>CAUYUJ010002547.1:65000-260000 GCA_963575745.1 Prorocentrum cordatum
CGCCCGGCCGTTCCGAGCGGAGCAGGCGTGAAGACGAGCGTTTCTTCAAATAGCGGGAGAGAATCGAAGAGGCTTCGCCGGGGCACTTGATCTACTTTCAAGGTTGCTATGGACCAATGACCTAATTTCTTATTGTGCATGATCCCCCAGTAAATCATAAAGCTACGGTTTTCACATGCTGCGACGACGCGGCCGATGACGGAGGTGGGAGGGGCGAAGATGTCCAGACGCGGCGGGAAGAGGGGGATGGGGGCCTTGCGAATCCTCTGAATCCCCGACCCCTGCTAAGCTCATGTCCCCCACCCCACGAAACATGTCCGCACATGTCATGGCTTGGAAGCGGAGGGGAGAGCATCGTGCGATAGCAGATCACACAATGAATCCACACGGGAGGGAGGGGGATAGCCAGATCTGACCGACAAAGGAGAGGGATAAGAGGATCGTGAGAGAAGGACGTCCCACCCACCACCACGTTATCACATGCTACATGTCTGGGCGTGCTGGCCCATCCTGGGTGGACGCCGGCGTGTCGCATATGTTGTCTTGCTTGACTAACAGGGCCACGCTATGTCAGATTCACTCTGGCCTTCGCCAGCTCGAGTGGTGGCGCTCGCTTTGGGATAAACCCACATTGCGCCCAGATGCGGAACTCATCGACGTCGGCTGGGAGAACGTAAACTTCATACCAATTCAAGACGCGCCGATAATGTCACGAATTTCGTTGCTACGATGGTGACCCTCCTCCTCCTCCTCCTGCCCCTCCTCCTGCTCCTCCTCCTCCTCCTCCTCCTCCTCCTCCTCCTCTCCTCCTCACTCCTCCAGCAGGAGCGCGAGCTCCCAACAGGGTCGGGATTGGTGTGGCGCCTCGTACGCCTTCTTCATGTCGCTGAGCTGGCAGTACTCGTTGACGCCGTGGTACCTTTGCACCCCTCCCCCCCACTAAGGGAGGAGCTTGATTTAGGTCGGGCATGTCCCCCTACAGGCGAATTTTGGACGACAAATACAAAATACACCAACAGATGCTCCAAACATAATTCAAAAATAATGAAAGAATAGTCCCCAGACTAGTTTTGGACTATTTTTGAGTATTCCTCCTGTAGGGGGACATGCCCGACTTAAAGCTTGATGTGGGGGTGCGAACCTCTGCACTGGGCCGTTGCGGGGGATGCCCCAGGGTGGCGCCACGGCTCATTGAGGTGCCGATGCGCACAAACCAAAAAGGCGCTGGAAGCTTGCGCCTGTTGCTCGGGTGTGCAGACGGGGCGTGACGCGCGGTGATCAGTCGGGAAACCCTCAGCAGGTGTGCAGACCCGTTGTCTTTTTCAGTCGGGGAATTTTCAGTTCGCGCCAATGGGGGAGGGTGCTACTCTTTACCCCTGTTCGTGTCGCGGCGGCTCCCGCCATTGTGAGGCAGGCCTGGGCGGCATTTCCAACCCGCTGGGCCCAGGCAGGCAGACTTGTTCGAATCGTTGCGCTCTCCCGCCGCCGACGACAACCCCTCGACATCTCCTGGAGTGCGGGCTGAGCAGAACTGCGAGGCGCATCCAGCCGCGGCGACGACAGGCCACCCAGAGGCCCAGAGGCCAAGAAGGTGGCAAACGCCTGGCAAGCGCTGTCATCGACCCCAAACATCGCGATCTTTTTTCTGGGGGCATTTGTTCATCGCCGATCCGCTTTCAGAGGCCCCCTGGCCCCAACAGCATTGCCGAATGCCGATACTTGCGTAAGGCCGATACTTGCGTACCAAATTCTCGAACCTCACGACGACGACGACGACGACGACGACGAGGGCAAGGACGACCCTGGCAGCGCGCAGTGCGCCGGCCGACGGGGGCGCACACGGACATCAGGCCGAAGCCGAGCAGCTGGATGTCGAACCCCTCCGGGGTTGAGGCGACCGGCCCCACGACAGCCCCGCCGGAGGCCGCCGCCGTCGTGGTGGTCAGACGGCCGTGAGCCTTGGGCTGAGGTCGGGCATGTCCTCCCACAGGGGGGTTTTGGGCGAAAGATAAAAACGAATCCACCAAACATACCCCGACGTGGTCAAAACGTACCAAAGCATCGTCCCCAGACCATTTTCACCATTTGGGAATATTCCTCCTGAGGGACGTGCCCGACCTAATCCGACGGCCATGAGGCCTGGGCGTCGCAATGTGGACCACCTGGGGCGTGCTCGCCTGGATTCGGGCCCCAGTCGGACACAGGCCAGAAGAACACCCCTCAAGAGCATGAGACCCTCCGTCGGCCAAGACAAGCAGAACGTCCAAGAGTACCCTCCCCAGGATGCACAAGATCATCCACAAACACGAAGAACACAAGGGTACCCTCCCCGAACCAACCTCGATCGAATACATCTGTCTGACTGCAAGACGAAGCCAGGACAACGACAACATCGGGTGAGGACGAATCGGGGATCCCTAAGATCTGGCGGCACTGGAGGATGTGCCGGGCAGCGCAGCCTTCTCAGAGCGCTCTCCAACACACTCTGTGCGAGCGTTGCGGAACGCTCTAGAATGGATCTATCCTCGCCCTAGCCCCTTCCGATCCTCCTCCTCCTCCTCGTCCTCGTCCTCGTCCTCGTCCTCCTCCTCCTCCTCCTCCTCCTCCTCCTCCTCCTCCTCCTCCTCCTCCTCCTCCTCCCCCGATCTCGCCCAGCCCCGCCCGATCTCGCCAAGATGCGGGCCCCGAGGGGCCCTCACGGATCCACCCGGCCCGTCGAGGGATGCTGGAGGAGCCACGGTGTCTTACAGGGCGCCGGGGGCGTGCCGCCGGAGACCACAGGGGGCGACGACGCAACCGTCCTGCTGCTCGGCTCGACCATCCCCCGTCGTGTCCCTCGTTCTCCCCCTCGCTCTCTCGCTTCTCTCTCTCTCTCTCTCTCGCTCTCTCTCTGTTTCTCTCTCTCTCTCTCTCTCTCCCTGTCCTCTCTCCCTCTGTCTGCCCGTCTGCCCCTGCCTTTTCTGTCTGTCTGTGTATTGTGTCTGTTTCGTTTGATGCGTGGTTGTGCCTTATTGTTGCTCTCTTTCTCTCTCTCTCTCTCTTTCTCTCCCACTCTATTTCGCTTTCTCTGTCTCTCTCTCTCTCTCTTTCGCTTTCTGCTTCTCTCTCTTTCTTCCTCTCTCTCTCTCTCTCTTTCTCTCAATATCTCTGTAGCTTTTTCTCTCTCTCTCTCTCTCTTTCTCTCTCCCGACCCCATGCGTAGTTACATCTGTTATGCCTCCTTGCCTCGCTCCTTCCCCTTCCGCGCGCTGAGCCGTTACACCAGAAAACAACAGCACGTGGCTGCACTGCTGCGTGGCTGAAGCTGGGCTTCACGGTGCGGACTGCTGCTCTCAATGTGGCAGCTTCTTTCCGACGTGGTCCAATGAGCGTTTTCTTATTCGGCGTTTCGACATTGGGCGAAGAGGGGGGAAGGGGAGGGGTCCTGCTTCGTGCGACTGCTTGCAGCAGTGCGGTCGATGGGAGAGTGACCCCACCTGCTCGAAACAGGCGCCAAAAACAGCCAAGATCTACTCCATGGGGAAGGGGGACAAGGGGGTGCGAGGGCGGGCGCCGATCGGCAAAACAATGAATAAAGAAACGCCCACCAACCATCGTGCGAACATGCAAAGTTGCGTGCTTGGGGGCCTCGCGCATAGCGCGACAGAAAGGCCGTGCCAAATAATCGAGAACTCCAGACTTCGAAGCCGACGCTGCAGCATTGCAAGCACACGCAGCCATCCGTTGCCATCCCCGTCGCCCCCGCGCTCACGAGTGGGGGGTGTAGGTAGGCTACCAGAGGCGCCCTACGTGGCCGCTCAAGATGACCTCGCTCCCAGGGATCTCGGGGGGAATGCGGAACAGCCCACAGAGAGTCCGGGAGCACTCCGAGCTGGCCCAAGAGAGGCCAGCGTGCCCCTAAGAGGTCCCGAGAAGGCGTCCGTAATGCCATTCCGCCCGGCAGCCAAGCGCCCCGCAGCGCGACATCGCGCGCCATGGCGCCCCCTTCCGGGTGATCCTGGAATCTTGTGGGCCTCGGGCCAACCGCGGCCGACCCCAAGATTGACCCAGAAAGGCTTGAGCCCCCAACCGAGTAGGGAAAGAGAGAGAGAGAGAGAGAGCGAGAGAAGAGCACATCTCTGGGGGGCCGAGGAAGCCTAGCGCTTACTGCGAACAACTGTTTGAACACACAAAACGCAGGAAGTTCAGGCGCAGGATCACGCCGCCATCTGGGTGAATGGATGGAGCTTGTCAGTGAGAGGGGACGCCCTCAGGAGACCGCTGGGGACCTACAGACGACCTCTTGGTCTGGGGACTGGGGGGGGGGAGGAGGACGAGGCGGAGGGAAGCAGGACGAGAACGACGCTGACGACGACCCACTGACCTATCCTGGGGTGCAGTCTGGCCGAACTTTTTGAGGTGGACCCCGCCACGGCCACGAGGGCACCCCAGGAGTCCCGAAAAGGCCCCCAGGGCGCCCAGAAGACTCTGGCTGATCCTCGACCTTCGGGCGCTGATGACTGGACGCCTGCTTCTGCATCATCTTGACCAGCGGTAACGAGCCGTTTATGCTGAAGGGCTTCACCGTCGCGTACGTCTCCCGGCATGCCTCGGGGACCGACCGAGGCAAGACGGAACGGGAGCCTCCTTCTGCTCATCCGCCTACCTCCTGTATCTTCCTCCTCTTCATCCTCCCTCCTCCTCGTTCCCCTCCCACCTCGCACAACTCTTCCGAATGGATCCCTCCCTCCTCCCCTTCCTCCCCCTCCTCGCGGTCTCCCCCTTCATCCTCCTTCCCTTCCTCCTTCACCCCCGCCCCGCGCCTCGTCCTCGTCCTCGTCCTCGCCCTTCGGCCGACCCCCTTGGTGGCTCAGGGCTCAGGGTAAGGGGAGAGGGTGGGGCGGCGGCTGCTGGGAGCCGAAAGCTACGAGGCGGGGGGTCTATCCATCTCCGCCGCCTGCGGAGGTCCCCGAGGGTCGACCCCCCAGGCTGCGAAGCCTCCGAGATGGGGGTCGGAGTAGATGGAGTGGATGGATCGCGCCGTCTCGCCGATGCATCGCCGATGCATTGGCGATGCACCTGCGAAGTCAGCGATGCATCGGCGACGTCGGTGTGGAGAACATCGGGCTCCACATCGAGCCGCATCGATGATACATCGGCGATGCGGCGAGATCCTCCGACCCCCTTCAACTCGGACCCTATCTGGGAGACCTGGACAGGCGGTGGTCACGTATAAACGTTTGCCCCGCCTCGTAGGAGGGGCAGCAAGGGCCAGACCTCGGAGCGGCATGGCATGGAGCCCCCCCCCCCCCCCCGTGGCCTGGAGCCACCCACCCGGATACGGGCGGCACACACACGCACGCACGCACGCACGCGCACGCGCACGCGCACGCGCACGCGCACGCGCACGCGCACGCAAACGCAGACGCAGACGCAGACGCAGGCGCAGGCGCAGGCGCAGACGCAGACGCAGGCGCAGGCGCAGGCGCAGGCGCAGGCGCAGGCGCAGGCGCAGGCGCAGGCGCAGGCGCAGACGCAGGCGCAGGCGCAGGCGCAGGCGCAGGCGCAGGCGCAGGCGCAGGCGCAGGCGCAGGCGCAGGCGCAGGCGCAGGCGCAGGCGCAGGCGCAGGCGCAGGCGCAGGCGCAGGCGCAGGCGCAGGCGCAGGCGCAGGCGCAGGCGCAGACGCAGACGCAGACGCAGACGCAGACGCAGACGCAGACGCAGACGCAGACGCAGACGCAGACGCAGACGCAGACGCAGACGCAGACGCAGACGCAGACGCAGACGCAGACGCAGACGCAGACGCAGACGCAGACGCAGACGCAGACGCAGACGCAGACGCAGACGCAGACGCAGACGCAGACGCAGACGCAGACGCAGACGCAGACGCAGACGCAGACGCAGACGCAGACGCAGACGCAGACGCAGACGCAGACGCAGACGCAGACGCAGACGCAGACGCAGACGCAGACGCAGACGCAGACGCAGACGCAGACGCAGACGCACAGAGAGAAAGAGAGAGAGAGAGAGAAACCGCGCGCAGAGGCAGGCTTGTGTCCCAGCCTTTGGCCTCCTGGAGCCCGCCTCCCTCCACCGGGGCCGTCACAAAAATCACCCGGGATGAAAGTCTGGCTTCGGGGAAGTACAATCGGCCTGCATCATTAGCTCGGGCTTGTCCCCCATACAGGGGGACCTTGGGCGAAAAATGAACCATACGCAGAAAATGCTCCAAACATGTGCGAAAATAGGCACAACATCGTCCCAAGACCATTGTTTGACGATTGTTGAATATTCCTCAGGGGGATTTTAGGCGACAAATTAACTATACGGAGAGCATGCCCCAAAACTGTGAGGCACAACATCGTCCCAATATTATTGATTGACTATTGTTGAATCTCCCTCCGGTAGACTATTGTTGACTATAGATTGACTATTGTTGAGTCTTCCTCCGGTAGACTATTTCTGACTATTGATTGACTATTGAATGACTATTGTTGAATCCTCCTCCGGTAGAGGGGCAGGCCCGACTCGTCACCGTGTCACAAGGCCGCGCGGTGAGGACGCAAGGGCCTCGAACGCCCGTGCCGAAGGCTTCTCGAGCGGGGCGCGGACGACGAGAGCGGCCGAGGACTGATGCCGGGCCTGCCCTCCTGCAAGCGGATTCTGGGCGAACAAATGCTAAAGCAATAATCAAAAACATACCCCCCCAAAAGGTCAAACATTAGTCACGAAAACTCGTGCCCAGACAATGTCTTGACCACTTTTGGATACTCCTCCTGTAGAGGGACACGCCCGGCGTAAGCCAAGGATGGGCCGAAGAGGCAAGGCTGGAAGGGCATCCTTGGGAAGGTTGCCCCTCCTTACTGGGGAAACCAAGAGGTGCCGATACTGCTACCCCCTCGGACCTCTCACGGAGTGTGTTCTGACCAGGATTTCGAGGCGAATCCTGCGGTGGCGACGAAGGCCTCCTGGAAGGCCCAAAGAGGGGAAACGGGCGAAGGGTAGAGGTACGGGTACCTTTCCCTTCTCGGAGGGTATCCTTGGCAGGGTTGCCCATCCTTGCCAACTGCGGGCGGGCTGTGAGCGGTCGAGGCCCCGGGGGCCGACGCAGGGGGCAGCTGCATCGGAGGGGCGTGGATGCCGGCAGCTGCCGTCGAGGCGCCCGCTCGCACGAGCGTCAGGTCGGGCGTGTCCCCCTACCAGCCCTACAGGGGGGTGTGGACGGCCAAGGAAAGATAGCCGAAGAAACCACAAGCATGGTAAACAGTTATTCGACAAATCGTCGCTTGGCTAGTTGTTGGCTCTGTTGGAAGACTCCTCCTGTAGAGGGACACGCCCGACTCAACACGAGCGGCCGTGGCCCCCCTCGCGGTGACGGCTCCACTTGCCGAAGGCGGTGGCATGCCAGCTGCCCAAGCACCCGTCGTGGAACACCCCTGGACGGGCGCACTCTACGACTCGCAAAGGATCTACTCGCAGATGGTCTGGATCCGCCGCAAGGGATCTGCCCCGAAACCCGTCCGAGATTCCCTGGGGTCGGCCTAATCGTTGCCCAGAGATCCGACGTCGTGATTTTTTCCATGCGGGGTCCCCGGAAGTCTCGACCCGTTCCCCAAGACCGGCTTTTCACCCTGAATCGTTTTTTGGCGCTCCCGAAGCCCGGCGAGGGCCTTTGGGGGCCGAAATGTGCGAAAAACCTCCGTCGTGATCTTTCCCATGCGTTGGATCTCTGGGCCCCTGGAGGCCAGGAGCAGCCAACAGCTTTCCGCCGTGAGGAGTCCCCGGCGCGAAGAGGGGGGGGGCTGGGCGGCCGGAGGGGGCGCGGCACGCCAGGCCGCCACCCCCGCCGGGGGCACCGCTGCGGGGGGGCCGGCTCGGGTAAACGGGCCCTGGGTTATGCAAAGAAGTGGGCACAGGCCTCAGGAATTCCCCGATGCTCCTCCATATGTTTGGGGTTTTCGTTTTCCCCCCCACTCTTCTCACTTCTGCCAATTGCTCTCGTGGGAGTAGTCCATGCATCCTGTCTGTGTGTGTGTGTTCCCTCTTCCTGGTCTGGTAGGGAACAATCAAACGAAGGATTGCAAAGGATTGCAAAAAAAAAGAAGGATTGCAACAAAAACCCTTCGAACGAAGGATTGCAAAAAAACCGAAGGATTGCAAAAAAAAGGATTGCAAAAAATGAAGGATTGCAAAAGATTGCAAAAAGGGTTTTTTTTGCAATCCTTCGTTCAAGAGGCGGGGATTCATCGCCGAGAGGTCGGCGGTGGGCCACGCGTGCACGAGAAGCGGACTGCGCACATTCCTGGGCGGGGCGGGCTCTCGGGCCTCTCCGTCGGCGACGCACGGGCGACTGCGCGTCGATACCTTCCCCGTGGGCCTACCGGCCCCCCACAACGTTGCCCCTGAGACTGTGGCCCAGTGCTCCTCCCTCCTCCCTCCTCCCTCCTCCTCCCTCCTCCCTCTTCCCTCCCCCCTCCAAGCGCTGGTGGCACACGCCAGCTGAACGACGATCAAAAAACGGGCTTTGCACGAGATGACGTAGCAACCCCACGCTACACTGGATGCGACAGCGCGTACGTACGGCCTTACGCGGGCAGCTTGCGCGTCAACTCCAGCGCAAACGACACTTCTCTCTTGCGTCGCTCAGCTGGCCGCTGGCGCCCGCGCGATCAAGGCCAGTCGGCTCGGCGGCAACATCGGCGCTTCACGATGAGGTAGGTCACGACGACCTCTTGCTGGCCGTTGGCGATGTTTCCTTCCGTCCTCTCCGTGAACCTCATTGAGCGCGTGAGCTCGCGAGCGGCCCCACCGAAGTTACGGATGACGGCAGCGCATTGTTAGGCACTGTCCAGGTCGTCGTTTGCTAGCACGCTCCAAGCGAGCAGGCCCTGTAACCACTGGCGGAAGGGATGCGCGGAAGGTCCTGTAACCGCTGGCGAAATGGAGATCATCCTCGATGGAACTCCACCGAGATGATGATTGCGGAGTCGCCTTGGGGCTCGGGCCTGCGCAGGGACGGACACCATGTCGAAGTATAGGGCAGTCATGAAGACGCCGTCAACCTTGGTCGAAGCCGAATTCGGTGAAACAGGTGCGTTAGCCTTCTGTGTTCCACTCGGGTGTTGCGATGTGCTCAAGATTGCAGCAACACTATCGCACAAGTACCTAGGCACGGCGCTAACCCAGGGAGGAGCCTCGCAGTCACGCCCGACACGAAGCTGCAGCCAGTGCTTGTGGGGTCGCGATGGGTCGAAAGAGCGTCGCGGCGCTGCGCCTTTTGCCGATGCCCTGGCAGCCGGACGTGTGGACATCCGGGGCAAATTGCCAGTTGGCTTGCAGAACAGATAAGGAGCACAGACTGTTCAGGGAATGGAGGTTGGTACCACTGCGGAGGTGAGGGTATGTGCGCCCACACTGCACGATGCGCACGTTCCGTGGATTGCGAGCTTGGATCGCTTCGAGCCTTTCTACCAACGAAAATTGTGCGGGTTGGAAGCTGACCGAGAGAAAGCATGGCGTCCGTACGTTATACAGGTACGCGCAGGCGCCGAAGCCAAACGGCGGCAGAACACCCAAGCTAAATGAGGTGGAAGAGACGGAGGAGGAGGAAAAAGAGCAGGAGGAGGATCCCCCCCTTGGCGCTGGCAAGCGCCTGAACAAGCGCCTTATGGCCCTCGGAGTCGAGCCTGCGCCGGCAGGGGGAGGCGGCCAGGAGCCCAAGGCCATTCGGGAAGGGAACTGAGGGGCGAGCGAGGATGAATGTGGAGGGGAGGACCAGAAGGCAGGCGCCGATGTCGCCCAGAGAGCGTTCTATGTGGGGTACGGGGGTGCGCCCTGGCGCCCCAGTTGGCCCTGTGCGGGTGTTCGATGGTGCCGGTGCCCACCCCCAAATCTATCGACCGAAACACGTCCTTTCCCTTCTCGTTCTTCCCCTCATCACCGTGATCATCGTCATCACCACCATCATCATCGTCATCATCATCATCATAACCACCATCATCATCACCACCATCATCATCATCATAGTACTCAGCATTAGCAGTCGCATCATTATCATGACGCCGACTGCTCTTTCCCAGACCACTGCTTGCGGTGAGCGAGTGAGCATCTTCAAGCCGAATATGCCCCAGCCTTTTGTGGGCGGGAGGGTTCGGGTGAACCAAAAAGCGCTATACAGCGGAAAACGGATGACGAGGTCGGGTCATAACCGCAAGGCGCAAATATGACACCGACTGCTCTTTTCCAGGCCACTGCTTGCGGTGAACGAGTGAGCACCTTCAAGCCGAATCTGCCCTTAGACAAAACACCCGCATCCAGCACTGGAGTGGCGAATTTTATTCGGCGAAATTGTATAACCTGGTTCTTGCTGCAGGAAAACACCCCCGAGGCCCTTAAGTAAGGGAAAGAGGAGAAGACTGGCCACAGTTCGTGCACGCGCAAGAGGCTGAGGGACGAGGCGATAGCCTTAGAGAACACGAGGCACAGCTTCTCGGGGTAAACCTGCTTCTGTCGTGTCAAGAATCCCCCTTTTTTCCTGTGGGCCCGCCCAACTGGTAGTGTGGTTTTCCTGGAAAACGACAAGTCCCTCTGCCGCGGCATTTTGCTGAATCGAAAGTAGGACACTTGACGTTAGAACAAGTTGAGACGGGTACGGGCTCTCCATGGCGTGCCAAACGCGCAATAGTCGATAACGTACGACGTGCATTCGGAACGTTGCATCATAGCTGGGCGTCGGTGGCCCAGCCACAAATAAGACTGAGCTGGATTCCCCCCCCCCCCACAGGGTAGCCCTCGCTGGAGGCAAGTTTCTAGGAGAACACCGGCACGATGTGCAAGCACGCTGCCCTCTGAAACTGCCACCTGGTCTCGTGACTCCAAGTTTGGAAGGCCAAGAGGATATTCTGAACTGCGCGGCCGATGAGGAAGGCGAGACCACTGTGGAGCCCGGCGGGCCATCGTAAACGACTGACACGGAGTGCCTGCCCACATTCCCATCACAAGGCCCGAGCGGATCCAGCCGAGCAAGGTGTTGAAAACGTCAGTGTTTAACAGGTCGTGGGCAGGTCCACGGCAGATGTCAATGCAAACGACAGCGATGTTGAGATCGGCAAGCGACGAAGCCAGGCCTCCCGCCCCCGAGAACAGGTCTAGGGAGATCCTTCGGCCGCGCGGCTGCGGTTGCGCGAGAGCTCGGCGCAGTGCACGGCGAAGGACGCGGGGCCGCGGTCGACCAGCAACGAGATCTGTTTTCTCAGCGCTGGCGAAAGCTTGCCTCGCTGAGAGAAGACCCGCGCGTGCTTCTCGAAGAGCACGACGCTCAGCAAACTGCGCCCGTGGCCTATCTGCTGCACCTCGACCAGAAAGCGCGCTCGAACGAGGCGATCGTGGCTGGCGACCCCGTGCCGCAGCGCGAATAGGCTGGCCTCGATGCAGGAGGCCACCTCCTGCTCTGCGGCCAGCGCGATGGACCGGTACCGCTGCCTCGAGCTGACGTGAACGGGGGGGCCCCCGCTTGCGCGCCCGCGCTGCAGCGCCAGCGGCGTCGGGATGAGCGAGCGGAAGCAGTCCCAGCCGAGGCGCGCGCTCAGGTCGAACTCCTGGAACTGGGGCGGTCGGTTCAACTTCTTCGAGAGGATGCGAAAGCCCCCGAACGCCCCCTGGCTCCACGACGCGATAGGCGGCACCAGCTGTTGCACTATGAGGCTGTAGCAGAACATGTCGGCCGCGACCATGGTAAGCGCCAACTCCACGAAGTCGAGGCGGGGCGAATCCCACTGCGGGCCCAACAAGGCGAGCCGCGGTCTCCGCCTCAGACAAACGGCCAGCGGCTCTAGCACGCCGTAGAAGCCCGCCTGCGTCGCCGGGCGGACGCGCGCCTGCGGCAGGCCAGTCGGCAGCGGGGCCGACAGCCGCAGCCGCGCCCGCGACGCCGCTCGGGGGCGCTCCAGGCGGCTCAAGACCCGGGGGGCCCCCGGGCCAGAGCGGCCGAGCGGACAGCCCGCCGCGGCCCACCAGAGCGGGTGGGCAGGCAAACCCCAGGGCCGCTCGGCCCAGCGGGCCCGGCGCTCGCGGGACCGCGGCCCGTCGGCGCGCCGGCGGAGCGGCTGCTGGAGAAGCCCAGGCCCGCAGCGCCCTCGTCGTCGGAGTCGGACGGGGCCGCAGGCGGTAACTGCGCCGATGGCAGGCAGGCGACAGCGGGCGTGGACTGCCACCCCCAGTTTGCCCCCCGCCGGGGCTGGTGAACTCGGCTCGCCGCGTCCAGGGCGTCGAGCTCCGAGAGGGCCCGCCGGTCGTAAAGCTTGAGCCCGACGGCGAGGGGGGTGGCCGAGGAGAGCCGGCACTGGAATTTCATGGCCGGCGTAGACGACCTGCCCTTGGCGCGCGCAAGAATCGCCGACATATTATCACCGAAGAGAAGCACCCAAGAGTTGTAAAGACTGTAATCGCGAGCAACGTGCCGCACCGTCCAGGTCCGGGCCCCAGCCTCAAGTTGGACCTGGGGCCCTGGGGCCCCCCTCCAGCGGCCGGCATAAGCCACAGCCCAGCCGCGCTCGACCAGGTTAGCCGGGACCTCGGCAAACGCCCGAGACCGACCCAGGTCCAGGATGTTGGCCTCCGAGGCCCCAGAGATCTCCAGCTCCTCCTGGTGCTCGAGGGCCCGGGACCGCGGCGCCTCCGAGACGCTGAGGAGGCCGCGAAAGCGGGCCCGTTCACGAACGCGACCCACGGCGGCGACCTCTCCCGGCTCCCAGCGCACCGACCCGACTCCAAAGCCCCAGCAGGAGGCGTCGTCGCCGAAGACCCGACTAGACCAGGGCCGACGCATCGACGCACGAGCCAGAGGAAGCAGAGCCCGTATCCACCGAACTTCGCGATGTACAGACGGCCACAAAGGCTGACGACGGGTGTAACACTCGTGGATGAAGACATAGACCTTTTCCATGAGGCACAAGAGCTCTGGGGAGAGCGAAAATCCTGTCCCGTGATGCTCGGACGAACCTCCAGGAGGTAATCTGACGCCAACTTCAACCTCCAGAACCGACTAGATCTAGGACGCCACTCGCCCGAGGAGCCCAAAGTAAAACGTATGAAGTCATTGTCTCCCGCCTCCGAGCTCTCCAGGGTCGACGCGATCACGAGGTCCGCGAGCCGAGGCTGCATTCCCAGGACATCCGAAGTAGCAACCGACTTCCTGTGGGACAGGGAAACGAAGTTGTCGATATACAGTCCGCGCAGCGACCCAACGTCGCCAAGAAGTGGGAGCCGAACTTTCTTTAGGAACCGGCGCTGGTTAGCGGCCTGTACAAGGGCCGCGGCCCAATTCCAACCCGTAGGCACCGCGCGGGCCCGCAGGCGAGCCCAACCGCGCTCCCGAACCGCGTCCGGCAATGAAGCGACGAGGGCCGGGGACAGGTGCGCAATGGGCAAGATCGGCAGACCGAAAAAGCACCTATACTGTTCAGGGAGAGCGAACTGGTAATAGCAAACTTCGACGTCGCCTCCGTGCAGCACGGGAATGGAATGGGGCTGGCATTCGAGATGAGCAAGGGCCTCGCCGGGGGGCAAGACCACGCCAGGGGGCTCGCGGAACCGAAGGTTGGGTGCACGAGTATCCCAAATCAGATGAAGGGCGCCGGTTTTTTGCGAACAAAAAAACATGCCACTTTCTTCGAGCACATCGTCGCTGACCTCCACAACGCCAGCAACCCAGAGTTCGGAAGCAAACTCTCCAAAAAGTCTAGCGTTGTCCCGCGGGGCGGGATCAAGGAGCAGGCTGCCATCAAAAGTGTCACGGCGAGCGGCGGCCTCATCCTCAGAAAGAAGGATTGAACGATCTTCAAGCGCGGACTGCAGGGCAGGCGGCAAGCACTCACTGAGAGAGACTCGCCCAGAAAGCCCCGCGGGAAGCGACACGTTCCCTCGCTCGAAGTTCGCGCGAGCACCGACGGCCAACGCATCGTCCGCGTAGCCGGGCCACGAACCCTGGAGCGACTGCCGCGCTCCCAGGGCGCCCCCGCAATCAGGCGGGGGAGCCGCGACAGATCCATGCTGTCGGCCAAGGTGCCGAACAGCCGAGACTTGAGCTGAAGTCAACGAAGCAGGCGAGGTCGCATGCGGCTGCGGAGCACCCAACTCATTCAGAGCGCGGATGCCCTCGAACAGCCACCCCTCCTGAGCCCGCCGACGCCGAAGTCGCCGTCGCTGACTCTGGGACAGGCCGAGCCCGCCGGCACCTCCCGCACAGACCTCCGAGGCGGCGGCCAAGGAGATCTGTAGGATGTCGCGCTGCCTCATCTGCTGCGAAGCTGAAAACACCTCAGGGCAGCGCCGCCTGCCCGCCCTGAACCCCTCGCGAAGGCCCTCGAGGAGGCGGAGCACTCCCCCTCGCGGCGGCACAAGACAAGAGGAAGACGGGCCGTCAGGCCTCCTCCTTCTCCTTGATGGGGCCCCTGGGCTTCTCCCTATGGTCAGCCGCTGCAGGTCCCACCCCAACTCCCTTTGCCAGCAAAGCCTCCTCCCTCGACTGGCGGCGCACCTTGAGCGCGGCGGCCTGGGAGGCCAACGCCTTCTCCACGGGGTCTTCCAGCTCGGGCGCGATGATGACGTCGCTCCAACGACTCTTGACACCAAAGCACGAACAACGCTCATTCAGCCAGTCGTCGCCGCTAGAGACGCCGATATCCGCCTCGCGAAGTAAGTCCGTGTCGGCGCTCTCCCACATCTGGCGCCGGCGGCTGTCCAGCTCGTGCGTCGCCAGATTGCCGATCTGCACCTGGTCCACCGTCCTCACCACCTCGATGAATGATGACAGCAGCGGGCGCTCGTCCACGCCCACGTCGATGGCCATCGAACCCATCACAGAGCGCCACCCGAAGTGCCGCTGGAAGAAACCGTGGTTCCCGTCGTGGATCTGCTCAACCGTGAAGTGCGTCGACCGTGGGCCCTCGATCTCCCAATCGCCCGTGACCCCGACAAGCTGCAGGCCCTGCAGGGCGCTCGCCACGCTACGCAAGGGGTGCCGCCGGCCATCCCGCATGGTGGCCAGAATGCGGGAGTCGTCACCTCCCACAGCACCAGGAGCCACGAGCAGGGTGCCCTCAAGGCCGCAGGACAGCACCGTGCCGTTCCGCCGCTTGAAGCGGCACTGGTCGTTGGCGCTGATCTCGACCGCACCGAGAGCGACCGTGAGAGCGTCGTCCCGCTGCACGATAACGGGGCCCTCCAGCTCAAACCATTTCTCCACCAGGAGAGCGGAGCCCTCCGCAGAGGTGAACGCGCCTGGGCCCCCGCCAAGGGCGGGGCCTGGCGCCGCCGGCGCGGTGGGCCGAAGGCCTCGCGCGAACGCCTCCACCGTCTTCATGTAGTCCTGGCGGCTCGCGCCGAACTGGTGGTGATCGAACAGGAAGTGCGAACACCCACGGCGAGCAACTGGCAACTGTCCGTTGGCCAAAACCCGCCGCAGCCCATCAAAAATATCGAAGTCCCGCGAATCCGCGGCCCAATGAGAGCCGCTGACGTAGCCGGGCAACGCACGCTCATGCCATCCCGCTGCCGCCCCGCCCGCGCCCTGAAAGTAACAGACGAGGGCCAACTCGACGAGGCAGGCTGCCTTGAATCCCGCGGGCGTCGCCATCCTCACACGTGAGTGTCAAGTCGGTGTCGTCGACCGATGAAGAGGAACTCGAAATCGTGCGCCCAAGACTGCGGCCGAACAACACTCGGAACACAAAGGCCGTGAACGAGCAAGTCGTCGGAAGCCCGAGTACGTGGAGAAGGCCAAACCCGTCGACGCTCTCGGTACGGCAGTGGCAATCGCACTGGCAGACACACTGGCCCGCACGGCCGACCAACTCCGCCAAGAGGTGGCACTCCCCGCTGGCGGTGGCCACTGGGGGCGGCGCCTCGCAGACGCACTCGACGGGGACGGGCCACAGGAGAGTGCGGAGAACAGCAAGCTCGCGAAACACTGAGAAGCTGAGGAGCAGAGCTTCCATAAACTTCCTGTCGTGAACCAAAAAACGCTATAGAGCGGAGAACGGATGACGAGGCCGGGTCATAACCGTGGGGCGCAAATATCATCACCACCACCATCAGCACCATCAGTGCCATAACATCAGCATCAGCATTCACATCCTCATCCTCATCAAAATTCACATCCTCATCCTCGTGATCTCAATCACCATCAGCACCATCACAACCTCCATCATCATCATCACCACCATCATTATCATAATGTTCATCATGCACATCATGCTCATCATCATCACAATAGCATGATCAGATCAATCATCAGCAGCCTCATCATCGTCATCAGCAGAATCACCATCATCATCAAATATCCTCATCCTCACCATTGTCGTCGTCATCGTCATCGTCATCATAATCATCAACATCAACATCAACATCAACATCAACATCAACATCAACAGCATCATCATCATCATCATCATCATCATCATCATCATCGTCATTATCATCATCTCATCCCCCGATCATCAGCGGTGGCTGCCGCGCGCGGGGGAACTACTATCATTTCTCCAATTTCGTTGGGGTCCCGATCCGTCAACCACTCCGCGAAACAAATGTGTTCCAATTTTTCCCAACCATCCTGTGGTGCTGGGTCCTCGTTTTGAAGAGACGGTCGCCGCGTTTCTCCTCCCGCTTCCCCCTCCCTCCTCCATCATCATCGTCATCACCCGTTTCTTCACACCGCTCACACGTTTCGTGGCCCCATGAGGAGCTCCACCGAAGGCCCCGGTGCCACTGCCTGGATGCGTCACGCACACCCATTTCGGCACACCCCTCAAACGTTTCGTTGCCCCATAGGGAGCTCCACCGAAGGCCCCAGTGCCACTGCCCGCTTGCGTCACGCACACATGTTTCGGCACACCCCTCACACGTTTCGTGGCCCCACAGGGAACTCCATCGAAGGCCGCAGCGCCACCGCCCGCTTGCGCCACGCACACCCATTTCGGCACACCCCTCACCACCCAAGGCGCCAGTGCCACCGCCCGCATGCGTCACGCACACCCACTTCGGCACACCCCATCACACGTTTCGCGGCACCATAGGGAGCTCAACCGAAAGCCCCAGTGCCTCCCGCATGTGTCACGCACACCCATTTCGGCACACCTTTCACACGCTACGTTGCCCCATCAGGAGCTCCCCTGAAGGCGCTGGTGCCACCACCCGCTTGCGTCACGCACACACAGTTCGGCACACCCCTCACACGGTTCGTGGCCCCACAGGGAGCTCCACCGAAAGCCCCGGTGCCACCGCCCGCATGCCTCACGCACACCCATCTCGGCTCACTCCACACACAGTGAGCTCAACCGAAGGCTCACCATAGGGAGCTCCACCGAAAGCCCCAGTGCCTCCCGCATGCGTCACGCACACCCATTTCGGCACACTACTCACACGCTTCGTGGCCCCACAGGGAGCTCCATCGAATGCTCCGGCGCCACCGCCCGCTTGCGTCACGCACATTTCGGCACACCCAGGGAGCTCCACCGAAGGCCCCAATGCCACCGCCCGCATGCGTCGCGCACACCCATTTCGGCACCCCCCTCACACATTTCGTGGCCCCATAGGGAGCTCCACCGAAGGCCCTGGTGCCACTGCCCGCATGCGTCACGCACACCCATTTCGGCACACCCCTCACACACTTCGTGGCCCCATAGGGGGCTCCACCATAGGCCCCAGTGCCACCGCCCGCCTGCGTCACGCACACATATTTCGGCACACCCCTCACACGGTTCGCGGCCCAGTAGGGAGCTCCACCGAAGGCCCATGTGCCACCGCCCCCATGCGTCACGCACACCCAGTTCGGCAAACCCCTCACCTGCCTCGTGGCCCCACAGGGAGCTCCACTGAAGGCCCCAGTGCCACCGCCCGCATGCGTCACGCACACCCATCTCGGCTCACTCCACACACGCTTCGAGGCCCCATAGGGAGCTCCACCGAAGGCCCTGGCGCCACCGCCTGCATGTGTCACGCACATCGATTTCGGCATACTCGTTACACATTCCGTGGCCCATAGGGAACTCAACCCCAATGCCTCCCGCACGCGTGAGGCACACCTATTTCGGCACACCCATCACACCCTTCGTGGCCCCATAGGAAGCTTAACCGAAGGGTCCGGTGCCACCGCCCGCATGCGTCACGCACACCAATTCCGGCACACCCTTCACACGTTTCGCGGCCCCATGGGAAGCCCCATCGAAGGCCGCAACGCCACCGCCCGCATGCGTCACGCACACCCATGTCGGCACACCCCTACGTTTCGTGGCCCCGCAGGGAGCTCCACCGAAGGCGCCAGTGGCTTTGTCTGCATGCGCCCACCGCACCCATTTCGGCACACCCATCACACGTTTCGCGGCACCATATTGAGCTCCACCGACGGCCAAAATGGCTACGCTCGCATGCGCCAGCCGCACCTATTTCGGCACACCTCTCACGCGCTTCGGGGCCCCATCGGGAATTCCAGCGACGGCCCGAGTTGCTGCTGTCGCACGCGCCCAGAGGACAAATTTCGGCACACCCATCAAACGCCTCGTGGCCCTATAGGGAGCTCCTCCGAATGCGGTGCATACAACGACGGTGCTCACAACTGCATATGGTTGGGTCGTCCGCCACGCTAATCCCACCAGCCCTCAGGGCGTAGGAGGTTAAGGGGGTTTCCTCTTCCACCCACCTTCTTCCCCTTTCCGGATGGGTTTACCCCTCCCCCCCGGGGCCCCCCTACCCCCTCCCCTCCCCTGTACCTGGACGGGGCCGGTCGCGGGTAGTTAGAGCGTTCAAAAAGGCCTCGGCGAGGAAGCCGCAACCATTTGTTTTACTTTGATTTGGGCCACATTTTGACCTGTTGGGGGGGACAACGCTAAAATCCGCCGACCCTGTCGGCGTATGTGAGTGGTTTGTCCGTTCAAGCCGTCATCTCCGTCATTCGTTGGTCGTCGTCTCTGTCGTCCCCTTTCCCTGCCTCCCCCCTTTTCCTGAGCTCGACGAGACCCCTCCCTTACCCAGGGACCTCCTCAGCGCGCCAGCCACAACAAAGTTGAACAATAAATTGAGTTGAAAGGAGACCCCTTCCCTTCGATCCCTCCCCCGCGGGGAGGTGGTCGGGGGGGGGTCCCGGGGGGGCGGGGTTAGATACGCCGCGCCGCCCTTCCTGGGAGTCCCGGAGACCAACAAAAAAAACAAAACGGGCCAAGGGTGCCCCAAGAGGCCCCGAAAACAGTCCAAGAGAACCCCAAATGGCCGAACGATCTGTCCAGGACGCTTGGACGGCCTCCGGACGGCCCAAGAGGCCTGCAAAGCGCCCCGAAAGGCCTCCAGGAGCTTTCCCGCGAGAGCCCCAAGAAGCAAAATCCATGGATTTCCCATGAGCTTTTGAAAGAGTTTGGCGTTCTTGCCTCTTCCGCCTCCCGACGCGCCAAGGCGACCCAATAGGCCCCCAAAGCCGCCCCGAGACGGCCCAAAAGGCCCCCAAGAGTTCCCCCTGACGGCCGAAGAAGGCCCCCAAACGGCCCAGGACGCCTCCATGACGGCCCAAAAGGCCCCCAAGACGGCTCCAGGAGAGTGCTCAGACGGGGGACCCGAACGGACATTTCGAACTCTGCCCCAAAAAGCCCCCAAGAGGCCCCGAAAAAAACCCAAGAGGCCCCAGGTGGGCCCCAAAACTGCCAGAAGACAGCCAAGGAGAGCTCCAAATTGCCCAGGAGGCCTCCAAGAGTGCCTCAAGCCGGCGACAGATGAGCCCTGGACGGCCCAAAACGGCCTCAAGAGAGCCCCAGGCTGTCCCAAGAAAGCCTCTGGCCTTTTCCTTCTCCTCCTCCTCCTCCTCCTCCTCCTCCTCCTCCTCCTCCTCCTCCTCCTCCTCCCCCCCCTTCTGCTCCCCCCAAGAGGCCAACAAGAAACGTCCAAGAGATATCCCAATAGCCTCCGAGAGGCATCCAAGAGACCTCCGGCGCCTTTGCTTGCCCCCCTCCTCCCGCTGCTCCTTCCTCCTCCGACTCCTTCTATGTTATTCCTTCTCCTCCTCCTCCTCCTCCTCCCCCTCCTCCTCCTCCTCCTCCTCATCGTCATCATCATCATCATCCGATTCATCCTCCTTCCCCTCTCCCTCATCCATCCATTCAGCCTCTTCGTTATCCTCCTCCCTCCTTCGCACGGTTCGGCCGCCCCCCTCTTTGCTCCCGCGCTTCCCTGATCACCTCCATTCGCCTGGACATCGTTTCTGGATAGGCTGGCGGGGATACTTGTTGTTCGCCAGCGCAAGCGGAGGAGCCGCGCGCTGTCAATAATATCCAGCGAAGATCTAAAAAACAGCGGCCGGGAACGGGGCAAGCCGAACAAGGAACAGTGGCCAGGCCAGCGTGCCGACGAGGGACCGTCAGCAAGCTTGTCCTCGGCGAGCTTGTCCCCAGCGGCTTTCGCATCGACGAACACGTCCTCTCCAAACTGTCCACGGCTACGAGTAGGCGCGGCCGAACGTGAATCACCAACGCGGTCATCGAGTACGAGTCCCGTGACCACACCGCGTGGGCCAGCCTCACGAAGCATTCTGCAATCCTACATCAACCGGCGATGCGTCCGTCCACTCAATCCACGTACCACGGAGCAGAACCAGCGCGCGAGGCCGCGAAGGCGACGGGTGCGAGCCGAGGTTGCACCGTGCAGTCAAGAGCACCTCCCGAGGAAGTCAGCCGCAGGGGGAAGGCCCTTGTGTGTTGCTGGTGCTGGTCCCAATGTCACGGGGTTGCGCCGGGGGCCACGTAGACACTGCGGGCGCAACTACCAGCCGCAGGAGCTAAAAATGGGTAAGCCCGTGCACCTCCTACGGGGGGACAGCCGCAGGAGGATGGACGGGTCAGACAGCCCGGGGAGGCAATCGATATATCTCCTGGCTCAAGCACCCCAGTAGGGAGCGCCGAGGGCCAAGACCATACTGTGGGTGGTGTCGCAGCTAACAGCCGCAAGAATAATGAAGTCAATGGGCGTGCCCATGCGCCTCCAGCGGGGGGACAGCCGCAGGAGGAGGACGGGCCAGACGGTCCAGGAAGTTCATTGCCTGCTGGCCCCAGCGCCCTGGGGGGAGCGCCGAGGACCACGGACGTACCGTGGGTGACGGTCGTAGCTGAGGGCGTAGAGCGAGTAGTACAATGGGTGAACCCGTGCCCCGCCTGCGGGGGGAAAGCCGCAGGAGGGTGGACGGGCCAGACAGCTCGGCCGACGGTATATCGCATGGCGCCAGCGCCCTTGGAGGGAACGCTGAGGGCCAGGCCGTACTGTGGGTGGCGGTCGCAGCTAACAGCCGCAGGGATAGTGAAATCGGCGGGCGTGCCCGTGCACCAATTGCGGGGGGATAACCGCAGGAGGAGGACGGGCAAGACGGCCCAGGGAGTTCATGGCCTGCTGGCCACAGCGCCCCGGGGGGAGCGCCGAGGGCACGGACGTAGTGTGTGTGTGTGTGTGTGTGTGTGTGTGTGTGTGTGTGTTTTTGTGTGTGTGTGTGGCGGTCGCAGCTAACAGCCGCAGAGCTAGTAGAGACAGGGTGGGCCCGTGAACCTCCTGCGGGGGGACACCCACAGGAGGAGGGGCGGGCAAGTTGGCGTGGGGGGCGGGGGCAAGGGGGCGGCCGGGGGGCGGGACGGGGGAAGCAGCGAACGAGCCGCAGAGTCGGTGAAAACCAAGGGGGCAGCGGGTCGGGGACGGGGGGGGCGTGGGCGCGGGGGACGGGGCCGGGGGGGAGCGGCTAACAGCCGCAGTCAGCGTGAACAAAAACGTGGGGGACGGGGGCGAAGGGGGCGGACGGAGGGCGGGGGAGGGGGGGTCGCTGACCAACCGCCACGTGCGTGAGGAGCGCCGCTGCTGCGCGGACCGAGGACGTGGGGGGCGGGGGGGCGGTGGGAAGGGGCGAGGGGTGAGGCAGCTAACAGCTGCGGTCAGGGTGATGTGCCAGGGAAGGGACCCGCCGCGGGCAGGGACCGTAGGCTGGTGGGGATACGCAAAGCGCCTGGAATTTGGGGTCTAAGTTCCATCTGGGTTAGCCATCCAGTCGTCGCAGGCAAGAGTTGTCCAGCCCACACTGGCACCTCGTCGCAGTCGACCAAGGGGGAGGGGAAGGGAGAGGAGGAACAGGCGGCGAAGCTCGACAGGTGCACGAAACATATTGGCCAGATCAAAACCTGGGGAACTCTCAAGCACCTCCGGCGCGCTACAAGAAGGGAGATCCCAGGGAGGGCTCACGCACTGTCGCACCCAGCTGGGTGAACCCATGGGGCAAGCGGCGCTCGTGACCGCACACGCATGACTGATGGGCTGCAAATCGAAAGGCGGACCTCAACCTGTGGATCACCAAATCATAGCTAAACAGTTGAGACGGAGGAGGACAAGGCACAACTATTGACAATGAGCTCAAGCAACAAGTGACAGCACCAACCAGGCTCGGACTAGCACGCGGCAGAAGATCGGGGAGATCGGGGAGGGCGCCCGGCCCGGGAGTGCGCACTGTGAGATGCGGGGGGGGGGGGGGCTGCGAGTGTCCCAGCCCAGGAGGGGCTATGTACTTGGGGGCGATAAAGGTGGGGGTGATGTCGTGGGGGAAAAGCGGCGGCAGGAAGGTTGCGGAGGAAAACGGAGGCAGTGATGGTGTGGGGCAGGAGGGAAAAATAGGGGGAGAGGTGGGGGCCGAGGACAAGGATGATAGGGGGAAGGAGGAGGGGCGGGAGGAAGAGCAGCAACGCCAGGACAACTCATCTCGTCCGCGCCTCCTCCCCACTCCCCGCGCCCCGTGATCCCCTTCCTCCCTGCCTCCTTCCTGCCCACTAACTCGTCGTCCCCCCTCCTCCTCCTCCCCCTCCTCCTCCTCCTCCTCCTCCTCCTCCTCCTCCTCCTCCTCCTCCTCCTCCTCCTCCTCCTCCTACACTTCCTTTTCCTCCTCCTCCTCGCCCGAGCATCTTGGCTCAACGGGCCTGCTCCTGAACTTCCCAACCTCCGCTCGAGCCTGGCAAGCAACGCTGCCAGTTTTGCAAGCGAGCCATTCAATCAGTCGGGCGGGCCGCAACCGCCTCGGCGCTGCTCTCAGGCCATGGCTCCGTCAAAGAGCTACCGCGATACGTCTGCTGCACGCGTCAGGGGTGCAAGGGCTGGTCGCATCTGGACCGGAACAACAAGTTCTGCTCTCAGTGTGGTTCGACCTTCCCGAAGCCTGGGTCGCAAGGGAACTCCAGCTGTGACCAGCCTCCCAAGGGCGACGGGAAGCCCAAATGAGAGAGCTCGGGAGGAGGAGTCAAGACTCGCTGGTCAAAGTTCCATGGCCAGGGCAACCAGGATGAGGCTCCTCGCAATTCGCCCCTCCCAGTGCAATCATATATCTTTGACGGCCCCGTCTCTGTCTACCAAGATCTTGCATCATTTTGAAATTTCGTGAAGGCACGGGGGGAGATACTCATTCCAAAGTCAAAACGCTGTTATGTTTCCCAGCCATGCTGTGGTGCGTCTTGGAGAGACACCGCCCAGCGTTCCGTCCTTCCTTCTTCGTCTCCTACTTCCCCTCGTCCATCCTTCCCTCCCTACCTCTGCTCTCCGCATGCCCATCCCATTGCGGCAGACCCATTACACGGTTCGTTGCCCCAGAGGGGGCTCCTCCGAAGGCCGAAGTGGCTGCGCTCGCATGGCGCAGGGCTGGGCAGGCCGCCGCCGCCGCGGGCCCTGCGACAAGCCCCCATCTGCAGGCCCCGCTCCCCCCCTCCCAGCGGAGGCGAACGCCTCCCAGTCCCGGGAGGAGGGACGGCCGCCGCCGCCGCCCCCCCCCTCAGCCCCAGCAGGCGCCTTAGCTTAGGTCGCGTATGCCTCCCAACAGGCTGATTTTCAACGGAAAATGAAGCATGCGCAAAACAAAAAAAGTCAATATGATCAGAACTGTGTTTTGAGTATTCCTCCTGTAGGGGGACAGGCAGCAGCTTCGGCAGGCATTCTGGAGCGAGCCAGCCAGCCCGTCGGTCCATCTGGGGCGTCATGGGGCAGCCGAGAGGATCGTGCATGCAGCGCTCCAGCCAGCGAACGGGCAGGCGAGCAGTGCCTCTGGCCGTGGCGAGCAGCGAGCAACTCTGAGCGGCAGCTGCTGGGAAGCCGCCAGAAGATCTGCCCCCTCGTCAGTCTCCGAGAATGTCATCGCGGCATTCTGTCAGGAGATTCGTTCCCCTGGGGGTCGCATCGTAGCTGTCAACGGGCGGCGCCTCACAGAGGGGTGGCACGCTGTCATCTCACCCTGTTTCGCCAGCGACGCCAACCGACCCGCGGCGGGCGCGGCTATTCTTGCGCAGTCAGGACTCGACGTGGGCATGCGCCCACAGCACCTTTTCCCCTGTCTTTCCAAATAGGTTCTCAGCAATCGCTCTCGACATCCCAGAGCATTCGCGTTCGTCTTGCTCTCCTGGTTCCGCAGACTCAGCAGGCCTCAATCAGAACAACCTCGAGTTGCTGGCGGCCGTCGGGTGGGCGCAGGGCCACCGCCGCGTGCCAGCGTCCGCAGCGGCAGATTTTCACGCGCCAGCGTCAGCCATAAAGAAGACAAGCCTGATGGACATAAGGATCTTTTTAAATGATAAATTTCCAGGCGCGAACTCCTTCACGAAGAAAAGCAGGCCTAAGTTGAACTACCTCATCGCCAGCTATGCATTGGGGGATTCGGTCAACAAGTCGAGGTTCTCACGAACTACCCGCTCTCGCCGCGTCGCCCCGTTGTCGCCCAGATCGAGATGGACCACAATCATCTCGGTCCGAGCGACATCATGGTCCCTGCAAGGAGCCCTTAGTGTGGACCCAATGCAGCCGCGGAAGTGCAGCGGCTCCAACAAATTATCCTAGAACCTGGCATTTCAGATCAGCAGCGGATCCGGGCCCTGGACGTCGCCTTCGATATTCTGGTACTCGATTTTGAAGATTCAAGCGCCCAGCAGACAGACCCGCAGCTCAAATGTCGGGGGCAACTCTGCCAGCATCCGAGGTTAATGTGGGTCCCAGCCACGCAGAGGCGTCCGAAGCCTGGTGGCGGTCGTACGCGCACCCACGGCGTGGGCTGAACGATCCAGTATGATGGGCCTGTTTTCCACCACCACCAACACAAGTTGGAGGGAGGGAGGTGGAGGACGAGGAGGAGGACGAGGAGGAAAAGGAGGAGGAGGAGGTGGAGGAGGACGACCCCCTCCCCCTCCAACTTATGGTGGTGGTGGTGGAAAACAGGCCCATCATAATGATCGACGCTCACCGCTCGCTGCGCATGGGAAATTCGGCCGGCTTGAGAGATCTTCAGTCCGCTCTGCAGGGCGTGCCCCACGAGTTTTAGGCTGCTCGGGAATTGGGAACTCTGTCCAGCAACTCGCGCCGTTTACCAGCCGCTCTCCTGCAGGACGCGCAGCAAACAGAGGGCATAGAGCCGTCTGGCCAGCGCGCCACACACCTTGTCGCAGAATCCCAACTGGGGGCGACCATTTTCCACGACCAGGAACGCTCTCGGGAAAGGAAGCCGCCGCTTCCCAAAAACAACGGGTTGCCGACGAGATGGCCAAACGAATCGGGTGGGCCCATCGATGGTCCAGAAACAACGCCGCAGCCGCAGGAGGCGACGGCCAAAAATGGCCGTTCGTCGGGCAGACCCAACAATCTGCCCGAGATCGAAAACAAACGACCCTCTGATGTTTGGGACATCCACGACATCCCGGAAAATCCAGAAAGGCCTCCATGCTGCTGTCGATCACTCCTCTTGCGCTCAGAAAAGCAACCAGGGACATTCGCCATCGCAAGACATGGGACGAAGTTCCTCCCGAGTGTTTCGAGCTGCTCGTAGATGCGCGGCTCAAGATGTTTGTCGACTTGCTCTCGCGCGTCGAACAGCCAGGCACGATACCCTCAACAACCCGGCCATCGTCGCCCCAAGTTGAAGGGCCACTGGCGGGCCAGCGCATCGGGGAATCGAGCTCTTTCCTGTGGTCTACACGGTCTGGGCGAACGACAAACAGCCGATCAGAGCGAGGCCAGGAGATGGGAAACAGACTCTTGCTTGTTGGCAAATCAAGCTGGCCGAAGTGTCCTAGAGCTCATGTTCCAGCAATCCCTCCTTGCAGAGCACGGTTGCCAGGCAAACGACAGTGTGCGCGCGGGGTCAGTTCTGTAGAATATTTTGAATTACGACGAGCACGTCAACAGAACAAACCTTCAGCTGCAGGCAGCAGCATCGGTTATAATAGAGCGCTCCAACCAGGGTTCCTTGACCAGTGCCAATCCAGCGGGCATCTAAACTTCAATCAGCTCATTCAGTACTGTGGGCCCCCAGACAACGGCATCCCTGCAGGATGTGGTTTCGCGACCTATCTACAGTTAGATAAATACTTTGGCTGTGAAAATGCTGAACAAGTGGGCAATGGTTGCGTGGTGGTGGGGGAGTGTGCGCTGGAACCCATCTGTCTTGAAGGCATGAGGCGCTGGAACCACTGTCCCCGTAAATGCTGGGCGCTGGGACCGACGCCGTGTGGCGCTAGAACCACCGCCCCTGGGCGCTGGAACCCATCTGTCTTGAAGGCATGAGGCGCTGGAACCATTATCTCCCGTCAGTATTGGGTGCTGGGACCGACGTTTTGGGGCGCTGGAACCACCGCCCCTCGTGAACCCATCTGTCTTGAAGGCATTATGCGCTGGAACCACTTTCCCTTGAAATTTTGGGCGCTGGAACCTCACCTCGTTTGGGGTTATGTAGCGTGAATAGGGGCGGGTGGGGGGTGGGAGATGGGCCTGGGGCCGGGGGGGGGTCCAGCTCTGTAGTCGAGCCTCGTTCCCAAACTCGGCCTGTTCATACGCCCTGGTGCGCGTGCGATGTTTCGGTCGGTCGGCCCGGTCGGTCGGTCGGGTCGGTCGGTCCAGTCGTCGGTCGGTCGGTCGGTCGGTCGTCGTTCGTCGTCGTCTCGGTCCGTCGGTCGGTCCGTCGGTCGGTCCCGTCGTGGGTCGTCGGTGTGTCGGTCGGTCCGTCCGTCGTCGTCTGTCGTCGTCTCGGTCGGTCGGTCGCTCCGTCGGTCGGTCTGGTGTCGGTCCTCGGTCGGTCCGTCGTTCATCGTCGGTCGTCGGTCGTGTCGGTCGGTCGTCGTCGATCGTCGTCGTTTTCGTCGTCGGTCGTCGGTCGGTCGATCCCCCAAGTCGCGCCTCTTGGGCCAAACAAGCTACGGATGCAACATGACACGTGCCCCCCTGACGCCTCCGATACGTGCATTAACCCTCTAGAGTTTCACTGCTGACACTATTCACTTGACTGTAGTCCAGGCCTACTTCGAGGACCCTGTGCAGGTGTGCCGGCTCGCGTGATGGCTCATCCAGACCTGCGGCTCAGTTTTTTCATCGACGACATGTTGGCGCAGAATTATTACACGTGCAAGGAACAGCGTGTGCATCAGTTGCTCGATGCGTGCTTCCAGCTTCTAGCATCCATCAGCAGGGCAGGACTGTCCAGTAAACGCCTAGGACCCTTCAATAGACCCCAATTGTGGGTGTCGGGGTGGTTGAAACCCTGACAGACGCCGTCGTGGCCGCCAATGGCTGTAGCCGCCGTCGTGGCCGAATTTGGTGGCGGCGATGCCCGCAGTGGTTGCGCATTTCATCGCCGTCGTCGCCGCTGTAGCCGCTCGCCGCCGTCGTCGTGGTCGCTGTGACCGTCGTCGTCGGTCTTCGTCGTCGCCGTGAGTCGTCGTTGTCACCGTTGGTCGGTCGTCGTCGTCGTCGTCGTCGTCGTCGTCGTCGTCGTCGTCGTTGGTCGTCATCGTCGTCGTGGGTCGTGGGTCATTGGCCGTCGTCGTTGTTCGTTGGCCGTCGTCATTGGTTGTTGGTTGTCGGTCGTCGTCGTCGTGGTCGTCGTCGTCGTCGGCGTCGGCGCCGTCGGCGTCGTCGTCGGCTGCGTCGTCGTCGTCGTCGTCGTCGTCGCCAGCCGCAGCGGCGGCTCCGCCACCGAGCCCGCCTGCAGGCGATACCGGCGTACATGCGGAAGGTGTCGACGTCGCCCTTCCACTTGAGCGAGAAGGTCCCACGCCTGGCGGAGCGACGCGGAAGGGGGGAGGGAGCACCCTCTGGCCCTCGTCAAGCAGCTGTCGGTCCTCTTCCCTTTCCTCCTCTTCAACTGCCTCCTGCCGCTGCTGCTACTCCTCCTCCTCACCCCCGTCCACCTCCTTCCTCCTACCCCCCTTTCCCCTCCTCCCTTTTGTTCTGCTCCTCCTCGCCCTTTGCTCCTTATCCACCCTTTCTCCTTCGACTCCTCCTCCCCATCTTCCTCTGCCTGCTGCTGCTGCTCCTCCCGCTCTTTCTCCTCTGTCTCCCTCCCTCCTCATCTTCCCTCCTTCCTCCTTCCTCTTTCCTCCTGCCTCCCACTCCTCATCCGCAATGTGAGCACACAAATCCAATCCAATATTCCTCCTCCTCCTTCCTCCTCCTCATCCTTCTTCTCTCTCCACCTTCTCTATCAATTTCCTCCTCCTCCTCCTCCTTCTCCTCTCTGCCTCTCCTCCCTTCTTCCTCTTCCTCAACTCCTCCCTCCGCCTCCTCCCTTCGCATCGGCCTCACTCCTTCCCCTCCCCGCCCGGACATCCAGCGCTCGGCTCTTTAGAGGCGCGGGCTCCCAGACCTCTCGACATAGCTCCTCCACGGGGCCAACTCTGCACCACGCGCTTGTCTTTCATGGCCTCCGCATGTCACGACCCGAGGGCCAATGCCCAGTGGCCCCAACTGGCGCGCAGAAACACCCCGACAAAAGAAGCTGTTTAGTGGACACACTTCATGTAAGGATCAAACAGGCCAGGCTGTTGTGCAAGCGCACAGAACTGCTTAGCAAACGCCGATGATGGGGGTCGGGGTGGCTTTCCCTCCCTCGGGCATTGCTGGCAACGCTGCGGAGCAGCAAGCGGCCCCTGCGGGTCTCGGTCCGCGGGGCCCGACGCGGCGGAGGCCAGAAACAGCGGAACACATCCGCCTTGATGTCGTTCATACCGCCACGTGGGCTTCTTCCCCTCTTCTCCTTGTCCCGCTCCCGCTCCCTCCTTCTCCGTCCTTATCATTTCCTCTGTCCCCCCCGCCCTTTCGGCCGCTCCTCGCAGGAGCCTCCCGTATCATCATGTGCGCTCTTGCGAATCGGCGTTCGCCAGCGCTGAATTCGACGCCAATCGACTCTACATCGACGCTGGTCGACGCTACCTCGGCGCTATCCCGTCGACTACCCGACGCTCATCGGCGCGAGTGCGTTTGAGAAATGGAATTACGAGCTTATACATCCCTCCCGATATGATGGGCCATTTTTGTTTACCACAGCTACCATCGGCAGGACAGGGGAGAAGGGAGAATAGAGGGGTCCTCCTACTCCTTCTCTTGAGTCAGGCCTGTCCTCCTACAGGCGGATGTTGGACAACTGTTATTTCTTAGTGAAAAAACATAGGCACGAATAAGCAAAGCATTGTCCCCTGACTATGTTTGACTATTTTTGGAGATTCCTCCTGCAGAGGGACACGCCCGACTTGATCCTTCCTCTCCTCCTCCCTCTCCTCCTCCTCCTCCTCCTCCCTCTCCTCCTCCTCCTCCTCCTCCTCCTCCTCCTCCTCCTCCTCCTCCTCCTCCTCCTCCTCCTCCCTCTCCTGCCTGTGGTAGTGGTGGTGGACAAATCGGCCCATCACGATCCACCCTCCCGATGCATCCCGCGGCTCGACTTGTCCAGCGCGGGCCCCCCCAGAGATGCCTCGGGCCCTCCCTTGGGACCGACTCTTCCCCTGTGCGCACTGCGTCGTGCCTTGACGGCCACGTGTCTGGATGCGGGCCCCTAAAATAACACCTTCCAGCGACGGACGACCCCATGATGAACCGATTTCCCACCACCACTACCAGAGGTAGGAGAGGAAGAAGAGGGAGGAGGAGGAGGAGGAGGAGGAGGAGAAGGAGGAAAAGGAGGAGGACGACGATGTGGAGGAGAAGGGGGCCATCCCCATCCTTTCTGCTCCCCCGTCCTACACATGGTGGTGGTGGTGGAAAACAAGCTCATCAACCCCACCCTCCGGATTTGTTTGGGGGAAAAGGCCACGAGTCTGGCAGTACCGTTTTATGTTTCCTTTGCCTCTACTCATGCGACGACTACTGGGACTACTGCTCCTGGGAATACTGCTGCCACAAGCGCGATACTTCCTACACTTACCATTTCGATCAGGGTTGATCATCATCCGACCACTTGGTAGAATGTAATGTGTAAGGGTCCGGGTTCAGGTTCCACCCGGGCTTCTGGATTCCTAGTAGAACCCAAGATGTATATTGAACTCTGGTAAAAAAATCCAATACTACGTCGAATTCCGATTGGAAACCCGTATTCGCATTAAGCACCCATTCCACAACTAGATTAGATGAGTTCCACTTGAACACTCATATTCAGTTGGAATTCCGGATGGACAGTTCTGCTCTATTCGATTTGAACTGGGCACCAATCTTTTGAACTGAGGACCGAATGAAGACAACTACGTATATTGACCTCCTACTGGAAATTCACATATATGTTGGACTGTTAGTGCAAGCGAACATGTACATCGACTTCCTGTTGCAAGTCAACATCTACTGACTTGTTATTGGGAGCTGGCGTTATGCAGCGAGAAGCATTGAGTTCCAAACGAAAAGAAATTTTCAGATTGAGCCCCTGTCTGGTGGAGCCCACATTCGGAATGAATTCTTATTGAACGCCCCACATTGACATCGCATTCAGATTGGCATCCAACATTTGCATCAAACTCCGATGGGGGGACAAGTCACATTGATGTCCGAACGAGAACCACAATTAGTATTGAGCTCCGAGTGGGAAGCAACATTCGAAATGAATATTGGAAACAAATGCTCCCAATGAGCTCCTGATGGAGGCGATGAATTCGATTGAATCCCGACTGGGAACGAACAATTCACCGTCGTGGGCACCAAACCGTGATCTCTTGGAACCCATGCGGTTCACCCTACTTAGGTGGCGCATTCAATGTGGCGCAATCTACGTTGTGCAATCCACTTGCTGCAACCTATGTGGTGGCAAATAATGCAAACCGGTGTAACGCAATGCAGCGCAATGCAAAGCCAGGCGGAGCAATGTGGAGCAAGGCGCAGAAACGCGAAGCTACGTGAAGCAATGCGAAGTAACACAACGCAGTACAACTCAATGAAAACTGATGAAAATCAATGCGTAGCATTGCTACGCAACACAAAGCAACGTGAACAAACGCAAAGCATTGCATCCTCTTTTTTCCAGTATCTGCTTGAGGAACGGAGCCTGGCACAGGGCAGCTTTGGCAGGCGACAACGGCCTGCGGCAAGATAGTCGTCTGGAGGCGACGGGCTGGCTTTGGGAGCCAGAAAGACTATAGAGCAGGAGTGAAACGGAACTGTGCGATGCAAACTCGTTCAACAACGTACATGCATCCTCTTTTTTCCAGTATCTGCTTGAGGAACGGAGCCTGGCACAGGGCAGCTTTGGCAGGCGACAACGGCCCATCCACAACAAAGCACAGTACCCATCAACAAGCATTGCACTGGCCTGGCCGTGAAGCAACATCCATTTTCTAGAGACCACCTTGGCGACAATTGTTTGCGAGAACATTTGAGCAAGCTGCTTGCAGAGAGCGTCGGGATAGGCGGACTTTTGCTGAGTGCGAAAGTGGGTGGCACCGCTCTCCTTTCCAGACAGCTCAAGATGGGGATGTCCTGAAAAATCACACACGCCGCGGCCATGACACTTCATGGCCAGAAGAGAAGGAGAGGGGCGACAATGCAGAAATTGGAGCCTAGTGCGCGCACGAAAGGGACGACCAGCCGCACATTGATCAACAACTGCTTCAAAGAAAAAGGGAGAGTGATGGCGACGCGCTCTGTCAGGAAAATGCCAAAGCCAACTGCTGCCAGGGTTCTCTTCACCGATAGGGATGCCAAACTTTGCTGCTAGCTGCCAGATCTGCCCCGCGCGGGAGGCAAGCAGGTTGCCAAGCTCAAGCTTGGCCTGATCGGCTGCAGTTAAGCCGGGCAAGCCAAAGATGTGTGCGCTGTCACGAAGGCGTCGAGGCATGCGAGATGCAGGGCCGCCTCGTCGCGCTTGCGAAAGCGACTCGCAAGGCGTGCCCATAAAAATGGCCTTGACTTTGCCGCTGGCGATCCAGCCGCGCAGCACGGCCCAAGGCGCAGGCTGTGCAAGATCAAACTCTTGCCCGTGAAGGACATCCCACTCAATGACAGCATGCCCAGCCTGTCGCAAGTGCCGCGCAAGGTTGCCGGAGCCACTGAAAAGGTCAATGAAAATGCGGGAATCATGTCCCCTGCTACTCATCACAGCTGAAGAGAGTACTGCTTGCAGGCGGCGTCGAATCCAGCGGCCAAATGTTCGCACTCCAGCCGCTGGTGGGCTGGAATCATTACCTGCTCGATCGCCACTCACGCGTGCTTGTCGTAGCGCTGCGCGCTGTTGTAGGCGTGCCAGCTTCCGAGCTGCAGCTTCTCCATTAGCGCGCGGCTGGCCGTCAGGCGGTCGAGGATGTCGCCGCCTCGCCTGAGGCTGCAGCGCGCGCCTGCTAAACAGCTGGCTCGCACAGCCTTGAGCGCCTGGCCAAACCGCTGCAGGAAGAGGCTGTAGACGAAGTCCCACAGCGGGTGCCAGAAGCACAGGCGGAGGTCGTGGGGGCGCGCCAAGGCCCAAACCAGGGCCTGCAGCCGCGGGAAGACATGCACCGAGGTGTGATCCAGCTCGCCCGTCTTGCCCGGCACCACTGATAACATGTGAAGACGCTTCCAACCTGGCAGCAAGGGGGCGGGCTGCGGGAAGCACCTCTGCAAGGGCGCCAAGCGCAGCTGAGGGAAACCTCCACGCCCCGCGGCGCCAAGCTCTGCAGTTGTCGCCCGCGTCATCTTCAGGTTGAAGGCCCACCGCAGGAGGTCGGTCATCGCTGCGTCCCAAGTTGCCACAAGCCAGTCGGGCAGCACGTCTACCATGAGCCAGCCTGCACGCAGCAGCGACACCTTCAGGTAGAGCACCAGAGTGGACGCCTGCACCACGTTGGCCGCCAGCAAGCCCTGGCGGGGCAGCCAGCGGGCCTGTCCCGGGGCGGAAAGCGGCGGTGGCTGCGCTCTGCTTCTTGCGGATCCGCCACCACCAGCGGCTCGCTTCAGGGTCGGCGAAGCGCCTCCCCCCTCTGGCAGGCTCGGCTGGCCGGCTGGCGAAGCAGCCTGGAGCGTGCGGGCCTCCTGCATGACCACTGCCGTTGTGACGCCTGAACTGGTCTTTGTGCTTGGGCCAAGACGGCTCCGTTCCAGACTGAAAGCGTCTCGAAGGGCCATCCGCAGGGTTGAGCTCTGAGGGGATCCATCTGAACGTGACCTTGAGGTTGCAGGCGACCGATATGGCAAAGGAGCAGCGGCAGCCAGACAAGAGACCAAAGTCAGACGCACGACCCTTTTCATGGGCGCAGATCATCGACATGTTGCCACCCAAGCCCAGGAGACGATGTCCGTGACATCTCGAATTGCGAGAGGCGCGCCGCAGCCAGAGAAGCCCTGCCGAGCTTTCTAGCCTGTGGATGGTACTTTGGCGCCTCCACTTGCATGCAACAGCCGTGACCCAGGTCGCCTCACGCAGCAGCTCAGAGCTCACCTCGGCGAAACCTGCAGCACGCCCAAGTAAGAGTGCGGCTGGGTCCGAGAGCTCGATGCTGTCGGCAGCTAGGGCAGCGTCCCGCGGGGCCACCAATGAGGCAGGGGGCCCGCGAAAGCGCAGCTTCTCCGGCTGCCTGCCAGCGGCCTGCGCTGCGCTCAAGGGCCAGTGCGCAGTGCAGACTCCAGCGCCCCACGGCGACGCGTCGAAGGCACCCGCCTCAGTGTGCCAGGGCCTCTTCATGTCGGCGAACACCGTGGGCAACAGTGCGAGCGCCCACCTGAGCTCGCGTCGACAGCTGGGCCACAGCGGCTGCGCCCTGTCGTAGGTGGAGCGGATGAAGACGTAGACTGCACTGAGAAGGCTGAGCGCCTCACGGCGCAGCAACGGCAGCGCAACCACGTGACCCGCAAGCCTCTCCAACTGGCGCCACGTGATGCGCATCCCCGGCTCCAGCAGGTGCGAGATACAGCCATGTACTCTCCAAAACTTCTTGGCTGCGGGTCGCCACCTGGCGGCCTTCGCGTCCAGCGTGAAGCCGAGGAGGACGACATCCAGGTCAAGCGATGCCTTGACGCCTTCACTGGTGAACGAGTCAAGCATGTCGTTGACCACCTGCAATGCTGTCTCGCGGCTGGTGCTGATGGCAGCAAAGTTGTCTATGTACAAGACCTTGGCCGCGGCTGAGCTGTCAGAGAGGCGCGCCCCAGGCTGCTTGTCCACCAGCCACTGGTTGCTCGGAGAGACCGAAGCCAGCACATTCAGGTGGGCAGATTGCACAAGGTGGACGGCCCAGTTCCAACCCATGGGGACGACCCGCGCGCGGAAGGCTACCCTGGGCCGAGCGGACAGCTCTGGCCCCAACGCCTCGCGCAGGCGGGCCGGCAGCATGCGGGTCGCCAAGCTCGGTAAGCAGAAGTTGTTCCTGGCCCAGGCCGGCAGCTCGCACTGGTAGAAGCAGACCTCCACGTCGCCCGCCGCCAGGTGCACCTCCTCACCGGGCGTGCACTCCAAGCTGCTGAGGGCGTCGCCGGAGGCCAGGTGCGTGTACTCGGGCGTCCTGAAATGACAGTTCGCCCTCCTAGTGTCGAAAATGAGTCTCAGCTTGTCATCCTTGCGTGGCACGAAGAAGACACCCGTCTCCTCCTTCCGTTCCAGCTCGTAGTCCAAAACTTCGACGATCCCCGCATCGTAGAGCTCGAGCACGAACCGCCCGTAGTCAATGCCCCGCTGCGCCAGCTTACCGTCCACGTAACACGTGACGTCCGCCTCCTCCAGAGCAGCAGTAGCCTCCTGCTCCGAGCGCAATAACCCGTGCCCGGACTCCAGCGCCGACTGCAGGTGCGCGGGCAACAGCCGAACAAGATCGACCCGCCCAGCACCGCCAGAAGGAAGAGAGACCCTCCCGCGCTGGTAGCCGGCTCTCGCCCCGATCGCTGGCTCGTCAGCATAGCCAGGTCGAAGCCCCAGAAGCGCCTGAAACGCCTCCTGGTTGGTGCAATCCTCAGTCCTCGGCGGGACCGCGGCGTAGACCCCCTTCAGATGCTGCAGCGCGGAGCGCTGCGCCAAGCTGAGGTGGCCACTGCCGCCCGCCGACCGCCCACCGCCACCCAGCTCGTTGAGCGCCGCGACGCCTTCCAGCATCCAGCGCTCCTGGCGCCTGCAGCGAGCGGCTTTGCGCCGCTGCCCCAGCGAGAGCTCGCCGTCAAGGGCAGAGAACCCCTTCAAGCACTGGAGCGCCTCCGAGTTGAGCGGGATAGGCAGCACGTCTCTCTGCGCGAGACCGACGTCGCCAAAACCCAGCGAGGGGGCATCACCGTTCAGCACGCCTCGCCCCCCCTGCAAACCCGCGCCGAGGTCGGGGGACCCCTCGGCGCGGGGGGGCGCGCCAGGCGCCACGGCCGCCCCCGCGGCCGTGCGCCCTGGCCTGGGCACCCGCCGCTGGTTCGCCAGAGGCCGCGCCGCGCTCGGCGCCGCGCTCCAGCAGCCTTTCCTCTCGCCCCTTCTTGCGCTCCTTGAGGATGACGCGCACCTCTCGGAGCATCGCCGCCACCCCGCTCTCCCCGGCGGCGCAGACAAGCGCCGAGCCGCGGCTACTGCCCTGCCCGAGGAAACTGGGTCGCCCATCAGCCCAGGGTGCAGCGTCCTGACCAGCCTCACCCTCGCGCCAGCTCGAAGCATACGGCTCCTCCCAGAGCTGGTCGCGACGGCAGCGGGTCTCCACCACCACCAGCTCGCACGCGTCGAGCCGGTCCTCGGTGGTGAGCTCCTGCAGCACCTCCAACGTGAAGTGGTGGTCGTCCATGCCCGAGTCCAATGCTGTGAGCCCCTGGATTGACCTCGACCAGCACTGCCCCTGCAGCGGCATGTAGTCCGCCTCCGAGATCTTCTCGAGCAGCACGGCCTCGGTCCTCGGCCCCTTGCAGCGCCCGTTCGCGACGGGCGTGGTGGACATCTTGGCCAGAGCGTCATGAAGCAACCTGGAGCGGCCGCCCGATGGCGAGTAGAGCACTGGCAGCGCGGGAAGGCCCCCACCGCTGCTGGACAGCGCGGCCGCCCCCGCCTCCAGGGTGTTGGCCACGTCGACCACGAGCAAGTCCGCCGGTGGCGCCGCGAGCCGCGGCGGTGCTGGGGCGAGGAGAGGGCCCGCCGCCGGAGGCCCAGGCGACGCGGCTGGCGCGGCCACCAGGGCGCCAGCTCCCGCCGCGGCTCCAGCCGCTGGCCCAGCGGGCCACGCGGCGGCCAGCAACGCCGCAGGGGACGGCGCCTCCGCAAGTGCCTCCGCCTCGCCGTCGGCGCACGCCCCTGTGTGGTCTGCAGGTGCAGGCGAGCCATCCTCCTCACGAATGCCCCGAGCTCTCCGCGGCAGCCGAAGGAGCGATTGGGACATGCTCTCATCATAGATGTCCCGAGGCGCGATGAACACCCTGAAGCGGAAGTCCTGAGCACGTGCCAGCATGATCTCTTCATGCCAGAAGTCATCGCGCAGCTCGTAGTAATCGGGGGCCCTCGACCCCACTTGACGGCTCTGCAGGCAGTGCCGCGTGCGTTCTGCTAAGTGGCGGGCCGCCATCCAATCCTGACCTCCACGGGCGTGCGGTCCTCTTCCACACGGCGCCTGCTGTCGCTGCTGAGAGCACACCTGCGAGCAGCCCTACGACGAAGATGCCCCACGCGAACGGCGGCTCGGGGCACTGCAGCGGCGGACAGCCTGGGCACACAGGGCAGGTGAGCTGCTCTGGCCCGCAGCGCTCCAGTTGCCGACCCAGGAGGCCCACGATATCACTGCTGACCTGGCAAACGGCTATGCAATGGCAGTCGGGGCAGCGGGCGACTGAAAGGAGAGGGGCCCAAGGAGCGATAGCCTGCAATCCTCGCAAGGCCAAGTCCATTGAGCCAGAAAGACTATAGAGCAGGAATGAAACGGAACTGTGCGATGCAAACTCGTTCAACAACGTACATGCAAAGCAATGCAACGTAATGGAAAATAGTGCGACGCAACGCAGAACAATTCGAAACCCTGCAACGAAATGCAACGCATTGCGATGCGAATCAACGCAACACAATGCAACTGAATACGAGCAACAAATGAGCAACAAATGATTGCAAAGCCATGCAACACCAGGCCAGGCAAACAATTGCAACGCAAAACACTGCGTTGCAATGTACAGCAATGCAAGGCACGGCGACTCATTGCAAAGCAACGCGAAGAAATGCGGCACACTGTAAGGCAATGCAAAACAATGAACGTCCACGCGATGCATGCAGTGCGCTTGCAAAGCGACGCCGTGCGGTCGCAGTACAGTGCGAGTGCGAAGCGACTGCAGACGAAACAGAGCGGCGATACGATGCACTCCGATACGCTGCGAAACAGTGTGACGCAAGGCGACTACAGCACGCTGCAATGCGACTGCAAACCAACGTGATTGCAATGAAGCGGGAGTCGGGGGCGGCCAAGAGGGGGGCGATGGCTGGCGGCACGTGCGCGGCCCAGCGGGGGGGCCAGGGACGTAATGAGATGAGAAGAGGCGCCATGAAATCTGGGGAAAGATCATGGCCCACGCCATGATATCCACTCCCCCTAGTCATCACCCCCCTCTTTGCTGCCCCCGAGGGAAGGAAGGGCTCCACGCGGCGGCGGCGACTGACGGGAACTGGGCCGCCAGGCCCTCCCACGGGCACTTCTGCCAAGACAGGGTGGTGCGGCCACGGACACGCACGGGGCCGCCAGGGGTCGCGCACGGGACCGGTGCTGCAGAAGCGAAGCACGGAGCCCTAAGTGAAAGCACTGCTTGGACAACTGATGTGTTGTATGCCCCTGGAAAATCGAACACGTAGATCCTTTTGGAAGCAACTATCTCGAAAGCAAAGGGCTACAGGGAATTGTTAGCTGGACATCAAGTCGCGTCATGACTGATCGGCGAAAGCCAACATTAAAAAATCATGTACAATCACAACGAATGATTGTTTGGAGCCCTAGATCGGGAACATAAGTACATGAATATTTCATTGAACACCAGCTGCTAGATTCATGTCCATTTGGGGACCCATATGTATAGATTGCCGTGTGCAAACACCAATTTGCGCATTGGATTCCGGCCGAAAGCAATATTGACCTGGCGAAGCCCATCTACATGCAGTGGTGGCTTCCGTCGTTGTGGGTGTCACCTTCGGTGGATCTCCGTCTTGAGCCACGAAGCGTGTGAAGGACATGCCGACATGGGGCGAGGCCGCCATACGGGCGCTGCCACTGCGGCCTGAGGTCAGGCCCCCTTTGGGGCCACAGAACGTGTGAGGGACGTGCCTGCATGGGGGCCACCATGCGAACGTCACCACCGTAGCCTCAGGTGGAGCTCCCTGTCGGGTCACCACACGTGTAAAAGTGTGCCGAAACATGCGTGACGCCCACATGCGAACGTCGCCTCTGGGGCCTCAGCTGGAGCCCCCTGTTATGGGGCCATGAAACATGTGAGGGGTATTCCCGAACGGGTGGGGCGGCCCCATGCGAACGACGCCATTGGGGCCTTCGGTGAAGCTCCCGATGTGGCCGTAAAACGCGTGAGGGTTGTGCTGAATTGGGCTGGGCGGCCACGTGCGAGCATGACCAAAAGGGCCTGACGTGGAGCTCCCCATAAGGTCACGGAGCGCGTGAAGAGTGTGCCGAACTGGGCGGGGCGACCACATGCGAGCATGGCCACTGGGGCCCTAGGTGGAACTCCATGTGGCGCCATGAAACGTGTGAGGGGTGTGTCAGAATGGGCGGGGCGGCCACATGCGAACATGGCCGCTTGAGCGCTTACGTGGGACCCCCTAAGAAAGCCACAGACCCTGTGAGGTGTGTGCCGAAACGGGAGGGGCGGCCAAATGCCAGCGACGCCACAAGGGCCTGATATGGAACCCCTTATGGGGCAATGAAGCGTGTGAGGGATGTCAAAATGGGCGGGGCGGCCACATGCGAAGATGGCTAGTGATGCCTCACGTGGAACTCACGATGGGGCCACGGACCGCGTGAGGGGTGTGCAGGAATGGGTGGTGCGGCCACATGCGAACGACGCCGCAAAAGCTTTCGGTGGAACTTCTTGTCGGACCGTGAAACGTCTGAAGGGTGTGCCAAAATGAGCGGGCCGGCCACATGCGAACATGGCCACTGGGGCCTCAGGTGAACTTATCTTGGGCCACGGAACGAGAAGGGTACCGAAATGCATGGGAGGGCCACGTGCGAACATGGCCAGTGTGCCCTTCGCTGGGACGCCCCATCATGCCACGAAGCGCTCGAGGGGTGAGCCGACACGTGTTGGGCGGCCACGTACGAACGTGGCCACTGGAACATTCAGTGGAGGTCGCTATGGGGCCACGAAGCGCGTGAGGTGTGTGTGTGTGTGTGTGCCGAAATGGCCGCTTGCGAACATGGCCACTGGGGCCGTAAATGAAGCTCGCTATGGGGCCATGGAGCGTGCGAGGGGTGTGCACAAAAAAGGGGCAGGCGGAGGGAAGATGCAGAGATGGGAGGAGGGAGAAGAGGGAGCAGATGAGAGGAGAGGACGCGGGGCACTGCCTCTTCAAAACGAAGACCCAACACCACAAGATGGTCTGGAACCACCTATACAATTCCGCATGGAACGAAATAGTGATAGTGGGTCCTTCGTGGGAATCAATACTTATATTCGGTTCCTAGTGGGTAACAACATCCCAACTAATTCGCGTGGTTAATCTAACTTTAGATGGGATTGCCACAGGGGGAGTATACGTATCCTGACTCTTACCATAAGCGAGCATCTATGTTGAATTCCTATGGGGGGCAATCGTTACATCGAATTCCTGCTTATGTCACTGTTGCGCAGTGGGTTCACATAGAAAAGAAAAGGTGCATCGTCACAGAAAACATGTATTCCAATTGAGCCTCAATTGAGCCAATGCGTGAAACCAGTACTGGAAACAAACCTGCGCAAAGACGACATATGCAACGCCACCAAACATGTGTATGGAGATCCAATTGGAATCCAAGTACCTTGAATTCCATTGGAAATTATTATGTGTATTGACTTTTCCTTGGGAATGGGCATTGACCTGCCGTCAAACCTGTTAGGATCAGACTGGGGTCTTATTGGAATCCTATCTGAATCCATGTGTAGCCATGTTAGTGTAGCCTGTTTCTAGATGATGGCGGACTCTGGAACATACATCCGTGTCTGATCGCCACCGTAGCCCATGTCTATCAGTGACCAGGTGATGGTCAACGAACATGTCCTTTGCAAAGGCGAACGAATTGCCCACCAATGCGGGCGCCAACCGTGCCAATTCAGCCCAGTGCCTGGGTGATGATGAGGTGATGTGAGGGGCCCAATGACCAGGTGATTGTCTACCCGACTACTGATGATAACAACCGACCAGTACCACTGCAACTACGAATGCGACTGCGACTGCTACACATTCACCGCCCGCATGTTTCATCACCACCCTCGTCTTCTCCCTCACCTGCTTGGTCGTCTTTACCACCATCACCTTGGATAAGTGCAAGAGTCGGTGACTCCCAAGGGTGTGGTTTGGAAAAGGTGTGGTTTGCAACCAGCACCCGTAGGGGCATCCTGGGGGGCGGGCGAGGACCTCGACAGAGCTCTCCGCCGCGCCCCGAGGAGGCCCCACGAGGACAGTGTCGTGCCCCCCTGGCCCCGACGATGCCGATTGCAAGCCACACCCTGGCGTAACCAAACCCGTTGTAGTCGCCTAAAGAGAGGGGGGCGGCGCCCTAGCTACGATATGTGACGCAACACGTGGGAAGGGTGTCCCACGGCTGCGCACCCCCGCGGGCGGAGCGAGGAGGACACGCTCACGACCACCGCCCCGAGTCCATGTAGCGGATCTTCTGCTGCCCCAACCTCGGCGACAATACTCACGGTCTCGTAATACGCGTGGGGGGTGGATCGCGCGGGGGGGTATCCTTCGGGGGGCGTGGGGAGGCTGGGGAGCGAGAGGGGGCGGGTTTGGGGCGCATGGGGGGGGCGGACAAGGGGCGTCGGACAGGTTGGCACGGGGGGCGCTCATTGAAGGATCTGGAATATCCATCATAACCTACTCGGAGGAGGGCAGATCGAGACAACGGCGGCCTTCTCGCCTGAACAAGACCTGCTGAGCATCCCCCCTCGGACCCCCTCACCGAGTCCTTTCTGACCCGCTCTCCGAGGCGGACTATCCCGCCGTGGCGACGAGAAGGCTCCAAGAGGTCCACAGAGGAAATGAAAGGACTGCAGTTGCTTCGACCGGCCCTTCTCTGTCTGCAATGGGACGTGCAGAGACATACCAGTACTATATGTCCTCCTTGGAGGTGCGCGTGCGACCCGAACATACAGTATACCCATCTTGTAGTAGATCGTTTCCCGAGCGGGGTGGCCAGAAGGCGCCCGCCACGACGCACATACTATAAGATATCTCGGTGCGCGCGTCGCCCTTGGGGGGGGGCGACGCACATTTTGCGTAAGTACTGCAACTCTGAGTTGCAATGATGTCTCGGGCGAAAATGCCACCATCCTCCTTGTCTCCTCCCGCATCTCCTCTACCTACTCGACCTCTTGTTATTTCTTATTCTCTCCCTGTTCTAAACCAACGATCGCGCATGCCAAGCCGACGCCAGAAGCCAGCACAATACGCCGCACAAACGCGCACAAGGCAACCCGCACAGGGCAACCCGCACCAGGCTCCCGAGCTCACTCTCCCTGTGAAAAATAATTGTTGGGGCGACGCCGGTGCCATTCCCGACCAGCCATAACTGGGGGAGCTGTGGTCTTTACCCCCCTGGGGGAACCCATCGCCTCGACGATCTCTCGAGAGGGGTGTCGAAATCGATGGGTCCCCCAGGGGGGTAAGGACCACAGCTCCCCCACTTGTGGCTGGCCTGCACTCCTTCCACGGCATTCCTCTCCCGCGCTCGGGGCGGCGCCTCAGCTCGCCGGGCTGCGTCATGACGCTGTCGTCGAGCGCGAACCTGCTCCACGGGCCTGCCCGCCCAGCACGCGGCAGGCCCCCCCGGCGGGCCGCCGCCGCCGCTCCCCTGTCGTGGACTGGTCCCCTGCGCTGGGCGGCGCCAGCGTCGCGGAGGCCGCGGGTGCAGGACCCCACGGGCTGCTCGAGCAGAGCGCCGCGAGACCGGATGCCTCGCGGCCTACCTCGCCCGCGTCATACCTGGAGCACCGCGCGGTGACTGTCTGGCGAGGGAGCGGATCCCCTACACCGAAGATGAGGAGGAAAATGAGGAGGAGGGAGAGGAGGAAGAGGAAGAGGCGGTGAGGAGCCGGATGGAAAGAACCAATCTGGCTTCTGGATTCTCGATGCATCCAGAATGCTGCAATACGTCACGCGGTCCCAAGTCCCCTCCTCAGAGGTCCCACCCATTTCCACTGCGAGACACGCTCCCCCTGAATGGCGAGCGCTGAGAGAACCTGCCGCTCCGGCGAGACCCTGCTGCGTAAAGGACCCACCCAATATGAATAACATGCCCAGCGATAGCCCTTTGTGATGAAGCAGGTAATCCGGGGAACCTTTCTCCTGCTGCATGAGCGCACTTCGTGGCATTGTCTGGTATATAGTTTCTCTTGTTGCTCGGTGTTTTGCTTAGCTTATTATTTGACATTTCAGAGCATTGCTGGTCATTGGGTGGCGATGCAGCGCGGAACCACGACCAAGGCATCAACGAACCAGGACCAAGGAACAAAGAAACCAAGACAAATGAACAACAATCAGGGTAACGAAACCAAAAAAAACCAGACCACCGAACCAACAAACGGACACCACGGAACCAAGACGAACACATGTGTAGATGTTGCACAAGCTGGACCCTCGGGTTATACAACTTGGGGCGTTGCAGATACAGGCCATATTTGTTGCGTAAATCCTAATCCGCCGTCTAACTGTTTCGAATGCGCGCGGCACTTAATTAAGCGAGACGCGCGCTGGTCTGAACGAGGGCACCCGTTGCAGCGTCAAACGACGGGAGCATCTTGAACACGTACCAGACTCCATCCTTGGAGCTGTCGAAAATGCGGGGGGGGGGGGGGGGGGGGGGGAAACACCCCACTAGGAAGCCCTCGTCATCCGCGAAACTAATCGATGGAGTGGCTTAAACGAGTGTGCGCGTCGGGCCCGCGAAAGCCCCATTCTTGACTGGTGGATTTCTGTTTCTGCCGCGCGGCCGGCGGATTATGTTGTACTCATTTTGAAAAATATTGGACAGTGACATCGATGGTGGGATCGACACCGAGGACGATAATAATGTCGATTGAGGGACCGGTAATGAAGTCGACTCAATGAGAACGATAGTGAGATCGATCGTGGTGTCGCTCGTGCGATCTATAATGACGACGGTTGTGATATCGATAACGATATCGATTGTGATATCGATAGAGGGGTCGATCGAAACGTGGGTAGTGAAATCGTTGGTGAGGCGATCGATAAGCAGATCGACCAAAAACCCGAGAACCCCGAAACCTGGGAACCCCGCCGCCCGTTGAACTCGGCCCGGAATCAGCAAACGGGACCGGGGATTCAGGAACCGGGAACCCGGGAACCCGGCCGCCAACCGAAATCGGCCGGGCACTTTCGCCAAATCTTGACCATCCGCTCGGACCCCCTCAGTGCAAGCACTGCCTGGGGAAAGGTGCGTAGCAACTCTGGGCGGAGGTGGCCAGCACGAACACCACGAAGACTTTGAAGACGACCCAAAGCACCCTGCAGCAAAAATACTGCAACACGGCCCTCGTCAACGCCAAACATGGGGAACCCAAAATCGGGCCCGGCGAAAGGGAGGGTAGCAAACGGGGGGTTTGAGAATCAGCTCACGTAGTTCATTCTCCAGGCGCCCATGTCTCGAGGAATGGGCCCGGCGGCGGGGCCGAAACCAGCTGCACGCAGCAGATTTCTTACCCCCCCCTTCCTTCTCCCCCCCTTGGCCCGACGAGAAGTACCGATACCGCTGCTCCCCGGACTTCTCCCGGGGTGCGTTCTGACCAGAATTTCTGCCACGCGTGCTGCGCTTTGCGAGCCCGAAACGGATAGCGTTCCCACCCCCAGCTCCCCCCCTGTGGTTTCCAGGATGTGTCACGCGTGCCGCGCCTTGCGAGCCCGACGCGGATAGCGCTCCCACCCCCAGCTCAACCCCTGTGGTGTCGAGGAAACGCCACGCTTGCCACGCTTTGCGCATTCCGTGGTGTCGAGGATGTGCCACGCCTTGTGAGCCCGAAACGGATAGCGCTCCCACCCGCATCGCATCCCCAGTGGTGTCGACGAAGTGCCACGCCTGCCACGCTGTGCAAGCCCGAAACGGATAGCGCTCCCCCCCTCCCCAGCTCACCCCTTGTGGTGTCGAGGAAGTGCCACGCCTGCCACGCTTTGCGAGCCCGAAGCGGATAGCGCTCCCACCCCCAGCTCACCCCCTGTGGTGTCGAGGAAGTGCCACGCCTGCCACGCTTTGCGAGCCCGAGACGGTTAGCGCTCCCACACGTCATGGGTGCATGATGTAATGAACACGCAAGGCGTGCACTAGCGTTGTATGGTGTATGTCGTGTGTGTGCGAATGTGTGCGTGCGTGCGGCTCCGTGTAGACGCGTGTCTGATGCACGTGCCGTTCATGGGTTGCGTGTGGGTGCAGGGGGGAATGAAGTGGAGGAGGGCAGGAAGGAGGAGGGAGGGGAGGCGTGTGAGGAGGAGACGCGGGTGCGACGCGGCAGGGATGAAAACCCGAACCCCACGAAGCATGTGGGGAATCACAACCAACATAAGGAAGGATCAGAGACACATCAGGCATCGGCGAAGTGCTGCCCACCTTTGCCGGGCAGCTCGTGGACGTCTTCGTTCAGCTCCTTGGCCGCCACCGCAAGAGGAATGCCGTCGACCACCACTACTCTACCTCGTCCCTCCCTCCCTCCCTCCCTACCGCATCGTCCCCCCTCCGTACAGTACGCACGTTGGGAGCCGACCCGACGTTACGTATGCTCAAGCAGCACCAACCAACATTTGGTGAGTTGTACACATCTTTTAGTGGGCACACATCTGTTCTTCATACGTCATGTTGCGCATGGCGCTTAAGGTCTCAAGGAGCATACCGAAAGAGCCTCCTTCGTGACAACCCCGAGCCCCGCATGGCTGATTAAGCGTCGGCACAGCGGGTGGCAAGGCTGGTTTGATCGTGGCAGTCGCGCACGTGTTGCCGTGGAGGGACATGGTCGAGCAGCCCCATACAAGCAAAACACAAGGCGTATGGGTCAAGACTTTCAAGCATCGGCCATTATCCGCACTTATCTAGCAGGAAGGTGGAGGACAATAAGAGGGGGATGCGGTGGAAGGGGGGAGGAGAGGGATTGGGAAGTAGGACAGTGCATGAGCACGGTGGGGAGGGGATGAGCAAAGAGGGACGGAGATAGGAAGACGTATGAATGAGGGAAATAATGACGGAGGAAGTGAAGAGGAGGGTGAATGAGAAGAACAGAGGAAGAGGAATACCCTGGCACATCCTCACGGATCCGACTGCAACGGCATCGAACCAACGCCACTCCAGAAACTACTGCTAAGGATGGATCGGAAAAGGCATCTTTTAGGAAGCAACTCCAGGGAGGTTGCCGTCAGAAATATGAGGGGCAATTGACACGGATTAAAGGGCCACGAAGCCAAAGCAGGCCGTATTCAGACAATGACTGAGCCCGATGACATCGGATTAGGCGGGACTGCACTGAATTAGGCCATGCTACACTGGTGTTCGACCACGGATATACCAGCGCCGATGCTAACCATGAACCTCCTAAGAGTTGCATCCCAACTAAAGCGAACCAATCCGAAGGCACAACCTGCAGCATCGCCGCAACTCAAGACAAGGAACGCTGCACCCAATCTTTATGCGGCATCTATCTGGCCAGAGGAACCCGCGAGGGCCCCGGTGCCAAAACAAGACATAACGATATCGCATACACCTCGGTGGGAAGAAATTAAGTAGAAATTTGAGAAAAGAAAGCGCTGGTAGTAGATAGGGCTTCCGCGCGCCCCATAAAGATGAATACACAGGAGAAACTCGCTCGTCGATTGGAGTAGGAAGGCGCCTAAAGTAAGTTGGGATCTGGGATTCCAGAAATACCGACTTTCAGCGACTGGCGTGCAGGTTTAGGTCGGGCATGTCTCCCTACAGGCGGACCTTGGACCCCCCAAAATGTCAAACAATACCCCAGGATGGTCAAGAAATACTCAACTAGTCGTCCCTCGACTATTTTTGACTATTGTTGGATACTTTTCCTGTAGAGGGACAGGCCCGACGTAAGACTGGCGTGTGGGTGTGAGCAGCGTGCGTCGCCCAGATCGCACGGTGGGCGTGTGACGACACGCCCCGAAACAATCCCCCCCTCCCCGAGGCCAAGGCAGCCGGAGAGAAGCGCATGAACAAAAAGCTCCCGCCTCGATCCCCGAGGGACTTCTCGACGGATCGAAGAAGGGGAGGCGGTGGAGGAGGAGGAGGAGGAGGAGGAAGAGAACGAGGACGAGGAGGAGGAGGAGGAGGAGGAGGGGGCGGAGGAGGAGGGGGAGGGGGAGGTGGAGGAGGGGGACGACAAGCGAGAATAATGAAACACTAAACCCTGAACTGTAAGTGCGTCAAACCACAAGACAACAAGAACACAGCACAACGCATTGCGGGGCTGCGTGATCGAACCCATTGATTTTACGTACAAACAGATTCCACGACCGAACGAAACGCTGCAAGTCCCCAGCGCCCCAACACGTTGTGCAAGAGACAAATTGCAATTGTTGTTATTTTCCGGGTAGCGGCTGTTACCCGGGGGGAAGGGCGGCGGGTAACGGTAACGGCGGCCGCGGCGTGCGCCCGGCACGGTGCGTCAGCGCCATGGGCACATCAATTGCCTGCGCGCGCTGCAATCCGTGCGCGCGCGACAATGCAAAATGCACTCGTGCAAGACAAGGCCGCCTGAAAGCACAACAGTGCTTCGGTACACCACAAACAACTGCGTGCACAACGCCACCACGTCGCCCATGTACGCCGCAATGTGTACACACTGCAGCAACCACGCTGCATCTGTGCACCAGTACGCTTGTGTACACCGCGGCGCCTGCATACACCACAACAACCATGTGCACCACAACACCAGCGCACGCCAGAATGCTTCCGTGCACCACAACGCCTGTCTACAACAAAACGTGCCAATAAAATGTGCCAACGGGCACATCAGTAGCTGGCGAAACCTCGTTTTTCCCGGAGCCCGCCACAGACCGCGGACGCCCTCACCACGTCGCCGTGTACGCCGCAGCGCTTTTTTGTTACAGTGCAACAGCCGTGTGCGCCACAGCGCCTGTGTGCACCGCGTTGTCTCCTGCTCTTCCTCCTCCTGCGTCTGGTCCTCCTCCCCTCCTCCTCCTCCCCCGCCGCTGTGCGGGGCTCGCGGCGGACTGCGGTGGCACTCGGGACTCGCCCTTCTGGCTCTCGCGGGGGAGGCCTCAACGATGGCCGCGGCCTTCGTACTGGAGGCAGAGGAGAAGGGGCAGAGGACGACGAGAAGGAGAGAAAACATTAGTAGGCCGCGGAGCAGGCGGGAGGAGGCTGGATTGTGTTATGCCGTACAGCAACTGAACTCATGGCATCGTTCGAGGTCGCCTCGCGCTCGTCGGTGCCAGTTGTAACAGACGCAGGATAGCCGTTGCTCCACCCACACATGGCTGCGAACTCCCTTGGCAGCATTGCTTCCAGAGCTCCACCAGTAGGAATAGCAGGGGAAGAAAACATAGGAATGTGGGCGTAAACCACACTAGTCCGCGCACAGCAATAGCCTGCAGGCGCCACAACTGGGATGCGAGCACCGAGGCATGCCTTTTAGCACCACGCCATGCCTGTGAATTCGGCGCCGCAACAGGTGGGGAACCTGCGAACGCCACAGCACGTTTGTCAGCACCACACATGGCTTTCAGCACCACGCCGCGCCTGTGAGCACAGCGCCATACCTGCTGAGAGGAGGGGGTTCGCCCTCCACCTCTTCAAAAAAACGTACGATCGTTAGCGTTAACCGCAGGGGGTTGGCCTGGGTAGCAAGCGTTACGCGCCAGAGGAAAAAAAACGCTCACTAAGCCTTTTCCCCCAAGCCCTAAACCCTAAACCCGAAACCCTGGAGCGAGAAGGGATAAGGCACACGAGGGGCACAGAGGGGGAACAAGGAGGACGACGAGGGCGTTCGCCGTCGCTCGGACGACCCTTCCCCGTGCGTCTGTCGGACGACCCTTCCCCGTGCGTCTGTCGGCGTTCATTGTTTCACCAGGGTCCAGGATGCTCATCGGTGGTCCCTGCCGAGAAAGATAGGGGTCAAGCATCCACCCCCGCAATAAGCACTCCGACACGCGAAGTCGTTTAGTAAACGCGCTAAAAAAAGTAATCGAACAGGCCAGTGCTGTTTAGCAAACGCTCGGGGCGGCTTAGTAGACGCCGATTATCGGGTCCGAGTGGTTGTTCCTCCCTCGGAAAAAAGAAAGCACACGCCCGAGCGATTCCGAGGGGACGGCGACGGGTCCTTCACGTAGGACTCCATGGCGTGAACCACGTCCTCCACCTCGTAGAACGGCGAGAGCCTGCCGGGGAGGCCGCGGCTCCCACGCCCACGGGCGCGACCAAAGCCAACATCTGCTCTTTCCTCCTCCTCCTCCTCCTCGCTCATTCTTCCTCATTCGTCCTCCTCCGTCCTCCTTGTATTCCCCTTTCCTCTTCCTTCCGCGTCCTCATCATTCCCTCCTCCTCCTCCTCCTCCTCCTCCTCCTCCTCCTCCCGCATCCTTCGCTCCCCCTTTCTCGTCCTCCTCTGTTCTCCTCCTCCTCCTCCGCCTCCTGAGGGCCAAGCCCCCCTCGCGTCGTGCCAAAACCACCTTGGCTGCCCACCAAGCTGTTGGAGAACCTTTGGCCTTTGAGGACTCTCAGCGACCCCTGGACCGTGTCCTGTATCCCTGTCTCATACACGCTGGTCGGACGAAGCAAGTAGAACCACGACGTAGGAAGGCGGATCAAGTCTATTAGGTTCAGATCCTCCAAAGGAATAACGACACACCTCAAACCCATGCCGATTCTTGAAGTTAGAAGAAGACAAGACCATACAACCATGAATGTTTGGCGCTCTGCGCGGAGTTCTTGGATTTGCGCTGGACCCCCCTCCCTGGCGCGCGGAGCGCGCCTGGGGCGGCGCCGGAGGCGCCGCCAGGGAGCCCAGGCGCGGATCCAAGAAATCCGCGCGGAGCGCCAAAAGTTTATGCTTCTGTGTTTTTGTTCTCCTTCGAGAAGTATGCAGGCGCTGGAAATTGATCGGTATCTGCGAATCCAGAAATACCTGCTCTCAACGACCGACGGGCAAATCCCTACAAGTCAAGCGTTCCGCTTCGCTGCGAAGAACGCCTCCTGGAAAGGCGACCGTCAAACGGGACCGCTGTTCAGGAGACGGCCCTATCTTGAAAAGTGCATCCGCATTGCATTGCTGTGAGAAGTGTAAAGAGGTACTGGGATGACCGTGGGGGGTTCTAAGTGGACAGGGGGGTTACAAGGGGATACCAAGGTGGGTTTTATCTGGCCCACCCTGGCTTGTAAGTGGGCTACACATGCCCCGAGTAGCTCACGGGGGGCTCCGCCCACTCGGGGAATTTGTAACCCACTTATAAGCCAGGGTGGGCCAGGCATTACCCACCTTAGCATCCACCCCCCCTGTCCACTTAGAACCCCCCATGGTCATCCCAGAAAGGGGGAAGGCTCAAGGGAACGTCCAACGAGAACACACAATCGAGAAGGAGCCGTCCTCCGTCCTTGTAGCCGTTGCGCACTGTTGAGAATATTAGAGTAAACGTGTGCAGAACCCCTATGCCCCCATCCGTGCAGCTTCTGCACACAGCTGAAGTTGCTGTCGTCGATGTCGACGAACATCTAACGATCATCCTCCCATTCTGAAAAGGAGCCCGCCTCCATCTGTGCAACGATTGCTCAAATTTCAACGCGCGGCCGCAGATTTCTAGGACGTTCACAACGATAGCCCCATGTTGGAAAAGGGGCAGCCCGCCCTCTCTTCTTTCTTTTGATCCTGGATCACCTTTCCTCCTTGATCCTGGACCCCCTTCCATCCCTGGTCAGAACTGGACCCCCAGAGACCTCTCCATGGGCGCCTCCTGGTCCAGATTTCGAGCGGAATCGAGCCGTGGATAGCCGTGGGGACGAGACGCCACCGACGTCGCGAAAGCCAGCGAGCAGCCCCCAATGAAGCCTGGGCCCTCGAAGCTCGATCCTCGAGATCCAAACCTCGAGAGGGCGCCGGATCCCATCCAGGGTTACCGTTAGGTCGGGCCTGTCCCCCTACAGGGGGATTCTGGGCGAAAAAAATACTCAAAAATTACTCCTAGATAGATTCGAAGAATACTTCAAATATCATCCCCATAAAATTGGTGGACTATTTGTGTATATTCCTCCTGTAGACTGTAGAGGGACAGGCCCGACTGAAGGCTACCGAGGAGGAGGGAGCGACGGCTCCTCTCTTCCCTTCACCCCTCGACATCATGTACCCTCCTCCTCACTCCTGGTCCGCCTCGTCGCCATCCTAGAACATCGCACCCCGATGGTATGATGCTTCGCCAGAAATCCGCTTCCTCGACATCCACCTCCTCGACATCCTCCTCGAAAAGAACAAGGACAAACAAAAACACATAAACATTAACTTTTGGCGCTCCGCGCGGAGTTTGTTGGTTCCGCACTGGACCCCCCTCCCTGGAGCGCGGGGAGCGCCTGGGGCGGCGCCGGAGGCGCCGCCGGGGGTCCCAGGCGCGGATCCAAGAAATCCGCGCGGAGCCCCAATACATATATATATGTATATATGTTTGTGTGTCTTCTTCTTCTTCTCCGAAGAAATCCGCTTCCTCGACATCCGCCTCGTCGACGTCCTCCTCGGAATCTTCCTCCTCGACATGCGACGAGCTGATTTCTCGGCAGATTTCCCGAACCCTCTCCAGAGAGGCAATCTTGAATGGGACCCTGGAACACGCAAATGAATAGACACAAATAACAAGATTCCTCATATGTTCCGATATTTCCTGGGTTCTCGGCTTCCCCGCCACTTTCCATATTTACCTATATATTCCTGGGAGTTGGCGATGAACTGTGTCTGTGTGTTTCCCCCTCCTGAATTCTGACGTCCACGGCTCCATTCCTGCCGGCCCCTAGCCCGATGGGCGGGCCCCAGAGGCAACAAAAACATCGAGGACCAAACGCTCAGGATTGGAACAATCCTGCTGCCGGCGGTGCGATCTGGATGCCCTCCCCTCCCCGACCCCTCCTCGATCGGGGAGACGTAAGACTCGGGTATGGGGGACTCGGGTTGGCCTGACAGGGGCCATCATGAAAATGGCGAGGCCCAACCTGAAATTTGCGGCGGGCTCCTGCTGCAGACATCCCACGAAAACGGGACCGTCAACATCCAGGACGCGCTCGTCCAAAAAAAGTTGGCAAAACCCGAGTTCAGGCTTACTCGAGTCTTACGTTTCCCCGACTCGAGATCCTGGCTGCTCTTCCCTCCCCGGTATCATCGTCCTCCTGGCCTTCATCCTCAACATCCTCCTCGGCCTTCTCTGTTGGCTCTCGGGCCATCCAACGGACGCAGGCGGCCGATTTGGCCGACTCCGGAGTCCCCACAACGCCGTCGATGCGGCGCAGCTGGTGGAAGCCACGCCACTTGTTCCCTCCGAACACCTTATGCAAGCCTTGAGCTTATGGAAGGTGCTCTGTGCAATTCTGGCCTGCAACCTGTAATCCAGGTCGGCCTTTGTCAGACCACCTCTTCGAACTGGAACCCAATTCCTCTTCTGCGCGGGCTTGCTGACGGACTGGGACTGCACACGCAAAATTGGGGACACAACTCGTCTCCCGCGCCCCACTGCTGAGGAGGGGAGGGACGAGGAGGGGGAGGACGAACTTCCTAGCCCGCCGAAAGCTTTTTTGGGGGGGCATCGTTGAAGCCCCTTCTCGGGTACACCGTGAGTCTTAGGCTAGCGTCAGGTTGGGCATGTCCCCCTAGGGGCGGATTTTGGACGAAAAACAAAACATATTCAAAACGTATTCCAACATAAACGAAACATGCTCAAACGATTGTCCCCGAATTTTGTCTTACCATTTTCTACCATATTCCTCCTGTGGGAGGGACAGCAGCAAAGACAGCAGGGCCCTCCGCGCCCCGTGCGCTCATCGGTGGGCGCACGCCCGCGGGCGCCCTCGCACCCGAGCACCGCGTGCATGGCTGCCCCTTCGCGCGCCGAGAGCCGCCAAGGCCCATAGAGCACATGCCTCACATCCGCCCTCCCCGTTCCCTCTTCCTCTCCGACTCCTCCCCTCCTCGATGCCCTCCTCGTCCCTCGATATCTTCCTCCTCCTGCTCCTCCTCCTCCTCGGTCCTGGGCGGTTCGGGGTGGCTGGTTTTGCGGAGGTGCTTGTCTGCGCCACGAAGCCCCCCCCCCCCCGAAGATGAAGCCGGGATCGGGGCAAAATTTGACCGGGATAAAAATCATGCTCGGTTTTTCAAATCACCGGGGGCGCCGCCGAACGAGCCTGCCACGCCTTGGGCGCCATCGGCTTCGCGAGGGAAGAAAAGCGCCCCGGCGCGGATGAAGCCACGGCGCGTATTTGGCCTCGCGCACGACCGAGGGAATTCAGCGCCAAGCGCCTTTCACTCCAGAAGGCCCGACGTCAACAAAACAAACTTGAGGCCCAAAAGGGGGCCCCAAGGAGGCGGACCGCCAAAACAATCACGCAACCAACGCAACGAAAAAACACGAAAATGTCAAACATCGCGTTACTCAGTGACCTCGTCGGCCAAGCAACACCGCGATAATGCCCAAGAAGGCATTGGAAACAAAAAAATCACGCGCGCGGCCAGGCGACCTCCCCGCGCCGCCCCAAGGTTCCCAAAGCGCGCCGAAATAACCGTAGAGAACACCCCGGAAAGTCTTTGGAAAATCCCCGCGCCACGCAAGATCCGCCACCGAACAATCTCGCGGACACCTGGCGCGTGCGCGCGGGCGTCCACCATGGATGCCCAAATTCGGTTTCCGAGACAATCGCGCGCAACCGCCTGGGGGCCTCGGCAACCTCGCAATTGGCCCAGGGGCCCGCGGGCCCCAGGGAATCGAATACCGAGTTCGCAACTCCGGAAGCATCGGGCGCAGCGCCAGCCAGTCGCTCGTCTCTGGCTGACAGTAAGACGCCTGGAGACCCGGTCAAACCGAAGGAACCGCTTTTCAGAGATTCACAGAACCAGAAACCGGGGCGCGCCAAATTCTCGCGTCCGAACTTCTCTGAGAATCCCTGAAAATCTCTGAACTAGCCACCCCGCGTGAAACATTCCCATCAACCCAAAACCTCGGAGCTGGCCGAAACTCTCTGAGAATTTTTCGGCCCGCGAAATTTGGCGCGCCCGGATTTCTGGTTCCGAGATCCTCTGAAATCGCGCTGCGGCGGCGCCCAGCAGGTCCTCGCGCGCCCAGGGTGGGGGCCGTGGACATCGCGGGCCGCGATGGTCCCGACCGCGAAGTCCTTCCTCCTGCCCCTCGACGAGTCCACGCTCATGGACACGCTCTCTGCGCTGAGCGCGGACCGCGCCATCCGCCGGCACTTCTGCGCGACGACAGCCAACTGGCCGCCGACGGACCAGGCGATTTTTCCCCGAGCTGTGCGTGCCACCGAAAACGTACAATAGCCCCGGGCTCGGGGAGAAACACTTTCGAAGCATTTTCAGGCCGCCAGCGTCGTGGCTGCCGACACGCCGCGCGCCGACCGAGAGACTAGCTGGGTCCACTACGTCCACGGCGGCGGGCGGGCGCCCAAAAGAGCTGTCGCCACGGTGCGCGCGGCGGGGCGCCCGCCCAACTGCAACCGCAAATGCGGCCTCCATGGCGCCACAGGCGTAATATATGTGACGCATTCTCGGGCCCCCCATCAGCGCATTGACCAGCGCCCAAGCCCCTGAAACGCAAACCTACTGTGCCCCCCGTGCAAGCCGCGCGCCCGCTCACAATGCTCGTACACACCAGATTTTCTGCCCGCCATCAACAGTTTAATTGAGCGCCCATGTGTTACTTGGGCTCCTCAAGCCCTCGAACATTCTTTGGGAACTTCTGCGAATGCGCGCGCTGCGCTCCACAAGTCGGCGTTCTATTTTTCTCTGGAACTCTCACAGAATCTCTGGTTCCGATTTGTCCCGATCTTCCGCTCAACTGACCCCCCCCTCCCAGCTCGACGTCGCTCGGACGTCCACCCCCCCGTGCATGTTTGTCGGCTTCGCGCGCTTTTTTTCACCAGAAAGAACAGGAGGCCCATCGATGGCCCTCTCGCGGAGAAAAAGAAAGCACACGCCCGAGCGAGTTTGAGACATATAGTGCAGGCCAGTCCACGAGAAACCTTCCACAAGAAACCGAACCCTGAGACACCAGGGCGCCCCCTGATGTTCGGTGTGGGAACGCCACGCTTTCCACAGCAGAACCATCGAGGCCCGAGAAACCCAGTTCCCTTGAGGCAAGCAAGGTGCTTCTTGGCATGGGTCTCCACCTTTGTGGGCCCCGGAAACGGCAGAGCCGTTTTTTCACCGTTTCCCCAAAAATGCCCCTTGAACATTGAAACGGCAAAAAAAACTGCGACCGGAAACATTAAAAAACGGCTCCAAGATTGGAACCGGAGCTGGAACCGGTCGAAAAACGGCAAAACGGAACCGGCAACAAAAACTGCGTCGGAACCGGCAAACAAAAACTGCAAAACGGAACCGGTAAAAAAACGGCCCTGTCGTTTCCAAGGCCCACTAAGGTCTCCACTGCGTGTGCTCCCCGGAGCTGGCCCGCTGGGGGACCAGGGGGAGGGCCGGCTGCCCCAGGATGCCCGCCTGCCCGCGGCTGCTGCTGGCTGCCGAGGGGCACCTGCAAAGGGGCCCGGGGACACACAAATACACAAACACACATCCCAGGATTCCCAGTATCTTCCCGTATTTTCTGGATTCTCGACTCCCCCCCCTTTTCCCACATCTTTCCACGCTCTGCTGGGGATCGACGATGGATTGTGTCTGCGATTTGTCCCCCCTCCTGAATATGAGGCCTCAAGGTGGCGCGAGCAGCAGGAACTGGGGAGAGCAAAAGGTACCGATACTGCTACTCCCCGGACCTCCCCCGGGGTGCATTCCGACCTGAACTTCGAGGCGCATCCAGCGGTGGCGACGAGGGCCGCCCAGGAGGCCCCAAAGAGGGGAAAACGAGCGAAGGGTCGCGGTGTGAGTGCGGTGCCTTTTCCTCGGCGCTTCGTCCGACGCTCGGCAACGACCTCGAGAGCCTCCCCCCCCGGACAGGGCGCCTGATGTCCCCGGACACCTTCGCCTCCGGGCCTCGGCGCGCCGCCCTCTCTATCGCGCGCGCGCGACCTCGCGCGCGACATCGCCCGCGCGGGCGCTGCGCCCGCCACGCCCTCTCTCGGACCGCCCTCTGCGCCCCCCCTCCGAAGACGGAGCCGGGGAGGACGACAAGATGAAGTCGGGCCTGCCCCTCTACAGGAGGGAGAACTCTTCAGAAGCACTCAAACAATAATCGGGGGATGATGTTTTAGGAATTATTGTTTTACTATGTTGGAATATGTTTGGGGAATGCTTCATTGGTCCTCCAAACTCCGCCTGGAGGGGGACATGCCCGACCTAACGATAAAATCGGGTGAGGAGAGGTTGAGAATCTTTGAGATCCTGGCGGCCGGTGTCTCGGGCGCCGCGGCCTCCTCGGAGCGTTCCGGAGCGCTCCGAGAGCGTTCCAGCACGCCCCGGAACGGCTTTATCCTCGCCCTGGCCCCGTCCGAGTGGTAGAGGAAGCGGGGATTAAGAGGAAGAGGGGGGCAAGAGCGGGGCAAGAGGACGAGGGGGGCAAGAGGACGAGAGGGGGGGCAAGAGGAAGAGGGGGTAAGAGGAAGAGCGCTCTGGAACGCTCTGGAACGGATTCGTCTTCGTCCTGGCCCCGTCTGAATTACCCCCCCCCTCCGACCTCCTCCGCCCTTTCGGAGGGCCAGCCGAGACAACGCCGCCCTCTCCTCGCACGCTTTGCCCCCTCTGGGCCCTCCGGCAGGCCTCTCGTCGCCGCGGGGACGACCCGCTCCGAGAGGCGGATCGGCACGGGCCCCCCGGAGGAGTCCGGGGACCGGCTCGGTCCGGGTGCGAGCCGGGCGGGAGAGCTGCTGGCGCCTCGACTGGCCCTCCGAGGCGGATCCTTCGGACCCTGCTCGCCGACGGCCTGGCCTTTTCCCAGTCCAGCTGGGCGCCGAGGTCCTCGCCGTTCCCTCCTGCCGAGTCGATCTTCTCATCCTCCCCCTCCTCACTCCCTCCTCCCTCTTCTCTCCCTCCTCGTCCCTCCTGTCTCCCCCTCCCTCCCTCCCTCTCTCTCCCTCCCCCTCCCTCCCTCTCCCTCTCCCTCCCTCTCCCTCCCCCTCCCCCCTGGAGGGCGATACATGGGGGGGGGAAGGTGCAAATGCCCCCTCCTGGGCCCGAACGGCCCCCTCTTGGGCCCAAGAGGGCAGCTTTTTGGCGCCGCTTACGGGGAGGGGGGGCGATAAATGGGGGGAGGAACGTACACGTTTCGGGCCCTCAAGGCCCCCCTTTGGGGCCCTATACGGGGCCCCACCTCCAGGGGCCCTATATAGGGCACTTTTTTCTTAAGCGACCGCGCGCGAACCCTAACCCTGCAAGTCACAGTTCTGATGAACTGGCTGGGGTTCAGAATGACTCCCGCAGCCACATGAACCTTAGCGAAGGTGTCCCCTCACCCCATCACTGTGGCCATGGGCCTATGTACCGAGACTTGTCTACCTCTGAAAACGGTAACTTTACCTGAGAGGCCCCGCCAACCTGGACGCGAAGGGCCCGTTCGATATTCCCTGGCGGCTCCCTCTCCTGCGAAGCCCAAACGCGGGGCTTGCTACGTCGCGTTGAACATGGGGCTGTGAACTGAGACCCGTCTACCTCCGGAAACTGCAAAATACATGAGAAACCTCGCCCGCTTTAACGAAAATAAATTCGGGTAATACCCCACGCTGACCCACCTTTCCGGAAGATGAAATGCGATGACTGCAACATCTCGGTGATAGTGCAATCGAGTGATAAGCAAACCTGAATGCGAGTGTGTGCGAAAGCGGGCGACCAAGAGCACGATTTGGTCTGAATGATAATGGTTCAATTAGAGCCCCGCACATGTGAGTCTGACTCTGAGTGAATCTGACTATGCTTGGGTCACAGGCGAATGGGCCTGAACAAACAAATATTACTGATGATGGGTGGTCCGGAGATGAACTGATTTGCGTATGAGTAGGTATGTGTAGAAAACGTCAAAATGTGGACGGTCAGACAAGCGGGCCTGAATACGACCCGAGCTGTGTATGGATTGGCCCGAGGGTAAATTAATCAGAATACCGGCGAGTCCGATTGCGAGCGCATCAGAATGCTCGTGGGTGTGAGTGGTCTGGTTATGCTTCAGTTTGGTTACGAATGCATTCGTCTTAACGTGAGGATGCGTATGACTCGCAGGTATGCGTGCGAGTGGTTCCCAGCGCGAGGGGGTATGAGTGAGATGGGGTGTGGGCGTGAGTGGGTCTAAATATGAGCACTGCGTGAGTGACAAAGCAAGGACGAAAACAAGGGAGCGGGACGAAGGAATAGTGAGGGGCGGAGGTGCGACACAAGCACACAACACACAGTGCGGAGGCGGGCATGTGGGACAAACAGAGGACGAGAAAGGGGGTGGAACAAATAAGGGGAGTGGGAAGGGAAGAGGGGAGGGAAGAAGAGGAGGCTGGACAACAATGCCCAACAACAAATGTTGTCCAAAACCGACAGCGGCCGCTGTCGGGTAGGCGGCTTTTGTCTTCAATGAACGACGCCCGCGGCGGCGCGGACAGCGAGTACTGTTCAAAATGAGCCATTATTTCCGCATACCATTTCGATCGTCCCTAGGCCTGCCTGACCTGCTCCTCCCAAGAAGGCTCTGGAAGTCCAAGGATGCCAGCTGGTCTCCAGAAAGGTCCCCAGCAATTTCCGGATGCCCCCGAGGCCTCCAGAAGCTTCCGGAGGCCTCGAGAAATACAGAAGCGCCCAAACAAGCATGATCGTTGATTAGGATGTTCGTGCCTTCTCCTCTTCCTCCCCGGAAAGCTTCAGGAAGGCCAAATGAAAGCACGTCAATCGCATGGGCCACGAACCTCGACCCTAGGTCCTAGGACCCGCAAGTCTTCAAGAGTGCGCAGAACCAGACAACTCCAAGACCCCGTGGGCGCACAACGCTTGACGACCGTCCCCCCCCCCCTGCTCCCCCAGTGACGCCCACTACTCGGGAGGAACCCAGGAAGGAGGAGATGGAGGAGTCCACGAGGGGGGCACGCACATCAAGACACAAGGCACGCGTGCGCCTGGGGCGGGGTGGGGGGGGGGGCAAAGAGCCATCCCGAAAGAAGGGTCGTGCCACGAGATCCAGGGGGGTACCAAGACCCCTGTCCCGATATCCACGCCCTCTGATACTTGGCGGCACGCAGGGCGGAGAAGGACGACGAGGAGGAAGAGGAGGAAGAGGAGGAGACGCCGCCTCACGTCACCCCTGCCGCGCCGGCCGGCCTGAACCGTGAGCGGGCCTCTGCCCCCGCTGGGGCAGGGTTGGACCTAAACGTCCCCCCCCCCTGCGCGTGGCTGGAAAATCCCCACCCCACCTAATTTGGCCAGGAGGAATGTCCAAGAGGCGGGCTCAGCCGTGACGCCCGTGCCCTCTGTGGAGGTCCTCGAGGCGCCTCGCCATCCCTCGGACGTCCATTCCATGTGCATTTTTCAATGTCGTGCGTGTTGTTTTCTGTTGCTCGATGATCCAGGATGCCACTCGATGGCCCTCGCCGAGGGAAAACTGCACACGCCCGAGCGATGCCACTATGTCACAGGAGGCGGGCTCCGCAGTGATGCCCGCGCCGTCCGTGGAGGTCCTCGAGGCACGGGCGCGGCGGCGCCGCCACCGAGCCCCCCGCAGATCTGGTTCAGCGAGCCCTGCGGCGGGGGGAGGGGGCAAGGGTAGGGGGGGGGACTGGCATCGGGGTGGATGCATCGAGGTTGTGGCCACCGGACCCCTATCGGCGATCAATGGGCGATTCGGAATCGATGCGTCCCCCCCCCCCTATGCCTATCCGCCCCCTACCGTTGCCCCTGAGGGGGGAGGGCGGCCGGGATCGCGCCGGGGCGGCGCAGGGCCGCCCGTCGGAGGGGGGCTCGAAAGCCGGGGTGCGGAGAGGATCGCGCCGTGGACCGGCCAAAACAAAAACATACTGCTTTTCGCTTTCGTTGTGTGTTCGTGCTTCCTCGTCTTGTCTTCCGTACGCCCTTGCTGCAAAGCGAAAGCGAAGCGAGAACGGCCCACGAACTCGCCCAACACACACACACACACCTACACACACACACACACACACGCACACACGCACACACCGTTGAGGTCAACCCCTGGATCGCACGGGAGCAAAAAGAACTACCATCGGCGGCGTGCAAGCCAACGCACGCTGTCTACTACCCGCAACATCCGCGCGGGCGGCCTGGTGATGCACGCGCCCGCGGCTTCGTCGCCCCACGCCGCGCCCACGAGCCAGCAGGCGGAGGATCTCGCGAGCACACAGAAAACCACCATCGCCGTTCTTTGAGCCAGCACGCGGTGAATGTCATCTGCAACATCCGCCCACGCGCACGCAACTTCGTCGCCCAAGCCAGTAGGGGCCACAGGGCTGGACCCTGAGGCGAAGCTTCCTTGGAGAACCCGCCTGGCCTCGCTTACGCGCCTGAAGTGCCTCACCTCCTCCTTCTCGGGCAGCGCTTCCCCGCTGTGCTGTGGACGCGTCCCAGCCCAGGCTTGCCTTTTACCCAACCATCATGTGTTGTTGGGTCCTCCTTTTTGAAGATACAGCACCCCGCGTCCTCCTTCTCCCGCTGCCCTCCACGAGTCCGTGTCGGCAAACCCCTCCCACGCCCCGTGGCCCCATAGGGAGCTGCGCCGAAGACCTCAGCGGTGACATCCGCATGTGGGCGTCGCGCTCGTTTCGTCACCCCCATGCTCCACCTAAGGCCCGAGTGCCGACGTTCACATGTGAGCGCCACGCGCGTTTCGGCACACCTCAAACACAGACACACATACACACAAACACACACACACACACACCACAAGCACAAACACGAACACACACATACACACATACACACATACACACATCCACACATGCACACACACACACACTCACACTCACACTCACTCACACACATGCACATTCACGCACACACGCACACACGGTCATACCCGCCCGCCCGCACGCACGCTCGCACGCTCGCACGCTCGCACACGCACACACACACACATTTACACACGCACACGCACGCACACGCACGCACGCACACACAAAACACACACACACACACACGCAGATCTATATATCTATATGTATGTATATGTATGTATGTATATGTATGTATGTATGTATGTATGTATGTATGTATGTATATATATATATATATGCCACATTGGGAGCTGCGCCGAAGGCCGAGCTGCGACGTTCGCATGTGGGTGGCACGCTTGTGTCAGTACACCCCTCGCATGTGTCGTGGCCCCATGGGGGGCTCCACCCAAGGCCCGTAGTGAAGACATTCCCATTTGGACGTCACGCCCTTTTCGGCAGACCGCTCACACGGCTCGTGGCACCTTACGGAATTTTACCTAAGGCTTCCCGGGCAACGTTCGCATGTGGGCGTCATGCCCTTGCCGGCACAACGCTCACACGTTTCGTGGCCTCATGAAGAGCTCGACGTCGTCGTCGTCGTCGTCGTCGTCGTCGTCGTCGTCGTCATGATCGTGGTCAGGGCGAGTTGCGGCAACGGCAGCTCAGAATGGGCCCGCGGATCCCCGAGCCGGTTTTCCGAGCTGCGTCCGGCCGCGGCGACGAGGGGGGCCCCCGAGGGGGGCCCCCGAGGGCATCTCATGTGGCCTCAGCGTGTGCGGCCACATGAGATGCCCCACCCATGTCGGCACACCCCTCGCACGTTCCGTGGCCCCGTTGGGAGCTCCACCGAAGGCCCCTGTGGCCCAATTGAGAGCTCCACCGAAGTCGATACTCACGACTGCGGTGCTCGCAACTGCATATGGCTGGGTGCTTCGCCAAGATCATGCTGCTGTTTGTTGGTTGGTGTGTGCGTCTGCCCGGCTTGGGCGTTCCCAGGAACGCTGGCACGCACCCTCCTGGGCCCGACGTTCACATGCTGCACGCCTTCCCCAGACGCCTGCCCCCCCTGGACATGCTCCCTGCAGCATGCCTCAGCGCCGACTTGCGTCGTGGGGGCAGCCCCAAAAGACGCGGGGAAGACGGGGCACTGAGTTAATGGGCGGGTCAGCAGCTGCCTGACCAAGGCGTTACAGCATTGAACAATCGATCCGCCGTAAGAGGTGAATGAGTAGGGGCGAGGAGTAAAGAAGGACTAGCAGCAGCAGCAGGGAGGAAGAGGGAAGAGGATGATTAGGAGGAGCAGGATCAAACGCAGGGGCATGCGCGGGAGCAGGATAAGGATGCGGATCATCAGCAGGAGAAGGGGAGGCAGGAATGAGGGAAACAGGAAGGGTACGAAATGAGGCAATTTGAGGGTAAGAGTGGGGGATGACGTGGAAGAAGAGGACCAGGATCCGGAGGGAGGAAGACCAGAAGGTTAAACGACACCATGGAGGCCACGGCACGCAAGGAGGACACAATCCTCGTCGCCGTCATCGTCGCGAGTTACCTCTTGGAGTTGGCCCGTTTGGGGGCTAGGGCTGGCAAGCTGCCCGATTATGTCTACCCTCCCGCGGTTTCTAGACAAGCGCGTCCCACTACTCCATTACTCGCGAAGTAACTACTCGCAAATGGCCTGGACCCGCCACAGGGGATTAACGATCCATTTCATGTAGGAAGACATGTTTTGTTCGAACGTTTGTTAGTAGGCTGTTTGCGATTAGCGGAACGCGCTCGGTGAGTATCGGCTGCCGACAGGCATCTGAGGCCTCAACGTGGCGTCAAGATGGCTCAAAAGAGCCCTAAATGCCCCCGATGCCCCAAGAGAATGTCGAGAGGGCCACACTATGCCGCCATGTCCCTGATTGGGCCTGTATGTCTCGAAGCAAGCTCCAACGCTTGTTGTAATGAGCTGTCCAAAGGATAATCCCTCCGTCGGTACGCCTCGTTCCCTCCTCTGATTTGTTTTGATGTGTTCGTGGTGACTGCTCAACAGGATCTCTGGTTGTCTGCGCATTCCGTATTTTCACGCATATTCGCGAGAACAGAGCTCGTCACCTTGGCACGTTCGATCGATTTCGCCGTGACCATCACGCCCGTCAGATTTCGGCCAAAACGACATACTCGACATCTTCATCCTCAGTGGTAAGGCTCCGGGTTACGCACAGACAGCCGTCCCCTGGCAGTGACGGGCAACGATAGGGGGGACTGGCGTAGGGGTGTATGCAACGACCTGGAATCAGCGATACATCGCCGATAGATCGGCGATAGGCCTCCGATCGTGAATCCGCACCTTCCTGGGCATGTTGGGGCTATCGGGCCCCTATCGGCGATCAATCGGCGATTGGGGGTCGATGCATCCCCCCCTATGCCTATCCCCCCCTATCGCTGCCCCTGAGGTAGTCCTGCCTGGCCTCAGCAGACCCCCCGAGTAGCCGGTGGCGGTCTCCACACCTCACCCTGAGGCGCCCCCCCCCGGGTGAAAGGCCGAGACCGCCTCCAACTGCTCGGGGGGCGGGGGGCCTGCTGAGGCGAGCCGGAGCCGGGACTGGAACGGCCGCCACCTATGGCCCCGGCGGGCTAGTCGTATAAGTCGGGCCCGTCCCTCTGCAGGGTGAATCCGCCGATCTGGCGTGTGGGTTTCTGAGAGCGTGTGCTTGAGCTCGCTCAAGCTTCGCTCTGCAAGGGGGGGGGGGCGCAAACGACGAAAGAATTGACACGCAAGGCCTCCCCAATGCCGGGACCGCCCCCACCCCCCCCTTGCACCTTCCTCTCCGGCGCCCCCCACATCTCTTCCTGCCCCCCCTTCCCCTGCAATCTCCTCTCCGCCCCCCTCCCACCCTCTTCCTGCACCCCCCCCCGCCTCTGCACCTTCTTTTGCCCCCGGCCCCCCTCCCCTGCACTGCGCCCTGGACAGGTGGACTGGGGAGAGGGGGGGGAGGGGAGGAGAAAGGAGAGAGAGGGGGGGGTGGACAGGAGAGAGGAGGGGGGGGACAGGGGGAGAGGGGGGGAGGGGGGGGAAGGGAGAGAGGGGGGGGGGGCAGGAGAGAGGGGGGGGGGCGAAAGGAGAGGGGGGGCGGACAGGAGAGAGGGGGGGGAGGGACAGGAGGGGGAGGGGGGGCAGGAGAGAGGGGGGGGAGAAAGGGAGGGGGAGGGACAGGAGAGAGGGGGGGGGACAGGAGGGGGGGGACGGGAGGGGAAAGGAGAGGGGGGGGAGGGGACAGGAGAAAGGGGGGGGGCAGAAAGAGGAAGGGGGTTGGGGGGGGGCCAGGATCATCACCACCTCCATCACCAATCACCATCACCATCGTCTCATATCACATCATCATCATCATCACCATCATCATCATCATCTATCATTCATCATCATCATACACCACCACCACACCATCACACCATCACCATATCATCATCATCATCATCATCATCATCATCATCATCATCATCATCATCATCATCATCGTCATCATCATCATCATCATCACCATCACCATCACCATCATCATCATCATCATCATCATCATCATCATCATCATCCGGAGCGCCCCGGATCGGCGGCACTGGCCGGAAGCCACTACAGTAGTCAAACATAGTAAAAACATCTGGGGACGATTCTGTTTAGCATGGTTTGCCTATTTTTGAATTGTTTTGGAGTATTTGGTATTTTTCGTCCATAATCCGCCTGTAGGCTAGTCCTTAGTTGTTCTTACAAGCGCTGCACCGGCCGGGCCCAACACGAGCAAAAAACAGCAGCCCCAAACGGAAACAAAATGGTAGCCCAAAGCAGACAACAGGTGACAGAAACAGGACACAAAACACAAACAACGGCATGCAAATACAATGAGAACACGGATCGCAAAACGAACCGAAAACGGCGAGACAACAATCCTGAAACGGAGATACAACGGCACCCAAAACAGAACAAAACACGCCAGCGTGTTTGTTTTAAAGGACATCGGAAGGCTGGTCTGAGAGAAAGCCAATGTGACCCTCCAGAAACCAGCCCCAGGGAACCCTGCCCGACGCCTGGGCCGGCGGGCCAGCGGGCGCGGGCAGGGCTAGGTCGGGCATGTCCGCCTCCAGGCGGATCTTGAATACAAATCAAAAATAGGATCTTGGAAGGAAAATCAAGAACAGTAAACACATACCCCAGAATAATCGAAAGAGGTGGAAATTTCGTCCCCAGACGATGTCTATGTTTGAATTATGTTTAAACATTCCTTCTGTAGAGGGACATGCCCGACGCAAGGCCAGGATCCTCCTCCTCCTCCTCCATCTCCTCCTCCTCCTCCTCCTCCTCCTTCTCCTCCTCTGGGGAGGGCGGCGGAGCGTGCCGTGGCGCACTCGATCTGCGTGGGTTTCATGTTGGAGCCCACGGAGAAGCCGTACCTGGCCCCAGGGGGGTCTGCGCGAGTCGGGGGCGCGCAGACATGGCTTGGCGATCCGTGGGTGTGGCGCAAGTTCGCCAAATCCATGGGGGAGCTGCCTCGTTGGAAGACAGCCGTTTGAAGACCCTGAAAGATGCCAGAACATTGTTCTCGGGATTTTCACGCCACGGATCAACCTGACTGCTGCGTCCTGCCCTCCCCAAAATGCGGCCGGTGCCGCTCGCTCGGCGGCGGAAATCCGCGATTTCCCACGGGAACGGGGCCCGTCGCTAGTCCACGGAGTCCACGCGCCCCCGTAGTCCTTGTTTGCCAACGCCTGAGCGAGGGGGCCCTCGCGACGCGGCGGCAGCACGAGCGTCAGGTCGGGCGTGTCCCCCTACAGGCAGTTTGCGGGCGAGAAATTCAGACTACCTGAAACGAACATTTGCCCAAATAGTCAAACAATCGTCCCCACCCAATTTTTCAGCTGTCTCTGAACTGCCCTCCTGGAGAGGCACAGGCCCGACCTGACACAAGCGGCGGCGCGCCTCCGGGGGAGGGGGCAGAAGGGGGCCGCGCCTGCCCAGCAGGCGCAGACAGGGCCTCCGGCCTGCCGAGAAGACGCTCTCGAGGCCTGCTCCGCAACCGCAGGAGGGACAAGCGCGTGCCACGACTCCAGGAGAACAAAAAGTATCATAAACATAAAAACTCGGAGGTCCGCGCGGACCTCCGAGTTGTTATGTTTATGTCACTTCGTATTCCCCTAGACTGGCAGAAGGCAAATGCTCGCAGGTGGTCTGGATTCGCCCCCGGCCTTCCGAGAAGCTCTCGAGGCCTGCTCCGCAACCGCAGAGAGGCAACCGCGCTCCACGACTAGCAGGAGGCGAGTGCTCGCAATGAGCCTGGATCCTCCGCGGGGAGTCACGGTCCCCAATGTGGAGGCGAACGTGTTTTCCGAACGCTTGCGAGTAGGCATTTTGTGCGAGCAGTGGAACGCGCTCGGTGAATAGAAGGCTTCCCAGGAGGCCGCAGGGCTTCCGAAGAGCCCCGCCGATCGCCCAACGTGCTCGACGAGACTGCAAGGGGGACACCTACGTGTAGTGCCTCCCCCCCCCACCCCCCTGGGGATCGCGCGCGCGAGAGGGAGCAACGGCGGGGTGGGGTGGTCGGAAATGGGGCGAGGCCGCCCATGCTTGCAGATCGCCCTCCTACTCCTCCTCGTCCTGCCCGAGGGGGCTCGATTGGACAAGGCGTGAGCTCCAGCGCTGTCGGCGCGCTGCCACACCCAGGCGCACGTTGACGCCGCGAGCCGATGTCCAGACACACCCCCTGCCACTCAACGGAGTATACATTCAGACCGTGTGCATACAGTGTATATCTGCGCGTATGTGTGACGGTACGTGTATGATGTAAACATTCCCCAGACAGAGCTTGCACGTTGAGGTTCCTACTTGTTGCTAAGGAACTGGACATGCCTGTCAGTCTGGCGGCGATGTTGCCGCCGTCGCCGCCCCGTCGTCGCCTCGTCGCCGCCCGTCGTGTGGGCCTGTCGGTCGGTGACCGCGCGTGTTGCCGCCCCATCGCCGCCCCACATAGTATGGCACAACATAGGTTGCACAACCTAGATTCTCCTGCCTAAAAGAAGAATAGACTCTACCCCCCCCCGGCGTTATCCGCCCCCCTTTCGGGTACGTAAATCATATCTGATTATGGCCACATGTCCATCCTACATATGGATTTACACTATCCCAGGGGGCCAGTAGTATCGCCCCCCTGAGGTTCCCCGGTAAAAAACAAGAAGCGGGGACACCTGTTGTTCTAACATAACACTTGTTCACGAATCCCTTTTGCAAAAAACGGGACGAAATGCACACGCGCGCGTCGTCGCGCGCGCATGCGTCGCGCGCGCATGCCGAGATCCATCAAAAACCTTCGGTGTCGAAACGATTTCGCAACCGAGTTCACAAACAAAAACATACACACAGGGTTTCGCAACACTGACTTGCTCAAAAAGCCTACGCGCGAGCTCTTGCGAAATCTTAAGAAAACCATAGGTTCAACATTTTCACAAAATGCTACCAAACGGGCTTCGCGCGCGCATGTCGAAATCTGTCGAACGCCCTTGCGCGTGTGCCGTCGGGAGAATCCCCTGCAAACAATGGGACGAATGGCAGACGCGCGCGTCGTCGCGCGCGTATGCCAAAATCCTTCAAACACACCCGGTTTCGGAAGGATTTCAAAATCGTGTGTCCAAAAAGCCTACAAAAACACAAAGTTTCGCAATACGGAGTTTCAACAAAAGCGTGCGCGCGCGCTCTTACGTCGTCGGCGTCGTCGTCGTCGCCGTCCTCCCTCCTCCGTCGTCGTCGTCGGCGTCGTCGTTCTCTGTTTTTCCTCGTCGTCGTCGTCTTGGCGTCGTCGTCGTTTCCGTCGTCGTCGTCGTTTCGTCGCGAGCACCCTCTGCAAAAAATGAGACGAAGTGCAGACGCGCGCGTCGTCGCGCGCGTACGCCAAAATCCTTCAAAATCCATCGGCTTCGGAAGGGTTTCAACACCGTGTGTCCAAAAAACCTACAAAAACACAAGGTTTCGCACCACGGATTTTCAACGAAAGCGTGCGCGCGCGCGCTCTTGCCTCGTCGGCGTCGTCGTCGTCGTCGCCGTCCTCCCTCCTCCCGCGTCGTCGTCGTCGTCGCCTACGTCGTCCTCCGTCTTTCCTCGTGTTCGTCGTCGTCGTCCTCTTTGGCGTCCTGGTCGTTTCCGTCGTCGTTGTCTCCGTGGTCGGCCTTCCTCCTCCTCCCTCGTCGTCGTCGTCGTCCGTCGTCGGCGTCTCGTCGTCGTCCCTCCTATTTCGTCGCTGTCGTCGTCGTCGTCGTTGTCGTCGTCGTCTTCCCTCCTCCCCCGTCGTTGTCGTCATCGGCATCGTCGTCATCGGCATCGTCGTTCGCGTCGTCGCCGTCGCCGTCCTCCCTCTTCCCTCGTCGTCGTCTTCGTTGGCGACGTTGTCGTCGTCTTCGTCGTCTTCGTCGTCGTCGTCGGCGTCGTCGTCGTCTTCGGCGTCGTCGACGTCGGCGTCGTCGTCGTCGTCGCCGTCGTCGTCGTCGTCGTCGTGGTCGGCGTCGTTGACGTCGTCGTCGTCGTCGGTGTCGTCGTTGTCGTCGTCGGCGTCGTCATCGTCATCGTCGTTGTCATCGTCGTCGTCGTCGTCGGCGTCGGCATCGTCGTCGTCGTCGGTGTCGTCATCGTCGTCGTTGTCGGCGTCGCCGAAGTCGTTGGATACGTCGTCGGTGTCGTCGTGGTCGTTGTCGGCGGCGTCGTCGTCGTCGTTGTCGCTGTCGTCGTCGGCGTCGCTGTCGTTGCCAAGTGCCATTTGGTACCCACCGTCACGGTCTTAAGAGATTTTGCAAACCAAGTTGCGGGTGGGTGGGTGGGATGTTTGCAAGAGCATGGGATGTGTCAACGCGTTTGTTAAAATCAACTGCACCACATAGACTGCACCATCTATATCGCTCCGCATGTATTGCAGCGCATATATTGTTGCTGATAGGTCGCACCACCAACCTTGCATCATATCGACTGCACAACTTAGCTTGCACCACACTGACTGCTCCGCAGGGATGGCACAACGTGGATTGCACCACTTATATGGCACCGCATAGATGGCAACACATGCATAAACACCTGTCTTGCACCACATTGACTGATTCACATCGGTTGCATGACATATATCCGCACCACACCACATGCTCTACATATTAGTACACCATATATTCTACCACCTAGTGCACAACATACATTGAACTCACATAACGCTCCACCCAGATTGCACAGCATGGGTTGCACCAGAAAGATGGCAGCAAATATTCTGCACCAGACAGCTTGGTCTACATAGATGGCACCACAGACATTGCAAACATGTACTATGCCGCATGGTTTGCTTCGCACTTATTACTGGAAGCACACTGGCGTAGGTCCACGCTGGCTAACACATACATGCAAACATCGAAAGAGACGAGAGATACAGAGAGAGAGAGAGAGAACATAATCAAACGCTTAAACGTACAACAACTGAGGACGGAATGGGAATGCGAGAGAGGGAGGGAGGAAGATAGGAAGAACGGGAGGGGTGAAGTGGAGGAAGGATGTACGCGGGAAGGGATGGGAGGAGGGTGGCAATGCAGGGAAAGAAAAGACGAGAGGGGAGGATGGGAGAAAGAGAGGAAAGGGGGAGGGGAAGGGAGATGGGAAAGAAGAGAGGGAGGGGAAGGACGCATGGGGGGAATCATCGAGGAGAGGAACGGAGGAGGAGGGAAGGAGGGAGGGGAGATAGGAAGAGGAAGGGAGGGAGTGACAGGGAGGGAGAGGAAGGACGGGGATTGAGGGAGGGAGGGAAGGGGGCAAACTACCACCTTGGGCCGCAGGCCGTGGTGAACCCAGCACGGGCGCCCCCGCGTCTCGGGCCGAGGAGAGCGCCCGTTCTCGCTGGGGTGCGGCGCGAAGTCCTCGTAAAACCGGCGCTGTATCAGGTTCAGGCCCTCGGCCGGGGGCAGAAGGACGAGGAGGAGGGGACGAGGAGAGGGAGAGGGGCCAGGAAAGGGATGGACTCGTTGTGCCAAAACGCGGCCACGCGCTCCAAAAACACGTGGCCTGCCCTTTCCGGCTGTGCACACGCCGCCACCGGCGCGCAATACGCCACTTCCGCATCGCGTTTGGCGATCGGGTGACCCCAGTGGGCCCGCACCAAAGGTCACTCCGGCGAAGGGCCACTCTTACGTGTGATCGACCCTGAATCGGTTTCTGGCGGCCACGGGCCCGAAAGGGGCGCCGAGTGGCGGAAATAACAGAAACGTCTCCCGATCCTCCTCGATCCTCCTCCCGACAAGGGTGCAGAGCAGAAGGACGCCTGGATCCTCGGTCATGAACCCCTTCTCCTCCTCCTCGTCCTTCTCGATCAGATGGCCCGCACCAACGGTCACTTCCGCGAAAGGTCACTCTTACGAGTAGTCGACTCTGGCACCCCTGAATGGCCACATCGCCGGGCGAGGCTATAGACATGGAAGACGTGGCGAAAGCTTCGCTTCTCCAGCTCCAAACCTCGAACATCCTCCATCCATGGAACCTGGAACGTGGAACCTTCGAAGAAGAAAACACGGCATGAACATCAGAGTGAGGGGGCCGAACAGTCATTCATTGTCCCTGGGTGCGTGGCTGAAGTGGGAATATGTGGTGACGATTATGTTTGTTGGGTTGTTGGTGTTACTGTTGTAACTGAGGTTGTTGTTGTTGCTGTTGCTGTTGAGCTCTCACTGCTGTTGCTGTTGAACTCTCCCTTCTGCAGAATAGTTATTGTTGATCCCCCCCACCGGTGCATACTGTTTTTCCTGAATCAAATTGTGCTCCTCGACGCTCGCACCCTGTTTTTTGACAGGCATACACATAAACAACGCAATCCTCCAAGTCTGGATGCTCAAACGGGGCCCCTGTCCCCCGGGTTACCCCCCCCAAATCGACGGCAAAACACGCTAAACAACAACGGCTCCCCGCCTTAGACTTCCATACAATTTAGCCAAACAGAAAAGACCCCCAACCACCCTGCGCCGCCCGATACTGTCCTCCGAGACGCTAAAAAAAAGATTCGAACCCTCTAAACACAAACACCCACAACACCACCAAAAACCCACCCCCCCACAATACACGCGCTCTGGAACGAACCCCGCCTACAGAAGGACCGAATACTCCCTAGCCAACCCCCATCAAGCTGCAGAAACAGTTCCAACCACATAATAAACCCACCCCACCTAAGGAATCGCGCTCCTCGCTTGGACTTTTTTCGATGTATTTTTAAGGGGGAGGTCGATGAAAGGGGAGGCAAGGAGAAGCTGGAGGGGAATGGCTCTCCCCCGGCCTTCTGGCGGGGGGAGAGTCGCGCTCTCGCTGGAGATTCGTTTTCAAATTACCCAAGAATATGGTCCTTGCGTTGGGATTCCCTTCAATTTGCTCAAGCGCCGCGCTCCCGACACTCACGCGCCCAGGAGTCGCGCCCGTTGTGGCCCCATGTGCGTGCCCTTCGTGGCCCCGCTGTCGCCGTTTGTGGCCTCCTCACTGTTCTACGTGGCCCAGTTGGTATCCTCAGTGGCCCCCATCGTTACCTTCTGTGGCCCCGCATTATCTGCCCTTCGTGGCCCCCGCTCGTTCGCGCTCTTCGTGGCACCATACGCATTCCCTTCGTGTCCCCGCTGTCGCCCGTCGTGGCCGACTTCGTGTCCTTAGTGGCCCTGCTGTCGTTCTCTCTCGCTCTCGCTTTCGCTCGGCGTCGCCGTCGTCGTCGACGTCGTTGTCGTCGTCGTCGTGGTCGGTCCCCTGTCCGTACCTCTTGAGGTGTGGTCGACGGTCCGCGGGCGCCCCGCCGATTAGCGCTGCCGCTGGCCAGGCCGACGGTCCGCGGCCGCCCCGCCGCTTGCCGGGGCCCGGCCTGCAGGGAAGAAAGGTATACCCCCCCAAAGGGGTTCGATCGAAGACGAAAAGGGCGGGTATCGAGGGTTTGGGAAATACTCGTCATTGGACACTCGAGCAGATAAGGGCGAACAATGTTAGAATGATTGTTGTTGTTGTCGTTGTTGTTGTCATTGCTGTTGTTGCAATTGTTGTTGCTGTCGTTGTTGTTGTCATTGCTGTTGTTGCAAATGTTGTTGCTGTTGTTGTTGTTGTTGTTCTTGTTGTTAGTGTTGTTATTGTTGTTGTTGCTGCTGTTGTTGTTGTTGTTGGTGTTGTTTGTTGTCGTCAGCCCCAACCCGTGACCCATCCGCCACCCACCCGCGACCCACCCCGCGACCCACCCCGCGACCCACCTCGCGACCCACCCCGCGACCCACCCGCGACCCACCCGCGACCCACCCGCGACCTAACAACGACCCACCTGCGACCACCCACCTGCGACCCACCCGCGACCCATTTGCGACCCACCCGCGACAGACCCACACTGTTTTTCCGAAAAGATCGGCGCCTGCGGCGGGCTTCCCCAGAGTCTCGCAAACTACCGACGGCCCCAGCGCCCCCTCACTTTTCTCCGCATCTGTTGGGCGTTCCGTAAACATTTGGCGCTCCGCGCGGATTTCCTGGATCTGCGCTGGACCCCCATCAACCGGATTTCGGACCAGGGCAACGTCATAACTTGCATTCCAAAGACCTGCATCCGAGCGCACAGCACGCGCCTGAGAGAGATCTCAGCGTCCAGGCCAGTAGCCCCTCGCGACCTGCACCCAGACCTCCTCGATTCACCATCAGCTGCTCGGTCCACGATCCACGTATAAGCATGGCGGAGGGCTGTCAGAGCAACGCGCAGGCAAGACGAGGACGTATTTCGGATGAAGATACATCGAAGATCTCGGAGCCGGCGGGTGCGGCATACTCAAACGACACATGCGACATCGTAACCGCACATATCTGCTCTGGCAATCGGCGGACTTGCCCCAGGCCGGTTGCCCAGGAGATGTATCGGGCGCCGCGGTAGCCAGAATTCTCTGGAGGTATGCCTCCTCATCCCAGGCTCGAATGCAGTCGGGCAACCTCCGAAACCCCAAGGGAGGACGACGGGGAGGTCGATGGAGGAGGAGGGGGAAAAGGATATAAGGAAATATGAAGGCGGGGGAGGAGGGAGGGAGGCGGCGGAGGACGAGGGAGGCAGGGGGGGAGGGGAAACGAAGGGGGGTGAACGATGATGGAGTGGGGGAGGGGGGAGGGAGGAGGGGGAGGAGGGCAGATGGCGGGAATCAAAGCGATCCACAAACAACCTCCTTTGAGCACTTCGGGGTAGGCATGCCTTGCAAGGCCTTTCCCCCAAAGTAACACGCGCTCGAAAAGCAAGTGGACGTCTCTTGGCATCTCCGCGGAAGCCTCCAGACCTTCCTGCGGAGGTCTCTGGCGGTGCCCTGCGTGTCCCCGGAGGTTGGACACATGGTGCGCCTGGAAACTTGGAGGCTTCGGAGGTGCACAAAAGCCCCCACTGTAAACAAAAACTGTAGTTTCGAGGCGGGACGCTGAAAGAAAAAGAGAAAGAGAGAGAGAGAGAGAAAACAACAAAAAAAAGAGAACGACGACGACGACAACGGCGGCGGCGACGACGACGGCGGCGACGACGACGACGGCGAAAACGACGGCCTCCACCAGCATCTCGATGGAGTTGATACCCTTCTGGGGGAACCTCGGCACGGCACAATGTCGTCGCAGTCCAACAGCCGTCCCTCCCTCGCTCGGTCCCTCCAGTCTTCCCATAATGCTCCCCACCTCCAGGAGAAGGAGGGCAAGGACAGGACAGGACACGACATCCGCACAAAGGGGCCAACGTCAACACACCTAGACTGGTGCCTTGCGCGCGTCTGCAATATCCTCTGCGATTTGGTTATGCACAAGCCTTGGCTTCTCACTAGGGCCGGCAGGGGGCAGACCTCGAAGCTTCAAGAGGTAAGCTCCGAGGTGGCCCCGTGAGAGAATCTCGCCACCTTGTGACTGCGAATCCCTGCGGGTCACGCGGGGGGGGGGGAAAGCTGCTAGCCACGCCGCGTGCCCAGGAAAAGGAGACGCGCTGGGCGAACAGGGCTCCCAAGCTAGGGGGGAAGAGACGACGGCACGACCACCCAAAAGGAGAAGGGGAGGAGAAAGCGGAAACTCCTGCTTCCCAAACTTCTGCTTGGGGGGGCCTCGCTATGCGACTCTATCATGGTGTCTCTTCTCCCTCTCTCTCTCGGCTCACTTGTCTTCCAACATGAACTGGGCGATAGTTGCCCCATGCATTGTCGCACCTGTGCCCTGATACTCTGTTACACTATCCCCCCCCGATGTGTAGGTAGGGGAGACCATGCTGGTAGTCACGGAGCGTTTTAAGCGAAGCCCTCGCGGACGCGCTCGGGTGGCCTTCGCGTTTATCACCGTTCCATCCCCCGCTGTAGTGCACCTATCGGCGATCCAAAAATCACTTCCCATGACGTCGTCTGCGCGAGCTCTCTCTTCAGGGTCCTCACGCTGCTAGCCACGCCGCGTGCCCAGGAAAAGGAGACGCGCTGGGCGAACAGGGCTCCCAAGCTAGGGGGGAAGAGACGACGGCACGACCACCCAAAAGGAGAAGGGGAGGAGAAAGCGGAAACTCCTGCTTCCCAAACTTCTGCTTGGGGGGGCCTCGCTATGCGACTCTATCATGGTGTCTCTTCTCCCTCTCTCTCTCGGCTCACTTGTCTTCCAACATGAACTGGGCGATAGTTGCCCCATGCATTGTCGCACCTGTGCCCTGATACTCTGTTACACTATCCCCCCCCGATGTGTAGGTAGGGGAGACCATGCTGGTAGTCACGGAGCGTTTTAAGCGAAGCCCTCGCGGACGCGCTCGGGTGGCCTTCGCGTTTATCACCGTTCCATCCCCCGCTGTAGTGCACCTATCGGCGATCCAAAAATCACTTCCCATGACGTCGTCTGCGCGAGCTCTCTCTTCAGGGTCCTCACGCCGAGATTGCTCCGCTAGTGATGGCCCCGCAGAGTCTGCTCGCCTGCCAAGATTCGCACCCCGAGATAACATCGCCAATGCACCTCCTGGCGTAGTCTGCTGGCTCCAGTGGGTCACCTCACTTGTGGCCGCTGGAGCTGTCCGCCTTCTCCGATTTGGCGTACTTTTCGAGGATCTCGGTACCATCCAGCAGGGTCTTCGAGCTGCCCCTGAGCCCCTAGCTCTTTTGAGCATTTTTTCGCCTCCCCTGGGTCGAAATTGTCCTCGTTGCTCAGCTCATTCAAGGCCACCTTCATGGCGCTGCAGAGGTCATCCTCGTCACCCTTCGCCATCTTCAGCGCCGACGCGCGCCGGGTCTGCGCGGCGAAGGCCTTCCTCCCAGCTCCTTCACACACGTCCACAGGGCACCCTGTGATTTGATCGCGCCCGTCGACCTTGGGCGTCGTCGGGGCGGCAATTTGGGAACAGCTGGAGAAGCTCCTCTGGGCTCATCTCCTGGCCGGCGTCGTTGGAATTGCAGCGGTTATCCTCGATGGCGCCGCCCAGCGTCTGCGGCGGCCTTTCCGCTGCAAGCGTTTTCGCCTTTTCTTCCACCGTGAGCTCCGCCACCGTTGAAAGTCCCTTCCTGTGGGGCTGGAGCACGGACTTGCATTCGACGCTTGGCCTCTCCCCGCTGTCCTCGCCGAAGTCGTTCTTCAGTTTGCCCGCCCGAAGTTTCATGGGCTCGTCGCCTGGATGTCTCTCCTGCGCCTTCGCGAGCTGTGTCCAGTCCACTATGCGCCGGAACTTTCATTGCGGCCCACTCGAGCTGGGGCTAGGTCCTTGCCGCCGCAACTGGTTAGAGATTGCCAGTCCGCACGAGCAGGCGACGTCCTCCTTTTGCCCAGTCCTGCGGTCATCCTGCATGCGTTGAACAGCTGCATGCCGTCACCCCATGCGTCCGCGAAGTCCAGCGCCTTTAGGCGTGCTGTCTGTCTCTCCCCCATGTTGTTCGCCATCTTGTAGTCTTCCATGTCGTGTATCTCCTTCTCGTTATCCACCGGTTCCTCCTTGGCGGCCTTCAGCGCCTCTCCGTCGTTGACGCCCATGGCCGTGTGCTTGCTCAGCAGGGCGTCGCGTTCTTCTGCGCATCGCAAGGCCTTGGCCATGCTTTCTCCTGCTTTGCTGAAAGCTGCGAAGAAGCGCCCATTCATTTCGATGTCCCCTGCAATGTTTTTTGACATCTCTCTGGACCTCCCCATGGCAATCTTGGAGGGCGCGCCGCTGGATCCCCCCAAAAGGGGAGCGGGGGGGGCCCCCCTCCCCCCCTTCCCCGGTCAGTCGTCGGGGACCCCTCCGCCCTCCCCCCTTCCTCCGATCCGTCGTCGGGACCCCCCCCCCCCCTTCCCCCCTGCCCCATCCGTGTCGCACCCCCCCCCCCCTTTCAACGGGGGTGGGGGGGTGGTAAGGGGGATCGCCCACCCCCCCCTCTCCCCCCCCCCCTTTGGCAGCGCTCCCCCCACCCCCGCCACCGCCCCTTCGCCGCGGCCCTGAACTCCGGAACGACCCCGCCGCCCAAACCCTAGCCCTCACCTGAACCCGAGCCCCGAATCCGAACCCAACCACTAACCCCAGCCCCAAAGAGCACCCACTACTCATTACTCACTACCCACTACTGACTACTCGCTATTCGCAACTCACTTCTCACAACCCCCTACTCACTACTCACGACTCACTACTCACTATCCACTACCCACTACCCACCACCCACTACTCGCTACCCACTACTCCCTACTCACTACTCCCTCCCCCCGACTCACTACTCACTACTCACTCCTCACTGCCCACTACTCCCTACATACTACACACTAAGCACTACTCACTACTCCCTACAAACTACTCCCTACTCACTACTCACTAATCACTACTCATTACCAACTACCCACTATCCACTACTCACTACTCACCACTCACTACTCATTGCCCACAAATCACTACTCACTACCCACTACTCGCAACTCGCTGCTCCCTACACACTGACTACACAGTACTCAGTACTCACTACTCGCTATTCCCATACTCGATACTCAATACTCACTAGCCACTCACCGCTACTCACTACTCACTACCCACTACTCCCTACTCACTAGTCACTACATAGTCTCTAGCCACTAGTCACAGCTCACCAGACACGAGTCACTACTCACTACCCACTACTCACTACTCACTACTCGCTACTCACTACCCGCTATTCGCTACCCACTTCTTACTACTCACTGCTCACTACTCCCTACTCCCTACTCGCTAGTCAGCATTCACTACTCACTACTCGCTACTCCCTGCTCGTTACTCACTAATCACTATCTATACTCACTACTGACTACTCTCTACTCACTTCTCACTACTCACCTCGCCCTACTCGCTCCTCACTGCTATCTACTCGCTACTCCCTACTCGCTACTCAGTACTCACTGCCCACTGCAACTACCCACTACTCTCTATCCATCAGTACTCACTACTCACTACTCCCTAAGCACTACGTACTACTCAGTACTCACTACTCACTACTCACTACTCACAACTCACTACTCGTTACTCACTACTCACTACTCACTCCTCAATACTCACTACTCACTACTCACTACGCACTACGCGCTGCCCACTTCCCACTACTCACTAATCACTACTCGCCACCCACTACTCACTACCCACTACTCATTACTCTATTCCCTACTCAGTACTCACTACTCGCTACTCGCTACTCACTACTCGCCACTGACTACATCCTTAGCAGTACACACTACTCTCTATTCACTACTCACTACTCCCCACTCCCTACTCGCCTTTGACTACCCACTACTCACTACCGAATACTCACTCCTCACTACGCACTAACTCACTACTCACTACTCACCACTCCCTACTCCCAACTCCGCACCCCCTACACACCTTCTCTGGTGCAGAAAGGAGAAGCGAGAGAGCCCCCCCCCCCCGGGCTTCCTTTCCGGCGCCAGGGGGGGGGGGGGGGGGGGATCCGAACTCCCTGCCCCTCTCCAGCGCCAAGGGGAGAAGGGGAAAGGGGGCGGGGTTCGCGAACCCGCCCCCCTCTTACGGAAGAACGGGGGGGGGGGGGCGGGGGCGCGCGCGGGAGGGGGGGGGGGATGGGGGGGGGGGGGGGGGGGCCGAACCCCCCCACCCCGCCTATTGCGTATTCAGGGAGATCCACTGGCGCACTTTCGCAATCTTGTTCCTCTGAGTGCGAGACAAGCGCTTTCGCCGCCTGGATCTGCCCCAGGGACTGGGCTGCCCAGGCGGCTCCCTTTGCTTTCATATTTTGTTCTCGGCAGACTTGCTCTCTCGCTATGTGCTGCCCGCCCCCGTGTCCTAGTTTTTCCCCGTCGCCCCGCGCCCTCTTCCACTGACTTCCCTTGCCTCCTTGATATTTTCCATTCCCGGGCGCAGGGGGGCCACTGGGGCAATGATGACGAGGAAATCGATGGGAAACCGTGGGCATTGAACCCTTTCCCAAGCTTGAGACAATCCTGCGACGGCGACGCGACGATGGCAATCCACTAGGTTGGCGAGACTTCCCGCCGACATTTCACCGCGCAAACATCTCCGATAGGCAAGGGGCGGCGACGACTCGCCCGAAACGCACTCGACAACTCCGGACTGCTGTGTGCTACGTGCAAAGGGGAGGATACGAATAAGCATAATGCATATATCGCTCCGGATATGCGGACTTGCTGCGTAAAGTCGACATCGCCGCAGGCGGTGAGTTATCCGGATGACCCGACATCCGAAGACCAGATGTCTTTGTTTCCATCGCGTGGCTGCAATTCCCGACTCTCCCCAAACCCGGGGTAATTTCCCGGGCCCACTTCAGATGGCTCCAAAATTAGGTCGGGCACCTTCCCCGACAGTCGGATTCTGAGCGAACAATAAATCGCGAATGCTCAAGAAAATCCGCCGACCCTGTCGGCGCGCGCGAGGCGCTTTCGCCCGCGTGGTCGCCCCCATCCCCCCCGCAGCAATCCACTCCAGCCGCCGCGCCACATGGCGTCGTTGACATGGGGGCGAAGGCGAAGCAATCAGATCCAGCCGATACGCCGCGTAACATCGTTCACATGGAGGTGAAGGCGAAGCCCTTCCCTTAGCGCTTTCCCCGGGCGGGGGGGGGGGCCCGGGGGTCGGCCCCAGGGGGCGGTCGCAGGTGGGCGGTCCCGGGGGGGGAGGTCCCGGGGGCAATGCGACTTTGCCTGCGCTCTGGCCCCCGCGCCAATAGCCCCCCCTCCTTCTCCGAGGTGAAGGCGGATCCCTCTCATTGGACCCCTTCCCGGGGCGGGCGGGGGGCGGGCCCCGCGGCGTCGACTGCCGCAAGATCTCGCGGGGCTCGTGGATTATACGGAGCCTTGACAACACTTACGGCTAGCACCGTCAAATCCAATAGTGACGATGAAAATAAGGAGGGGCAGGGAAATATGGAAGAGGGCGGAGGGGGCCGAGGTTGAAGAAGGGAGGCTGGGAAGGGGAAGGAGCACAGAGAGGTGGAAGAGGGCCAAGAAGGATGCGGGGCATGACGGATGAGGGGAACAGACGACGACAGGTTCACGCGCGCATCAGACGGACACCTTTCTCTTCCAAGTGCCCCAAGTCACCCCAATGAGGCCCCCGACAGGCCCCGAAAATCCCCAGGAAGGGCCAGAGGAGGCCCCAAGAGGTCCTCAGGGGGCCCCCTCAAACTGGCACCCAAAACGCCGCCGAGAGTCGCCCCACGAGGTCCCGAACAACATCCAAGAAGCCTCGCGCCCACAACCCAAGCGCGGTGGCGGGATGGGCCGGAGGCCTTTAGATCCGCCGCCCCCTGTCGATTCATCGCAGGGGTGCCCGCGCTGGATCTTTTCGGCGTTGGTTTTGGTTCTTTTTCCCAGAAGAACTCCCCCGCCGGGTTTCGGCCCGCCCCGCCGGCCGCCCCCCGAGGCCCGCGCGGCGCGCGCGCCATCGCCCAGTCCCAATTCTTCCTCCCAGACGGCCCAACATGGCCTCCAGGATTGTCACGTCGGGCCAAGATGGCCTCCAAGATGGTCCAAGATGGCCTCCAAGTCCACCCAAGATTGTCCAAGGCGGCCTCCGAGACGGCCCAAGAGGGTCCAAGATGCCCCCAAATTCGCCCAAGGAGCCTCCAAGACGGCCCAAGAAGCCTCCGAGAGGTTCTCCAGGAGGGCCCGAAGAAGCCACAATCGTCCACTTCACGATGGTTATGGAAGGATGTTTGTTCTGTAGTTTGTTTCGGCTTCCCGACGCTCCAAGGCAGCTCAGGAGGCCTTCGAGAGCGCCCCAAGACGGCCCAAGAGGCCTCCAGGAGCGCCCCAAGACGGCCCAAGAGGCACCCAAGATCGCCCAGAGGCCCCCGAGTGGGCCCCATGACGGCCCAAGTGGCCTCCAAGACGGCCCAGGAGGGCCCGAGAGACCTCCGAGACGCCCTCCAAGAAGGCCCGACAGGGCTAAGACGTCCTCCAAGAAGACCCTCAGGATGCCCACGTGTTCCCCGGAGGCTTTCCAAACCGATTCGGGGACCGCGTGGCCCGATAGTTTGGCAGGTCTGGCCTCAACGTTCGGCCACATAGGCGCTTCCACAAAGGGCGGGGGCGGCGGTGATTCGCCGAAGGCGTCTTCGATATTATGTGATGGTGATGATGATGGTGATGATGGTGATGTTGATGTGTGTGTGTTGTGTTCATTTCCGCTCAACTCCGTGTATCCACACCGACATCGAATAATACTTCTTCGATCACACAATGCGCCCGCTTGCGCAGCATAGCCTCGGACATCGTGTTTGGATGCGCGCGATGTGCTATGCGCATAATACCACCAGCAGGCTGGATTCCGGGACCCCATCGAAGGGTTGATTCGGTGATCAAAAAACAACTGAAGCTAATTTCCAAAGCCTGCATTTGTGCAAGAAACTCCAGTGCGCAAACTTGCAATACATGCTCACAATCTGTCGGCCAATAGTTCCGTGCTCAAGCTTGATTCCTTCGCTCATATACAGGCCCCCTGTTTGTATGCTGTGGTAGAAACGATCGATCTGTTGGCACGCGCCAAGGGCGAGCTGGCCAAGGATGCCCCAATGTGGGTCGTCGAATTTTCCAAAGGAGCGCACCAGGTGCACTGCGAAAGATGTGAGATGCCTTGCGGCGGCGCCGTGGGCCTTCAGCTTTGCGTAGCCTTTCTGCCCTCGAGGTCTAGACAGTGTCAGCCTGCCCTTGCTGCGTGAATGATGACCTGTCGATTGGCGCCGCTGCTTGCGATGCGATGCTAACCGATCGGCGCCTGCTTCAAGCGTGCCTCCACCGAATACTTTCCGAATGCAGGCGCACGCGACAGTCGCGCTTCCGACGGCGCTGGCTGCCTGACCCAAACCCAGCGCATGCAGAATGTCGACCGTGACGTTCTCCAATCTCTGCCCAATGGCGCCAAACGCCGGTTGGAAGAATACTGGGCAAGGCAACCCATGCAAAACTACATGGGCCATGCGTGCCGCGTGGCCCCCGACCGTTCGCCCCCGCCCTGCCTCGGGGCTCACGTCGTGCCAAACCCTCTCGCGATGCATGTTCGATGCCCTGCAGAATGGACACGCGACCTCAGCAGTATTCCAGGCAGCGCGATAAAATGCCGGGCAGAAAAATTGCCAGTCGCCCCTGAATTGGGCGACCTGGCATCGCCACCCACCAGCCAGCGTGGAGCCGCCGCTAGTTAAGACCATTGCCCTGCCACTCTGTCATCGGGGGCCGCCCGGTCAACAAGACGTTGACACTCCAAAAGAAGACCTTCATTAACTCGTCCAAAAGGCTCGATGACATGTCAGATTTTCGGATTCCGCTGAATAGAATGCGAGACTGCACACATGACGCGCTAGCCGCGAAACTGTTCCACGAAGGGCCAAACAAGGAGTCATGCTTGTTGAAGCCACCGCCATCGGCACGGAAGCCAAGAGGAATCGTCATGCCCCGTCGTGCACGTGGTAGGCGCGGGTGCTGCTTCATGAGCACCGAGTCCGCAATCCCGCTGCACAAATGTCCGCGCGAATTGCTGGGGCCACGCAGGCGCTGCCGGAACAGGTCAGGCCGCGCACTGAACATGTGGTTGAAAACCACATGCGGCCAAAGCACTGGGCGCGGCGTGGTCGGCCCCCCCCCTGGTCGGGGGCTTTGTCCACTCAATCGGCGCGCGCCCACTTGGCCGTCCGAACACTCTCTTGGGATCTCGGATTAAGTTCCCCGGGCGCTCGCCGCAAGCATCAGCATTCGCCGAGCGATCGAGTCCTATGGCGCCTTGTTCACGGACGCCGCGCGAATATTCTTGAGCGTGGGCAACGCTAAGAACACCAGACCCCCGGTCTCTCGTCAGAGGGCGACACAAGGGCAATGAGCGAGAACCACTGGAATCAAGAATGCCCTTCCCCAGAAGCTGCCGAAGTCCACCCCGCGCGCGAGGGGGGGCGCCCGAATCTGAGCTCACCGCGTCTGGCTGACCAGCATCAACATCATTGTCTGCCAACCTCTGCCTCAGCCCAGGTTTCGCACCATAGCTTTGCTGGCGAAGTACGCACGCAAGAAAAAAAGGCAGGATGAAGTATCTGCGGCTTGCGCGAATGCGTTCTTCAGCCATGCAAGATACTGGGCAGGAATGGCGGGAGCCCCTGGGGCACTGCCCAGCATGGCCCTTGCAATTCAGCGCAGTTACGCGTCGCTATGCTCCCCCAACCTTGTGAACACGTTCGGTTTGGTCTGAATCATACTGCGGGTGTGCGACGTTTTCCCCCCTCCCGGGACCTTCCGAAATGTCGTGCTTAATGGTGTCGCCCGTGTTGTTGTATGTGTATGCGTTGTTGTTGCTGGCGTTGCTGTTGTTAGTGTTGTGGTTGGGGTTGGTGTTGTTTTTGTAGTTGATGTTTGCGTTGCTGTTCAGGTTGGTTGTGTAGTTAATGAGGTCGATATGTGTGTTGCTGATAATGTTGTTGCTGCTGCTGGTGTTATTGTTATTGTCGATGCTGCGCTTGTTGGCGGCGCCGGCTGCCCGGCTCCTCGGCCACCGCCCACAGGGGGAAAGGTGGGGGAGTAAAGCCCAAGGTTGCAAGACGAAGGTGGCCCCCAATATGGCACCACTAGACTTCCGAATGCTCTCGCAGCAACACTTCAACTCGCTCGGCGAACTGGGGCGCGCGAGGCGTCAAGAATTTCGCCCGCGCGGCGCGCGGGGCGAAGGAGAAGGAGAAGGGCCACGAGAGGAACGAGCAAGGGATTGCGACGAATTGGAGTCCCAGGAGCAGGGGGCAGTAGCCAGTGAACGGGGGAATGGGTCACCCCTCCTGTCCCCCCGCGCTCCCCTGGAATGCAAGCGAAAATGTGTGTTCGGGCGCCCCGACATGTCCATGTGTGTTTTGTTCCTCGAAGCAGCGCTGCAGCGGGGGACGCGCGCGCCCCCGCGTGCAACCGAGCAGCGCGGACCTGTTGCCAGAGACGGGCATTCATCTGTTGCCGGAAAGAGGCGAGGGAATCTGCGTTCGCCCACGTCAACTGCCCTTGCGAGTTCGCATCTTCGGGGGGGGGGGGGGGGGCGCGCCCTTGTAACCGCTCCTCGTCGAGAACTCGTCGGTCTGGTCGTGCCTCAGGCGCTGTTCGTCGATCTGCTTGATCAGCTGGGGAATCTCTCTCGGGCTGGCCGTTTCCGTAGCCGAGCGCTCCAGGATCGTTTTGGTCGACTTCATCTTCTTCAGGCAAACCTCGATGTCATTTCTGAACTCCTGGTGGTAGGGGTCGCCCATGTTCTTCGCCTTGGTCTGGGCCAGCTTCACCTCGAGGGTCTCGCCCTGGAATTCCCTGACCAACTGCGGCAGTTCAGACTGGAGCTTGGCGACCTTGAGCGCGAGCGCCTTCTTCGCCTGCTCCTCGGCGCTGGCAGGCTCGCCCTTCGCCTCGGCGAGGTTCGCGCCGCTGCTCGATGCTGCTGGGGCCGTCAACTCCGCGGCTGGCCCCTCGCGGTCCACGGCCATCTGCGTCTCCTCAATAGAGGCCTCTCCCTACGTCTCCTTCAGAAAAGTCTTCGCGTTGTTTTCGGTCATGCGCCCCCAGTTCTTGGGGACAGGGCGTGTTCAATATTCTGTTTCGGCGCGGCCACTGAGAGAATCAGGCGGGGCCTCGAGAGCCGCGCGCCGCAACGTCGCTTTCGCGCGCCCAAGCTGTTGATCCATGGTCTCCGCGGACATCTGGATCACGCCCGAGTGATTGGCCGCGTTGACCGTGCCCCCCCTATCGAAGAAGAGGTCGTCATCCGCGCCTCCTGGCAGCGAGCTTGGTGCCCGATGGAATCCAGCATGAACGCCCCAGAATAACGGCTGCACAGCGTGATCTTGTCGTCGGGGCTGGCGCCGGCAAATGCCTTGAGCCCCCGTTTGGACGAATCGAGTCGCTTCTGATCTGCTGCTGGTCACACTCTCTTCGCAGCTTCGTCTGCTTCGCCAGTGAGTTGAAGCTCCGAGAGTTTCGCAGGCAATCGTTTCGGCCCCATCGAGGAAGACAGACCAACGTGCGCCAGACATTCTCGATGCAAAACGCCTGCAGACGATAACGGCGGCCCCCTCGTCGAGGACGCCGAGCCTGGTTTGAAGAGTAGTTGAATGATGGATCGGGCTATTGCAATACTTCAACCCACGATTCAGTTCGAGCATATACGTCTTCGTCGACGGGGGCTGCCGCCCCCGCAAGGATGGCAATGGGGGGGGGGGGGGGGGGGGGGGGGGCGCCCGAGCATGTCGAGGGGGGCCCAGCCCCACGAGGACCCCACAGGAGGGCCCAGAGGAGTGGGGGCGCTTTCAGACGTTCCTCTGTAAACACTCGTTTTGCGAAAGGAGGGCTTGGACCACGCGGACCTCCAACGCCTATGTGTATGTTGTGTTCGGCGCATCGAAAGTAAGGCGTTCGACGGATGCGTGGCTGCCCGCCCCCGATCGACTGATGCGCAGCTGTTTGCCCCGTCGGGTTCCAAATCGAAGTATAAATTCAAGTATAGCAATACTTCGACATGTAATTTAAACACAACCCAACCTAAGTTTTTAAGTATACATATGGCTTCGTGGTCTGAAGAGTAATTGGATGGCATGTTGAACTATAGCAATCATTCAATGCATGCTTCAACTTTGGCCGTCAACTTGCGTGCTCTGAGTTTGAATGCGCACCGGCGCTAGAAAGACTGGGTAGACAGTGCTCTGCAATGATAGGTGCACGAACAGAGGGGCGCGATCTATCACGCCGCGCGCGGCGAGGGAGCGCGCGCACGCGCGCGGCGCAAGCAAAACGCGCAGTTGGATGCTGGGCCCCCTCAATCCGACCGCGCGAGGGGCGGCTCGTCGCCCGACGCGCGGCTCTGACTTGAGTCAGCATTGGGCGCGGGCTCAGCAGCTGCAGGCCCCTGTGCTACCCTCGAAGCCCTGCCCATGGCAGCCTTGGCCTTGGCCTTGGCCTTGGCTTTCGGCGCTGCCCCCGCGGTCTTGCCCATGCCCTTCTTGGCCGCGGAGCTCTTGTCATTGGCCCCGTCCATGGACTTGCCCTTGGTCCTCGTAACTGACGGCTGACTACCAGATGGCTTGCCGATGGAATTATTCTCGCCGGCGCCGTCCGTACCATCGCCGCTCTCCGTCTTCTCGTCGCGAGTCGCCTCCGCATGCAACTCGGGCATGTACTTCTCGAGTTTCGCCGCGCAGTGGGTGAACTCGGCGCGGGCCGTCTCGACGCGGTAGAGCAGCGCTTCCCATGCCCCCCCTCTGTCCACCTGGCGTCGGTCACGAAGTCTTCGAAAGTGCCCATGTCCCTGAGGAGCTTGATCGCGCCCCCCCTGGAGCTGCACGTTCCACTTGCTGACGTCAATCTGTTCGATCCAGCTGCCGGCGACCGCGATCATGTTGCTCGTGTTCTGCCTGTGCCTGGAGACCGCCCCCGCGTGGCGGACGAACGGGGCCTCGTCTGAAGGCGGACCTCCATTCTGACTCTCCGCGGGCGGGCCTCCATTCTGACGCTGCGCTTCTTGGCTGCCCACCGCTATCGCGCCAGGGTCGGGCAGCGGGTGCACCTGCCCATCTTCATAGCTGCCCTGGTCTGGTGGCGCTGCTCTGGTGGCGCAGCTGACATCTCCACGCTGCTGGCGTCTCCGCGCTGCGCTGGCAGCGCAGCCGGGACTGGCGCAGGGGCGCCCCCCGCCCCCCCCCCCCCCCCCCCCCCCCGTGCCAAGGCGATGGCCTCGCCCCCGGAAGGCGACGAACTCTGCCGCCAAGTTCCATGGGCCCAGAGCAGTGCTGAAAAGGCGATAAACTGGTCCTCGGTCGAACCAAAATGGCTGCTGTTCGCTTTCGGTTGGCAGTGTTGGGTATGCTCGTTATCGTGTTCCGCGTGCGTGTTTATGTTTGTTGCGTGGGGAATGGTAGTTTTCGGTGTCCGTGGTTGCGTGGGCGCAATGTCGTTTTGAATGCCAGTGCGAATTATACGTTGGAGTCCAAGCTATACTGACATTGCTCTTCAAGCTACTCTGCAATGTACTCTTCAACCTGCTCTTCAATTTGCAAATGCGGTGACCCCTGTCTCCTGCGATGGACGAGCGAACGTTCGCCGAGGAGACGGAAGGCGATTGTTTCGTGTTCCCTACACTCCTAAATTGCCGTTTGCGGAACAAGCGTTTCGCTCGAGACATCCGCGGCACACACGCGCAACAATAAGCGTTTCGCCTAGGACGCAGCAGACAGCCTTGAGACATCCTCAGTAAAACGAAAGACAGCATTGAGTCATCCGCTTGACACATGCCTAGGACATCTTCGTCCGGTGGGACCTCCTTCTTAAGACATCCTTGAGACAGGCGCCATAGGCTTGCTGGACCCTGCAAACCACGTTCGGGTCATCCTCAACGCACCAAAGCCACACCCCTGGCCGGTGTGGCGGATGTCATCTTCAATGGGCACGCGCGCAAGCGCAACCATACAAACGAACTGCAACAGCAAGCCCCATATCGCCGATCAGCGATGCACACGAATCCCTCATGCGTCGGCACCGACGGCTTTGAGCCAGAGCGAGACCTGCTAACTCGCGCACTCGGCCGCGGACGCCCATGCTCGTGTCTTGCCCCGCCCCATGTCGAGGCGGTATCTCTTCTCCATGTAATGGGCCTTGGGGTACACGTGGTTCCTGAGCGCTGGCATGCTCGCATCTTTGATGCCCGCGTAGTCGGCGATCGGGCCGGCGCCGCCAGCGTCATCGGCCTTGGCCTTCACATGTGCTTTACCCGTGCCAACCCCGCGGCGCTTGGCCCTGGCTTTGGCATTGCCCATGTCCTTTGCCTGCGCTTCTTGCCATTCTTCTTGAGCGCGCTAACCTTCTTGAACGCCATCGTCAGAAGACTGGCAACGCAGAGGCTTGGAGCCGCGCTTCTTCGGCTTCTTGGGTTTGGAAGCCTCGGCGCACTCCCGCGGAGATGGCCCCGGAGGGGGGCTAGCAGCCAGCGCCGCCAGATCCGATGCTGTCAAGGGCGCGGTGCCACTCGCTGATGGCGACGACGACGTCGCGGCATGGCTGGGCAGCCCGGCTTTGAGCAGCTTGCTCTCCAAGTCATCTTCGCTGTGCACGGTGCTGGCGTCCTCCTGCGTGGCCTCGTTATCGGTGTTGGCGGTCGCCTGGTTGTCGTCGTCGCTGAACTCGACCATGGGGGCCTGCCCTCTGGGCGTCGGCGCAACGGTCGGTGCGCCCTGCTTGCGCGGGAGCATCCGCTTGCCGACGTCGGTCTTCAGCTTCGCCGTGCCCATGAGGATGCGCAGTTCTTTAGAATGGCGAGGCGCATCCAGCCCGCGTCGCTTCTGCGGAGAAGCGTCGGTAACATCATGTGGGGCATGAGCATGCGCCGATCTGCCTCGCTCGGCGTCCAGCGCAGCCCCTTGCATCCAAGCCGCGTTCTGAATTGCTCGCTGATTGACGGCCGGCGTGGGGCGAGGCCGCTCGACGCCGCGGGAATCGCGCGGAGCTCGTCGAACGACTTCTTCAGCGACGGCCAGTCAGGCGTCAATCCGTGCTTCGTCACGCGGGAGAGTTGCCGCAGCTCGTCGGGGAGACATTGTGCCATCTGGATGTGGGAATCGAAAACGCGGGCGGCTTCGCCGTCGCGCAGGTCGCAGCGCGTCATTTTGAGCCCAGACGGCGCGAAGGAATCCGCCTCTTCGGCGGCCTTTTGGGCCCGAGGCCACGCGCCCCCCGAGCGGAGACCCCCCCCCCCGCGTCTGTCCCCGGGGGGGGGGGGGCGCGTTGCTTCCCCGCGCCGCGAGGGCCCCTGAGCGCCCGAGATGGCGTCCGCGATGGCCTAAGATGCCTCGACGTGGCTCATGGCCTCCGAGACCGCTCCAAGAGACCGTCGATAACCCTTCGCAGCAACGCCCCAACTCGCTCGGCAAGGACGCGGACCCACGACGGCAAGGGTGCGGACCCCGCGGCCGTTGGGGCCTGGATGAGAACGCTATGGCGGTTGCGCGCTTTAATGCAACATGCAGTGAATATCAAAATGGGCCAATCACTAAACTTATACCTATGGTTCAATATACAATTCAAGAATAAGTCAACCTAGGTTTTTCGTAAACAAATGTGTTATTGATCGATTGTTTCATCGAGTGTTGCACGCGCGCGCATTGCTGCGCGCCTCGATCGCTCATCCCCGTAGCCGAACTCGCGGCGGGCGGGGGGCCGCAGCCTGCAGCAGCGTCTCAGCGGCGACGCGCCGCGCGAGGAAGGGATATACACACACGCACGCACACACGTATTATATATATATATATAATGGCCCGTTTGATTTCTGAGCGCACGTCTCAGCGGCCACCCGCCGCGCGAGCAATCTCGAGATCGGGTTCGATGCTGTAGGTGGCCTACTTCTCGTCGCCGGTCTTCTCCTCGGACTGGTCGCCGGCCAACTTCCCCCGAGCCGACGACGCGCCTGGGCTGTCGCCCAGTACCTGGCCAGAAGCTGCGAGACCAGCCTTGGCGCCAGACTTGAACGCGGCCTGGCCTGCACTGCCTGGTCGTAGGACACCTGGGCCGCCTTCTTCTTGCGGAAGTTCGCCGCCTCGGGCGCCGTCGGGTAGTTCTGCTTCTCGAACGTCTCCGCGGCCTGCTGCTGATGGAGCAGCATGACGTCCAGCTCCTTGCCAACAGGATCCCTGTCGCGGCACCTGGTGAACTCAGCGTCGCGGGCCACTCCCAAGACGAGGGGCGTGCGATTGTTGACGGACCATTCGTCGGGGGCCAAGTGATCGCTCTGGGGCGGCTCCTCGCCGTTGGCGAACATCTGCTTCGTGATCATCTTGCTGGTGCACAACTTGATATGTGTCACGGCCGCTTCGTCGCGCACAAGCTCAACGCCGATGGTCGAGACTGAATCGAGCAGTTCCTTCTTCATCTGGCGAATCGTTGGGCGCGACCAGCGCAAACCGTCGCCGCTGATCGGGGCCCAGATCGGCAGGTACGTGCGCGTGTCACTGAGCCAAATCCAACGCTGGGACTTGACCTGGCCGTCGATCGTGATCATGGGCTCCGCCGGCGCCATGGCGAGGCGGAGGTGGCGGCTGGAAGCCTCGGTGGAGGCTCCTCGGTGGAGGCTGGAAGCCTCGGCGTGTGTGAAGCGTGCAACGCTAAGAACGCTGCCTCCAGGATGTTCGAGGAAGGTCTTGAGCCCGAAATGCAATCGAATGTTGGGGCTTGGGGCCTCTGGGGGCTCTGGGGCTTCTATCGCTGGGGCTGCATTGCTGGAGTAGTTTGGGCTGGAACTCTGAAGCTCAAGGAGCTTTTGCGTTTCAAATCGATTACACTGTCGACAGAATCGCACGAACACATTACATATCCCAAACATGGTATCCAAGACACCCAAAGCCGCAAGATATTCAATATAGCCAAGATCCACTCGGACCCGAAATTTGGATCCCACGTGGCATTTTTTTTTTTTTTTTAAAAAAAAAAAAAGAAACCGTACCTCTTACGGTTGTTCGCCATCTGTTTGAAAGCATCCTGTGTTTTACGGGTTGAATTTGAAAGACTCCGTTTGGTTACGAAGATATTCATCAAAAATCAACCGTAAGTTCATAAACTACAACAAAATACTGGAGATACCGAAATATAATGAAAATGTTGACGGTCGGGGGTCCCTGCAGGGGGGGGGTCCCGGGGGTTGGTCCCGGGGGGTGGTCCCACGGGGTGGTCCCGGGGGGGGTCCCTGGGAAAATGTGACTGTTTCTTTACTAGTGCCCCCACTTCACGTTCTCCGAGGTGAAGGCGAAGCTCTCCTTTTGGATCCCTTCCCTGGGCGGGGGGGGGGCCGGGGGGGGGGTCCGGGAGGGTACTGGGGGTGGTTCCGGGGGGTGGTCCAGGGGCAGGTCCCGGGGGTAATGTGATTGTTTTTTTACCACGGCCCACCACTCCAACAACTCCCCCTCTTTCTCCTTATCTCCTCCCCCGTCCCCCGCCGGTGCTTGGCAAGGCGCGGCGACATGGGGTCGTCGTCGTCGCCGCCGTCGTCGAGGAAGGGGAGGGAGAGGAGGAGGAGTCAGGAGAAGGTGGGGGGGGAGGACGAGGAGAAAAAAGGAGGTACAGGAGAGGGGGGGTGGAGAAAGAGGGGGGGAAAAAAAAAGGACAAGGATGAGGAGGAACAGGAGGACAAAAAAACAAAAGGTTCCTCCTCCTCCTTTTCCTCCACCCCTCCTTCCCCTCGTTTCCCTTGCCTCCTCCTCCTCCTTTTCCTCCTCTTCCTCGTCGTCCTCCCCGTCGTCCTCCTTCTCCCCCAAATGGTCGTCGATGTGCTTCCGGGTCGGCGGCATCGGCCGTCAGGCCCTCCCAATACACCAAAATAGCTAACAATAGTCGAACAATCTTCCCCATATTAGTGTTCACTTTGCTTGGATATATTCCTCCTGTTGAGGCACAGGCCCGACGTAACCCGAGGGCCCGACAACGGGCCGCAGAGGCCGAACTCGAGGATGAGCACCAGGATGGTCAATGGGGCCCAAGGACACACAAACAAATACACAAATCCTATATAGGTTTTGTTTCATTGGTTCTGGAATTGCGTCTTCCCCACCACTTCCCATATTTCCATATATTTCCCTTTTTGAAATCGACGATAAATTGTGTCTGTGTTTTTTTCCCTCCTGAAATGGGACAGAATTCTGTGCCCGAGCTCTGGGACCCTGGCCCCTGGCCTCCATCTGCAGTAGGAGCTGGACCATAAGAAACACCTTCCACGAAAAACCCAACCCTCAGACCCCAGGGCGTCCATCGACTTTTGGTGTGGGACCGTCACGCTTGCCATCGCGCAGCCATCGAACACACAAGAAGCTCAGGGCACCCTGCAGGCAAACAGGGTGTTTCTTGGCACGGGTCTCCACTGCATCCCTGGTGCCCAGCGGGCGTGAACCCGCTGTGGAAGAGCCGGCCGTTCGCCGTCAGCTCCCACGACAGCATGCCCGCCGTGCCTGCGGGGGCGCGGAGACGAAAGGCATCGTGCCCCGCCCTGCCGCAACCCCCAGCCCCGCCAGCGGCCGCCGCTGTGAGAATGACTGGAGGCCTCCTCGATGGGGTCCCAGGAACTGGGGCCGGAGGATCGTGCCGCCTCGCCGGTGCATCGGCGATGCATCGGCGATGTGTCGGCGACGCCGGCGTGGCCAAAATCGGGCTCCGCATCGCACCGCATCGGCGATGCATCGCCGATGCGGCGCGGTCCTCCGACCCCATCCACTCCGACCCCATCTGGGAGGCCTGGAATTGGGCCTGGTCTGATTCCCTACAGGTGGATTTGGACGATATATATATATATATATATACATATGTGTATATATGTATATGTATGTATACATATATATATATATACATGTATATATATATGCATGTATGTATACATGTGTATATACATGTATGTTTGTACGTATGTACGTATGTATGTATGTATGTATGTATGTATGTATGCATGTATGTATGTATGTATGTGTGTGTATGTATGTATGTATGTGTGTATGTATGTCTGTAAATATATATACACGTATATACACATATACACATACATGTGTAAACACCAAACATATTCAAACATATTGGAACTTGTCAAAGATCGCCCCCTGACTAAATTGTTTTCCATTTTTGCATACTATTCCTGCAGAGGGACAACCCGACTTAAGCATAGAATCAGGGAGGTGCGGTTCGCAGATCTCCACCGATCTGTTGTTGCAATCCTGACGGTTTTCCTTGATCTCGGCCCCGGGGAAAAATCATCGGGCCTTGGGGCTGGTGGCGGAAGACTACCACCCGGGGAAGGGTCGGGGGCCTCTGGGGCCGCGCAGGGGAAACATCGCATCGTCGTGTGTCTGGGTTTGGCGGCGCGCGCCAGGGGGGGGCGCAAGCCAAGCAGCCTTCCAAGCTGACAGGGACGCCCCGCAACGCCAAGGGCCATCTTGGAGGTCCTCCTGGGTTCTATGAGGCGCCTGGCGCCGGCCCCCAGGTGCTGGGAACGGCGACGACAACCTGTTCCGACCCCCGACATCCGACGTTGTTGTTTTGTTTTCGATGCGCTACCCCGACCCTTCCCTCTGGGGTTTTGTGTTTCTTTCTGTGTGTGCTCGCCGCTGCAGTACGGAAACAGCCTCGTGCCTTTGGGCCGAACGCCGCGCGCGGTGCTGCCCACACGAGTGGGCAGCAACGCGCACACGTGTGGGAGCGGGCCCCCATACGCTTCCCGCTGATGATATGAGGAGAAGTAAAGAGGGTGAGGCGCTGCAAGGAGCTGATCTCATCAACAGGTTGACGTCTAATGAGCGGTGGCCTCTCCGAGTCGCACAGATGGCGTGTTAAGGCAGAGCGAGCAAAATGCGAAGATTCGTCCAGTGTGCGACCGCCTTCAGGAAGAGTCGAAATGATGATAAAGGGGGAGGGATGAATCTTGTTAGTGATAAGGAGATGGGAAGACGAAGGCCTGTTATGAGGTATCGCCGTCATGTACAACAGTTGGCTGCGCAGGCTTACTCTGCATCCCGGCAACACGTGACACGTCCGCCAGACTGGCACTGCCCTTCGCCAGCTCAGAATCGTACTTGGCCTCTCGCTGTAGCGCGTGGCCCATCGCATCTCGTTGACCTCGTCGGTTGCCTTGTAGTTCAGGGCGCAAGTGTTGTCCTTTATTGTGAGGTGTCCCGTCTTCTTTGCCATCAGAGTGTGCGAGAGCTTCTTCTCAGGATCATTGGCAGGCTCGTCGGTGCCGTAGTGCGTGGAGCCGAACGCGTCATTCCAGATAAGGTTCTCCAGGATGAGTAAGTCGCTGACGTGCGTGATCCACCGCTCGACTAGCCTGACCACGGCCAGTACACCACGCGAAATGGTTAAGAAATCATGGGTTAAGAAATTCATGGTCTCAGAACTTGAATAAAAACCCAACATTCCTATCCAAAATCTTAGGATTTACATTGAAACGTTAAGAATAATCGAGACTCTGGCCGAAAACTTAGATTTTCTTAAGCATCGCCTAAGGTGTAGAGTTTCCCTCGAGAACACGAAGACCCTCCGCCGGCCCACGCACACAGAGAGCACCCCAAGTGGCCCTCCCCAGGATGCACCAGAACATCCAACGAGCACGAGAAACTCTCGGGCACCCTCCCCGAACCGACCTCGACCTCACACTTTTGAGCAGGGACCGACCGTCTCGGCATTCCTATAGGCCTACTACGCAATGTTCTCCGAACCCCAACATGTTCTAAGAACAGAAACCCGATGTGTTGAAACAGCACAGCCCCAGCCAGAAACGATCCAAGAACATCCCGTGGAAACCTCACAAAGTTCTTAGAACATCATTTGGTCGGCCCGTGGGCACGCCAGGACGCGTCGCCACTGCTTGAGACCTCGGCCCGGCTGCACTAGGGGGAAAACAAACCTACCTCGCTTTTGACCACCCTCGCTTCCAAGAGATACCAAACGATGCCAAATTGCAGCCTGTACTGGTCAGGCCGCTTGACGAGGAGGCGCGTGGTATGGCTTGGTTTTGCCTGGAAGCGAAAGCGGGGTAGGTAATTCACGCTCTGATGCACAGCTGCCTCCTCTGCCGGGCACTGCGCCGCGGCGGTCGCGCCGCGTGCGCCGAGCCTCCCGCCCGGGGGGGGCACGCGGAGCGGTCGGCCGCGATGCCTGTCCTCGCAGGCGGGCACGCCGCGCCCCGGAGCCACTCCCGACGGCCTCCGAGGGGCCTCCGAGGGGCCCCTGAGGGGCCTCCGAGGGGCCTCCGGGGGGCCTCCGAGGGGCCTCCGAGGGGCCTCCGAGGGGCCTCCGAGGGGCCTCCGACGGGCCTCCGAGGGGCCTCCGAATGGCCTCCGAGGGGCCTCCGAATGGCCTCCGAAGTTGCAGTCGAGGTGCTACTAGCAGGGGCAAGGGCTTTCGCGGGGCCTCGTCGAAGTGTCTCCGAAGGGCCTCCGAAGGGCCCCCGAAGAGCCTCTTTCTGTCGCGCACGAGGGCCCGACGACGTCCAGCGAAGGCCCTGCAGGCCTCGGGGCGGGCGCGGGCGCGCGCGAGCGGGCCGCAGCAGGGCTGCGAGTCGGCGGAGTCTACCCAATACACCGGCCCGCCCTTGACCTGCCGCGGCGCGGGCGCGGCCGGGGGCGGAGCGGAGCGCGCCGGTATCCGCCAGGCGGGGGGGGGGCCTCCTCCTGATCGTGTTCCTCCTCCTTCTCCTTCTCTTCCTCCTTCCTTTTCCTCCCCGTCAATCCCTCTCCCGTATGAACAACTCCTCCCTGGCGCACACGCAGACGTGTCGGTAGGGCGGGCCGGGCGTGTCGCCGGAGACTGCCTCGCCAAGTCTGATCCTGAAGCATAAATGTTGCAACAGTCGTTTTCAAAGTGTGGCTCTCGCCGAGGCGCTGCGCACATGCGTCTTCACAGCTTGCAGCATCTGTCACGTACGGAGGGTGGGTGGCTTTCACAATGCGGCTCTAGCCTTAGCGCCGCGCGCGTTCGTCTGAAACATTCAAAGAAATGTCACTTCTGGTGGGCGGGTGGCATTCAAAATGCGGCTGTCGCCATAGCGCCGTACACGTTCTCTTTGAACCTTTTTAACAATTTCGCTGAAAAACGGCGTGTGGGTTTCAACATGTGGCTCTTGCCGTAGATCCACACACATTCATCTGAGTTAAACGTTTCCAGCACTTTGACGGAAGGACGGCGTGTGATTTACAAGATGTGGCCCTCGCCTCTACACCGCATAGAGTCGTCTGAAACATTTTCAGAACATTCACGGATGGAGGGCGGGTGGTTTGCAACATGTGGTTCTCGCCGTAGCGCACACATCGTATCCAACGTTTACAACAGCCTCACGGATGGAAGGCGGATGTTTCTATAAATGTGGCTCTCGCCACAGCGCCGCACACATTCGTCTAAAACGTGTCCAACACATTCATTGAAGGACGGCGGGTGGTTTTCAAATTGTCGCGTTCGCCTCAACACCACGCACATCCGTCTTAAAACATACAGCCGTAAATGTGGCTCTCGCCTTAACGCCGCGCACGTCCGTCTGTAAACTTGACAACAGTTTCAAATATTCGTACGGTCGAAGTCCCAGGCGCAGTGCGCTGGTACGATTTCGGATTGCCAGGACGCAGCAGTCTCACTGCTTCGTGGTGTTGAAGTGGCAGGAATAGCCTTCTGGCAAGATTTAGAATCAGGGACCCATCAAGAGAGACCTTGGAGGGAAAATGTATTGCAACATCGTTGATACAACTTTGGTTCACACTGGTGCTCCTAGCTCTGCGCCTCATCCTCACCCTTCGCTTCCTCCTCAGCCTTCTCCTACATATCCTCTCTCCCTCTTGCTTCTCCTGCGTCCCTCTTCCTCCTCCTCCTCCTCCCTCCTCCTCCTCCTCCTCCTGCTCTTATCCGATGCCCCAGCACCAGACCAAATTTAGGTCTGGTCTCCACTGGGGCTGGGGGTGTCCAGCCGCATCCAACTGAATACACAGCGACTGCCGGGGTGGTGGGAGGAAAGAAGGGGAAGAGAAGAGGGAGGAGTTCGAGATGAGGAAGATGGAGTGGGAGTGGATCTTCAAGTTTAGCAGCGTTCGCAGCAACGCTGGCTTACAGCTGCGTGCGCTAACTCTGAAATTCCGCGAGGAAGCCAAAAGGGCCCCAAAAGGCCACCCGGACGGTGCAAGAGGGCAACGAGTCGCCGAAATATCGTTCCAAGACGCACAAGATTGCCTCCAGACGCCCCCAGAAGCACCCAAGACGCCCCAAGAAGCCACCAAGAGGCGTCCCAAAAGGCCCTCCAGAAACAAACATAGTCCCATTCCCTAGGAGGCAACGTACGCATATTATATAATTATATGTGTATATATATATGTATATATATATGTATGTGTATACACATATATATATATATATATATTCATTCATTCATTCATTCATTCATTCATTCATTCATTCATTCATTCATTCATTCATTCATGCATGCATGCATGCATGCATGCATGCATGCATGCATGCATTCATTCATTCATACTGCTGCCCTCAACGGCCCAAGAAGCCTTCAAGATCGACCCAAGATAGCCCGAGAGGTCCCCAAGAGGGCTTCGAGACAGCCCAAGAGCGCCCAAAAACAGCCCCAGAAGCCTCCAAAAAGGCCCAGGAGGGCCCCAGGTCGGCCCCAAAAGGAGGCCCAGAGGGGGAACCCGAATGAACATTTCGAGCACTCGGCTCCAACAAAAACATCAGGAAGCGCCAAGAGGCTCCCAAGAGGCTCCCACGAGGCCCTCGAGAGGCCCAACACCTCAACACGGCTGCCAAGAGGCATCAAAAATGTGCCAGGAGAGCCCAGAGAAGCCCAAGAGCAGAGCCGCGATCCCCCAGCCGCCCCCGACGAAATCCCCAAGAAACTGAAACCCCAAGATTCCTCAGAAATCGCGCGCGTTCCGCAAACTCCGCTTCTCACTCTTGCTGCCGCCCCAATGGGGTCGGCGGTCTCTGGTAGGCAGTGGCGACGTCTCCCCCTTTGAGGCGACGTCAGATGGCTCTGCAGCCATTCCCCATCGGCAGCCACGTCCGGCCGAGGCGCAGCGAGCGAGGAACCGATACCTGTCAACTTCGCCTGCAGAGGTGGCAACACACCTGACCGGTGGCGCCCGTGTGCAGAGCCCCGCTGCCCCCTCGGACAACTCGGACCCGCGGCGGCGGCGACGACGCGACAACGACGGCGCGCGGCTGCCTCGTCCAGCTTCCCGTTCTTCACTACCATGTCGACGCCCATTCCCGTCTCACCGCCCTCCTTCTCGAGGGGGGCGGGTCAAGAGGGGGGCACAAGCGGAACAGAAGGCACTCAGCCCACCCTCGCGTGCGGCAGGCTCGTCTTTTGTGATTGGTGGCCACCCTGGGCCCTGGTGTAATGCACACGCCGCCTGGCCGAGGCCAGCAGGGTCTAATTAGTTCTACACCATCGTGGGGCCCAGGATGGCCCTGGCAAGGCACGGTGTACAGCTGCCGTCTGCGGACCGTCGGCGATGATTTCTGACGTCGGCGCTGAATCGATGATCGAGGTTATCGGAGTGTTTGGGGGCTCCAGGAGACCTCACTAGAAAAGGAACAAAGTTGCACAAACCTTTTGGCGCTCGGCGAGGATTTCTTGGATCTGCGCTGGAGTCCCCTTCCTGGCGCGCGGGGCGCGCCAGGGGCGGCGCCCGAGGCGCCGCTGGGGGGTGGCCCAGCACGAATCCAAGAAATCCATGCGGAGCGCCAACAATTTATGTTTATATCGTTTGTGTTATTATTCTTCTTCTTCGACTCACGTCGCCGCGGCGGGATCCCCCTCGGAATGACTTCCAGACATCGCAGACCATGTCTGGGGGGCTGTCTGTTTACCTGCGGCGGCTCCGTGCCGCGACCGACGCCGGAAACGGTCTCCGACACCGCGTGGGGCTTTGTCAGCCTTAGGCGAGCGTGGCTCGGCTTTCCGGCAGCGCCGAATGCTCCGCGATTGCGGAGGAGGAGGACGAGGCTGAGGCGGAGGAGGAGGAGGAGGAGGCGAAGGAGGAGGAGGAGGACCAGTGCAAACCCAAGGGTCATCAATGATATTGGAGTAAGCCATCCCTCCAAGCTCCCTCTTCATTGGCCCCTACAACGGTTCATTTCCATTAGGAGAACTGCCTCGTTGGAAGACAATTCAAGTTTTAAGACCCTGAAGCATACCAACACATGTGTTATCGGGATTACAACGCCACGGATCAACCTGACTGTTGCGACTTGACGATCCTGAATCGCACCAGAACGCCATTCCTAGGCCTTCAACACAACGGATCAACGTACATGTTGCGCTGGCAAACTCCTTCACCCTCCCAAAACACCGCTTCTGGTACGCTGATGACGGGAATTCCGTGGAACTCTTGAACATGTTGTAGACGAGTGTGCGCGGCGCTAATGCGATAACCACATTTTGAAAAGGAGCCACCTTCAATCCGTGAAGCTCTTGCAAGTGTTTAAAGCGAATTTGCGCCGCGCTGAAGCGAAAATCACATTTTGAAAACCACTCGCCCTCAATCCGTGCAACTGGTCCAAATGTTTAAATCGAATGTGCGCCGCTCTCGGGCGAGAGGCACATTTTTAAAACGGCCCGCCCTCAATCCGTGGAGCTTCCCCAAATTTTGAAAACGAATGTGCACGGCGCTAAGGCGAAAACGAAATTTGAAAAGGAACCGCCCTCAATCCGTGAAGCCCTTGCAAAGTTTCGAGACGAGTATGTGCCGCGCTGAAGAGAGAGCCACATTTTGAAAACGGCCCGCCCTCAATCTGTGGAACTGTTGCCAATGTTTGAGCTTCAGCGCCATAAAAGGTGAGGGAGTCTCAGGCGAAACGCCCCGCCCGCCCTACAAACTGGCCTCGGGGTGCGACAGGGAGAAACCTTGTATAAGGAACAGGAATGGAGGAGGAGGAGGAGGAGGAGGAGCAGGAGGAGGAGGAGGAGGAGGAGGAGAGGGAGGAGGACACGGGCGGGAGGACGGGAAGGCGAGGGGCAGCAGGGGTCAGGGCAAGAGGATGACGATGAGGATGGGCAGGAAGATGTTCGTTGTTCGTGCCACGACGGCGACGTCCTCCTATACGTGCCTCCCTCCCCCTTCCATCCTCCCCCCTCCCCTCCTCTCTTCTCCTCCCACTCCTCCACCTCTGCTCTTCACCCGCTCTTTAAACGGAGGAAGAAGATCTTCTCCTGGATGAATTTGTCGGTCCTCTCAGCGGTCCCGTGCGATTCTGGGCATCAGCGGGGTTCAACGCTGGACGCCTGCGGCGGGCTCGCCGCCGCGCTGGCGCGGAGCGGTGGCGGTCTTGGCGGGCCCCTCGGCCCCCTGGCCAAGCGCCAGCTGGGGAGAGCGGAGCAGCAGGAGGGGGGACGGAGGGAGGACGAGGAGGAACAGCAGAGGAGTCGGCTTGTGCATGGCATCACGTGCAAAATTATAATTTTCCAGAACGGGTGAGGAGCAGAGGTGGAGGAGTGCGAGGAGAAGAGGTGACGGGAGGAGGGAGGATGGAAGGGGGAGGGAGGCACGTACAGGGGCACGTCGCCGTTGTGCCACCAGAAACAAACATCTCCCCGCCCATCCTCATCGTCATCCTCTTGCTGCGCTCCCTGCTGCCCCTCGCCTTCCCGTCCTCCCGCCCGTGTCCTCCGCCCCCTCCTCCTCCTCCTCCTGCTCCTCCATCCCTTGCCCTTATAAAGAACTTCTCCCTGTCGCACTCCGAGCCTCGTTTGTAGGGCGGGCCGGGCGTTTCGCCTGAGACTTCCTCATCACTCATGACTCTGAGGCTTAAACATTAACAACCGGTTCACACATGGTGGGCGGGTGGTTTTCAACATGTGTCTCTCTCACAATGGTTTCAAACATTTGGAACAATTTCACATATTGAGGGCGAGTGGTTTTCAAAATGTGATTCTCGCCTCAGCGCGGCGTACGTTGATCTTATACATTTGTAAGAGCCTCATGGATTGAGAGCGGTTCCTTTTGAAAATGCGGCCCCCGCCTGTGCACAGCGCACGTTCCGTTTTACCGAATTGCAAGAGTTTCACGGATTCGAATGATCAGCGTACTAGGACGGATTCAGGATTATTAGGGCGCAACGTTTACGTTAAATCTCTCTGTGTTGAAGGCCCCCGAAAAGGCGTTCTGGTACGATTCAGGATCGTCAAGACGCAACAATCAGGTTGATCCGTGGCGTTGGAATCCCGAGAACGTTGTTTTGCCATGCATCAGGGTCTTCAAACGGGTGTCTTCCAACGAACCAGTTCCCTCAGTGGAAATCAACTCATGTAGGGGCCTATGAAGACGGAGCTTGGAGGGAGAGTTTATCCACACATCGTTGATGACCCTTGGATTTACACTGGTCCTCCTCTCCTCCTCTGCCTCCTCCTCCTCCTCCCTCCCTCCATCCTCCTCTCTCCCTCCTCCCTCCTCCCTCCTTCCTCCTCCCTCCTCTTTCCCTCCTCCTCTTCCTGCCCATGATCATCAGAACCATGACCAACATCAGCATCATCATCGTCATCGTCGTCGTCGTCATCACCATCGTCGTCATCATAGTCATCATAGTCAGAAGCATCGTCATCATAAGCATCATCTACATCATCAGTAGCATCAGCATCATCATAATCATCCTCATCAGCATCATAATCATGTTCAGCATAATCATCATCCTCACCATCACCATCATCAATCTCATCGTCAACGTTTTCCCCAACCATCCTGTGGTGTTGGGTCCTCGTTTTGAAGAGACAGCGCCCCGCGTTCACTCCTCCCGCTCTCCCCTCCCTCCTCCTCTCATCATCATGATCGTCATCATCGTCATCATCATCATCGTCATCGTCATCGTTATCGTCATAATCATCGTCATCGTAATCATCATCATCGTCGTCATCATCATCGTCGTCATCATCATCGTCGTCTTCATCATCGTCATCATCACCATCAACGCCATCATCATCGCCGTTAGCGTCACCATCATCGACACCAATTTCGGCATACCCCTCACACGCTTCGTGGCCCCATAGGGAGCTCCGCCGAAGGCCCCAGTGGCTGCGCCCGCATGCGGTTCCACCCCCATTTCGGCACACCCCTCTCACGCTTCGTGGCCCCATAGGGAGCTCCGCCGAAGGCCCCAACGGCAGCGCCCGCATGCGGTTCCACCCCCATTTCGGCACACCACTCGCACGTTTCGTGGCCCCATAGGGAGCTCCGCCGAAGGCCCCAGCGGCAGCACCCGCATGCGGTTCCACACCCATGTCTGCACACCCCTCAAACGCTTCGTGGCCCCATAGGGAGCTCCACCGAAGGCCCCAGTGGCAGCGCCCGCATGCGGTTCCACCCCCATGTCGGCACACCCCTCAAACGCTTCGTGGCCCCATAGGGAGCTCCACCGAAGGCCCCAGTGGCTGCGCCCGCATGCGGTTCCACCCCCATGTCGGCACAACCCTCACACGTTACGTGGCCCCGTAGGGAGCTCCACCGAAGGCCCCAGTGGCTGCGCCCGCATGCGGTTCCACCCCCATGTCGGCACACCCCTCACACGTTACGTGGCCCCGTGGGGAGCTCCACCGAAGGCCCCAGTGGCTGCTCCAGACTCACCCGCGCTCAGTCTCTCGTACGTAGACCTATCGTCTTCCTTCGTGTTGTGTACCCCGCCTCGCAATTCGGCACACCCCTCATACGGTTCGTGGATTCGTGGCCCCACAAGGAGCGCCACCGAAGAAGACATTAACAATAACGGTACCCACAACTGCATATGGTTGGGTCCTTCGCCGGGATAATTTCACAGTGGTAGTCAACGCCAGAAACCATACATGATCATGCTAATGTTCATACTCGTACTCAAATCACTTCATCCTCATCATCTCCACCACCACAACCATCATCATCAACATCAATATCCTCCTCATTTCTTCCGGATCATCCTGCTATTCCTCCTCTTCCTCATCTGCATCATCGTCATCACCATCATCATCGGAGGTATCAGCATCATACTCATCATCATCATCATCATCATCATCATCATCATCATCATCATCATCATCACATATCATCACAATGACCATCACCATGACCATCCTCATCATCGCCATCATTGTGATAATCATCATCATCCTCAACCCAATCCTAATGATAATCAGCATCAGCAGCATCATCATCGTCATCATCACCATTACCATCACCATCAGCACGATCAGGAGCATGAACATGATCACGATCATCATCATCATCATCATCATCATCATCATCATCATCAGCATCATCAGCAGCATCGCCATCGTCGTCCTTGCCGTCCTTGCCGTCGTGTCGTCAACATCCCATGGCAACTGGTTCTACGGCGGGCCCCCCGTGCATTGGGAGCCCAGCCTGCGTCTCTGGAAGTGGACCGCGGGTCCGGCCGAGAGAAGGCCGTGGCTGCGGGTGTGCGGCGGACGAGGATGAGAATGAGGCAGCGGGGAACGAGGGGACATGAGGAAGGATGTGGAGGCCGTGGAGGGGCGAGGGAGGATGAGGTGGATGAGGGAGAACGAGGAAGACGTCCTCATCCTGATCCTGAGGAAAAAGAGTGAGGCGTGAGGATGAGGAGGAAAGGAGAATGAGCAGGGAAGATGAAGAGGAAGGCGGATGCGGATAATGAGGCGAAAGAGGAGGATGCGAATGATGAATGGGAAATGGGAGAAGGAAGGGAAAAAGAGGGATGACCCGGATCTCCAAAGTCATGATGATGTTTGTAGTCCTGGCGTTTGTCCTTGATTCTGGCCTCCAAGGCCCGTTGTCGGGACCCCGGGCTATCCATAGGGGAAGGGTCAAGACTCCTGGGGTCACGCATTGAAGCAAATGTACCGGTTGATGTCTGGGTAGGGGGGATGGAGAAGGGAGGAGTAGTAGGAAAGAGGAGGGTAAGGGAATAAGCAAGGACGAGGGCGGGGGCGAAAGAAGGGAGAGGTTGGGAGGAAGGTGTCCGGAAGGGCCCAGACGCCGGATGTCTGGCCCCTCTACAAGGGGTTCCCTCAGACATCCCGAGACCTTCTCCGAGGCCGGCTCTACATCCCGAGTCCTCTCTTGGGGCCTGGTGAGAGCTCGCAGAAGCCGAAAAACCGAAAGCTGTGTCAGATATTGCAATCTTGGTCTTCCCAGTGCGTGGGATTCCTGGGGCCAGGAGGTCGTGAGGGGCAACGATAGGGGCATGGCAGAGGTGGGGACGCATCGACCTGGAATCGGCAATACGTCGCCGATAGATCGGGGATAAGCCCCTGGTAGAGACCCCCCCCCGCTCCTGGGCGGGGTAGGGCTGCCGGGCCCCAATCGGCGATCCATGCGCGATTGGGGGTCGATGCATCCACCCCTTAGGAAGCAACTACTGGGAGGCTTTCGTCGGAAGAAAACAACTTAAGCCCCGTTTGGGAGCTGTTACGCCGGAGTGGGCCTCGGACTAAGCAGGATTAAGCCGGATTAAGCGGGATTAAGCGGGATTAGGAAGGATTCAGCCGGACTTCGGACCATGGCAAAATCAGAATTTGACCTTCCAGGAGTTGCATCCGAAACCCCTATGTCAGCTGCACGCGAAAAGACCCTAGGCAAGAGTGACTTTTGCTGCGCGGAGGCCGAACGGGGCGCAAGGTGTCCAAATCCAAGCGCGCAACCAGCCGCCATCGCCTCGCGCTCAGCGATCGGGGGGCCCCGACGAGCCCGCACTAGCGGTCACTCTGGCGACGGGCGACTCTTACATGTGGTCGACTATGCCTATCTCTGCATAACCTTGCCTCCGAGGTCGACATCGACAACGATCCAAGCACCCCCATGTTGGAGGCCTGGAAATTGACACCAACACCAGCACAGGGGGTTGCCTCCACATGGAAAAAATGATCCTAGATTTCGGTGTTGGTGGCAATGTTTCGGCCGCCTTGGAAGCCAGAGTGTTACCACCATCACCGACATCGGGATCGTCTTCCCTCGGTGGAGGCACACCGCCGATCTTGGTGTTTGTGTCAACCTCGAGGCCTGCGACCACTGCACGCCCTCGACGAGGCGCAGCTGGTGATCAGAGCGCCCCGAGGCCGGAGCGCTGCCGAGGACCGAGGGAGACTCCCGAACACCTCGGACCCCGAGCCCCGAAGCCCGATGCCCGTCTCCCCACGACCTTGCGGAGGCCTCCTAGACGGGCCTCCGAGTAGATGGGGTCGGGGGATCTCGCCGCATCGCCGATGCATCGGCGAGGCATCGGCCATGCACTGGCGACGTCAGCGATGAGGATGCAAGGGCCTTGGACGCCCATGTCGAAGCTTTCCGAGCGGGCCGCGGCCAGCGAAAGCGGCGACGGATGGACCGAGGAGGCAAGGGTGCAAGGGTACCCTTGGGAAGGTTGCCCATCCTTACTTTGCGGGTTGACTGTAGAGGCCTCCTAGACGGGTCCGAGTAGATGGGGTCGGTGGATCTCGCCGCATCGCCGATACATCGGCAACGCATCGGCCATGCACTGGCGACGTCAGCGATGCGTCGGGGACGTCGGCGTGGAGAAAATCGGGCCCCACATCGAGCCGCACCGTCGATGCATCGCCGATGCACTGGCCATGCGGCGCGATCCTCCGAGTCCATCTGCTCCGATGATGAGATAATATGCCGATGGACAAGATATCTCTTTTCCATCTTGAGCCAAAATAGGTGCACGGAGGAGGGTGTCAGAATCACTCCTCCTCGGGCCTGGCCGCCAACCCGGCCAGGCACGACCTGCGTCGTACGCGGGCGCGCCCAAGCCGACGCGCCCATTTCATCAGCTAGGCTGCGGCCATGCCGCGAGCCCCTCACTCCATCCGTCCGGCGCGATCATACCGCCGCCGGCGGAACCTCATCCAGCCCCACAGGTAGCGGAGCATGGATTCGATCCACTTCATCACTTGAAGTCCTTCTGAGTCGAACTCGGTGCCCGATCCCAGATGTTGAGCGTCGCCATGTGTCTCCTCAAAAGAGATCCACCCACGCTCTTGGTCAGCACGTCCGCGACATTGTTCTTACCAGGAACCGCGGCGATCGAGAGGTCGCCCTTGCCCACGCGCTCCTGGATCCACAAGTATCGTGATTGAACATGTCGCATCTTCCCGAGACCTCGCCGTTGGACGTGGCCCCGGGCCGCCGATGAATCTGAGGCGAGCTCCACCTTCAGGTCTAGCCCCCAGTGCGCGATGAGGCTGTGAAGACCCAGGTCCACGCTCCCGCCCTTCACCAGGGCGTAGTACTCGCTCTCTCCGCTGCTCAAAGAAACCGTCGACTGCAGATTACTGCCATGCTTGACGACATGATGCCCCAGCATCGCCACGAAGCCTCCGGTGCTCTTCCGGGTGACCGCGCAGCCCGCATGATCGGAGTCCACGTGCACCCGGATCTTGTCGAACATCTTCTGCTCCGTGAAAACCGTCACCGTGCTGGGATGCCGCTTGAGGTAGCGGCCAACCCTCTTGAGCATGAGCCAACTCGCCTCCGTCGGCGTCTGCATGGACCTAGCGAGCGTCTTTGATGCCTCTGCCAAGTCCAGCCTGTCCTGAGACAGGTAGGCCACCCTCATGGTGAGGGATCGGAAGCGCGAAGCTTCCGCTGCTCCCAACGCCGCCGACTTCGCATCCATCATCTGCTTGTCGGCGCTGCGCTTCTCCATCGGCGTGTCCACGCCGTTGGCCTTGCTGAGACCCAACTCGTCGATCACGATCTCCGCGTGCCGCTTGTCCGGCTCGATCATCGCATGCCGGCAGGGCCGGCCACCGCCAGGCGGAACTCCCGCACTGACCTCGATGACCCGATTCAGGAAGACCGCCTGCTTGTCATCGCCCTCGTCGAAGCCGAGGTTCGCAGTCTTCTTGAACTCGTACTTCTTGCCCAGCGTGGCCTCGAAGCTGTCGATGTCCTGCTGCTGAGCCAGTACCGCGAAGTCGTCGCCGTGCCCCGGCAGTCTCGTCTCATCCACCTCCTTGTAGAAGACCGCTGGGCACGACACGCCCGCCTTGTAGCCGTGCTCCTCCAGCAGCTCCGTGTAGTCGCCCTGCCAGATCTTGCTGGCGTCCTGCGTGCCGTACCAGGACTTGAGGAGTAAGCCACACTTGTCCTCGCCGTACTCCTTGCGACTCTCCTCCTCCAGCTCCACGAAGATCCTCCGCTGCGCCTTCCCGTAGAAGTGCGCCCTGCTGATGTCGAAGAAGCCGATCTTGAAGTTGCCTGGCTTCCTGCCCTTCTTGCGAAGCGACTCCTGAATGTGGAGCGGCGCTTCCCGCGTCCACGTGACCATCAACGAGACCAGCGACCGCATGGCCTCCAGAGGAGGCATTGCCGAGAAGACCTCGGACGCCTCCAGCTGCTCGTCAGGGCGCTTCTTCGCCTTGATCTCCTTCACGACGAGCCTGCTCCTGTAGTTGGGCCTCTCCGCGTCACCCTTGTTCGTGTCTACCCACTTGAGTGGGATGGGCGGACGCCCAGTCTCGGCGAAAGCCTGAGACCTCGGGACGATCTCGATCAGCTCCTGCTTCTTGACCCACTCGCGCTCGACCGCACGAGCCTGGGCCACAAGGCCCGCCTCCAGGTAGCCGCCATTGACGTCGTCCCAGTAACTCGTCCAGTCCCCGGGCGGCACTGCCGCGTCCACAGGGACTGGGCCCGACTGCTGCACCTGGGCGGTGCTGAGCTCCCCCACGTCATTCAGCGTGTCCTTGAGCTCCTCCAGCACCGCCTCCACCAACTTCGGTGGATAGACCTTCGCAAACCGCGCGATGCCGCCCACGAGTGTGATGTGGCGATGCCACTCCGCGCGGCCGTCCACATTGCTGCAGGTGCCCTGCAGCCTCCGGGCTAAGCCTGGGTGGTTGGTGACCCATCCGGTCTCCTTGCGCACGAACTCCTCCTGGCCACTGCGTGGGTTCGTGAGCTTCATGCCCCACCGACACATGGGGCCTTTGACCGTGAAAACTCCTGGATGCGCGACCAGTTCCTTGACGATGTCCTCATTCCACGATCGCGCACTCCAGGGATGCTCATGCAGGAAGTACCTGCCTGGCCTCCTGAGCTGACGCCAGTAGGCGTCGACTGCCACCTTCAGGTGGTGTCTGGCCTCCTCCATCTCAGCCGCCTCCTGCTCATCGGTCCTGAACTTGGCGCTCAGGCCCCTCAACAAGCTGAACTTCTCGCATGGAGGAGACCCCGTGAGCAGGATGGGATCCATCCGCTCCTGCTGCTTCTCGAGCTCCTTGACATCCTCGGGTCGCCGCAAGTCCCACGGCGCCCCGTCCTCCTTGAGTTCCTCCAGGTCCGCCGCGAAGCCCGGGCGCAGCTGAAACTCCGCTGCCCGAGCCGAGAACCGATGTGGCGAGTGCACCTCTGCCACGTCCACGGCGCCCAGCTGCAACGCCGATAGGGCGATGCTGTCCACCTCTTCGTCGGCGATGTCCACGCCGACGCTGGCCCAATGGCCGCTGACCTGTTCGCGAACGAGCGGGAGCAACTCCGCCTTCGCTCTCGTCAGCACTCCGAGCTCGACCAGCTCGATCGACGCCACATCGAGAGCGAGCACCCGCATGTGTCTCCCCTCACTGGCGTTCCACACGACTGCCACTCCAGCTGGCAGCTGAGGTCCTTCCGCTGGCGCCGGCTGCGCCGCGAGATCCTCCATGTCCACCGGTACCGGCACGTCTGCCGGCTGTGGATCACCGCGCTCGAGGGCCTCCGGCACGTCATCCGGGGCCACCTCCGCCAAGCGCTTCAGCCGCGACCTGGTCGCGGTCATGTCGACATCCTCGGCGGCCTCTGCCGCTCGCACCGCTCCCGAACTGGAGCTCGCTCCTCCTGAAGGAGCCGCCACGCCGGAGCCCGTTGCTACCGGCTGGCTCTCTCGCATGCGCGCCGCTGCGGCTGCCGCGGCTGGCGCTGCTGCCGATCGGGTCGCGGCCGGCGTGGCCGATGCCGCCGCCGCCGCTGCCGCCGGCTCGGTGATCCTCCGAGCCGTCTTCGGCGGAGGGGTCCCTGCCGCGGCCGCTGCCGCTGGTCGGACTCTGGCCTCTTGGCCCTGCCTCCGCTCTCGATACTGGCCGGTCCTCTCCCGGCCTGCCTCCTCAGCGCCCAGCGCTTCGAAGATTCTCTTGCTGCACACCGCGTTGTGCGCATGGCCAGCCAGCACCTTGCCGTGCTTGGCGATCGAGACGCACCCTGGGCATCCCGGCGTTGCGCCCAGCCGCTCGATGTCCGCCTTGAGGACGTACATCCTCCTCGGCGCCTGCGGCTGCGGCGGCACCACCACAATCGGTGGCGGACCGACCTCTCCAGGTCCGACGATGGCCCGCGGCGCGCTTGCCGCACGCGGAGCCACGTCCCACGGCAGGCCCTTCAGGCCGTCCCAGCCCGCCGTGATCCACTTCTCGCTCTGCGGCAGGCTGCGAAAGCCGACCGCCTTCTTCACACCGTCGCTCGTGATGACCATCATCGAGCCGTCGCGCGGGTGGTGGCCGATGTAGCGAGCCTCCACCATCTGCTCCTCCAGCGCGTTCTTCCTCGCGCGCTCCCCGGCGAACCGCACCATCAGGCGTTCACCGAAGAGCGGGACCGGCTTCCTCCACTGCCGTCCCGTGAGCCGCTGAAGAGCGGTCTTGCCGTCCTGGCCACGCCGGTATCGGTTGATCACCGATGCGGCGTGCTCCGGCAGGTGCGCTAGCACCGGGTGCTTGTCCTCCACCTTGACGCCCAGCTTGGACTCCAGGTCCATCTTGAGCGCCCGCACCTGCTTCTTGATCTCGCGCACCGTGACCTCGATCTCCCCATTGGCCTGATGATCGGCCGGTGCCGATTCCTGGGGAATGGCCTCGAGGCCAGGAACCTCCTCCACCGCACGCCTCTTGACCAGCAAAATCGCTGGCTCGCCGTCGGACTTGTTGACGATCTTCCTGTAGCCCAGGATCCGTAAGAAGCGTGCGAAGAATTTGATGGCGTAGGCGTCGTCGCCCTTCTTCTCCACGAATGTCGCTGCCATCATCTTCGAGCGCCGATCCCTAAGAACCAGCATCGGCACGGTGTCCGCATCTTCCTGGCCCATGAAGGCGTAGTCGGACGAGACCACCGGCACCGCCGTCTCGTCGTCCTCCGGTGCGCGGAGATGCGGCTGGCCTTGGCCCTTTGCCGCAATACACACGCGACACCAGCTGCGATAAGTCGCGTGTCCCATCGCCTCGTGTTCAGCAATCTCTCTCTGAGAGGGCTCATGAGGTGCCTTCAGCACCCTCGGGCGAGCCTCCTCCTCGCCCTCGTCGGCCTGCTGTCCATCAGGAGCAGCTGGCAAAGCGTCGGCCGCAGCAGCTGCCGCTGGCTGAAAACCCGGCGGTCTCATGTCGGAAGGTCCCGACCCCGCCGCTGCCGCCCCTGCAGCCGATGCCGCAGGGGACCGTGGTATTGAGTCTTCCAGTGGACTTACGCCGAGGGCTGCCTCCTGGGGACTGTCCTCTCGAGGATCTCCAGCAGCTCCTCCTTCGACTTGCCGCTGAGGAGCTCCACCAGCTCGGACTTCGACTTCGCCGAAAGTCCCTCCTCGAGAGGAGCAACCGAGCCATGTTGGCCCTTCTTGAGGTAGAAGTTGTAGACGCCCTGCTCACGATAGACCGGCAGCATCTGGTGCTTCGCCGTCCTTCGCCTCCTTCTCGAGCATGCCTACCACGCGCTTGCCGATTGGGCTCTTCTCGTGGAATATCCAGCCGCCATTGCGGCCTAGGAATGAACACTGTCCAGCTCCTGCTGCCTGCCCCACCGAGATCAACGGCTTGTGCACGTTCGTCACGCGTCCCTTGAGCGCTCGTAGCACCCCATACTCGTCCTCCGCCTTGAGCTGCAAGCTGCCCTCGTCCGGGACGAGCTCACCACTGGCCGTGCGATACGTGCTGCCGTTGCCCTTCAATCCCGTCGGCGGCGCGAAGCTCCGAGGGAATGCTGAGATAGCTGCACCGCTGTCCCAATTGAACTTCATCCAGTCGTCCTGCACGAAGGGGGAGAGGTCGACCGCCGCCACGCCGCGGCCGCTGCCGCTGGCGAGCTCCAGGCAGTCCAAGCTGCCCATGTCCAGAGCGGCGACCTCCGCTTCAGGCTCCTCCTCCAGGCTGCCTGCCGCCTTGCCGCCGGCCTTGCCGCCGCGGCTACCGGCTTTACCACCAGCGCTTGCCCCCGTTGCGGATCCAGTTCCAGCCCTCGTACTCGATCCCTGCTCTTTCCTCCAGCAGTCGGATGCCTTGTGGCCCCATCTCTCGCAGTTCCGACAGTAGCCGTCGAAGCGCCCGCTGGTGCTTCGAGGTGCCGTGTGCCCTGAACCACGGCCCGAACCCGTCGGGGATGTGCGGGAGCCTGAGTATGATCCGTTCGTCGATTTGCTCTTCCCCTTCGGCTCCTGAGTCTTGCCTTTCCCTTTGCTCTTGCCGTCCTTGCCCTTGCCTTTGCCTTTTCCTTTCGGGGCTCCGAACGATCCGACGTCCATGTCGTCCGGATGATGCGCCCGCGCACGGATCGATGGCTCCTTGATCTTCACGCCGGTCCGAGCCTCTACGATCGTCATTACCTCGTTCAGACTGTCCTGGAACGTTACGAGCCGATGCTTGTTGAGTACGAGGTGGTTCTCGATGTCCTGAGGCACAAGCATCTCGAGGGCCGCCATCTTGATATCCTCCGGCAGCTCGGCCAGCCCATCTTCTCCTTGGCGGCGTTCGTACCTGCCTATCTGCTGGATCCACTTCTCTAAGGCGGACCCCAGCTCGTCCGCGTTGCACTTCGGAGGCGAGATGATCGACCTCAGGATCAGCCTCTTCCTCGGACCTGTCGTCGGGTCCCACCTGCGGTGAAGCTTCCGCCAGGCTTCGAGACCGTTCCCGTCGGGGGCGCCCGTCACGAGGTCGTTGCTCTCGCTGCCGTCCGCCGTCGTGCTGATCAGCGCCGCGTACAGCTGGTTGACCTTGGTCTCCAGCTCTGGAACTCCGTCGTGCGCCGCCTGTGCCCCCTCGATCGTCACGGGGCGTTCGGCTTCTGCAGCCCACCGAAGAACAGGACGAAAGCTCTCTCCGTACACGCCTATCACGTAGTTCTCCATCTTGCGATTCCAAGCTCCGAACTTCTCTTGATCGTCGCCCATCGTCGTGGGCTTGCCAATCCCCTTGGTGTCTACGAGACCGGGAGCGGCTCCTCCCGCGTTCGTCGCACCTCTGATCTGCTCGCCCATGCGTTCTATCGCCTGCGGAATTGCCGCGAGGCCTCCTGCCACCTGCTGCTGAAGACGCTGATTCTCGTTCTCCAGCCTCCGCATCTCGTCGACGGTCTGACTCATTCGAGCCGCGAACTCCTGCCTCAGTAACTCGAACTGCTGCCGAACCTGCTCGTCCATGTTTGACAGCGTGTCTCTTGGCGAGCTCCTCCCTGCTCTCAGCTATCTCCTGCCTCGTACGCTCGAGGTCCGTAATCCGGCCTAGGACCTCCTTCTGCGCCTCTTCAATGGCGTCCGACGAATTCTCCGAGGGATGGTCCTCGATGTATGCGAGGTCGTGAAGCTTGTTACCCGTCTCCCTCAAGTCGTGCTTGAACTGGAGCTGCTTGCGCCTGGTCTCGATCGCCGCGTCGCTCCTCTTGCCGCGCCTGCGGCCGCTCTTCCCGGTCCCTGCCGGTTGACTCCTCCCGGCCCCTGCCGGTGGCTCGGCCGCTGCCGAGCTCGGTGCGGCTGATGCCGCCCTCTTCCAGCCTCGAGCTTCTGGCCAGCTCGCCGTGGCGCCCGCAGGCGCGCCGAGGCCCTGGTGGGTCGCAGCAGTGAGTGGCCAGCTCACGCTACCATGATGAGATAATATGCCGATGGACAAGATATCTCTTTTCCATCTTGAGCCAAAATAGGTGCACGGAGGAGGGTGTCAGAATCATCCGACCCTGCCTAGACCTTTAAACAGGGGCCGATTGTCCTGGCATTCCTATAGGCCTTCTTCGACATTTTCTTAGAACCCAGAAGCGTTCTAAGAACAAACACAATATTCTTAGAACATAAACCCGATGGGTTAAAACAAGACAGCCCCAGCCAGAAATGTTCGAAGAACATTTCGTGGAAACCACAAAGGTTCTTAGAATGTTATTTGGTAGGCCTCTAGGCACGCCAGGACGCTTCGCCACTGCTTGAGACCTTGCCACCGAAGTCGACAACGACGACGAGCCGGGCGTCCTCGCCGGCGATGAAGAGGACGACGATGCTGCGCTGCAGCGCTGGCTTGGCCTGCCGCGGGGAAGGCCCAGGGCGCGGCGCGGAAGGGGCCCAGGTGCCGCTGGCGCCTGCGCTGGGGGGACGGGCGGAGGACGCCTTGCAGTCAACCCGTTCCTACTCTTAGCGTGCATGATGGGCCGAGTTTCCACCACCTCTACCGTAGATAGGAGAAGGAGGAGGAGGAGGAAGAGGAGGAGGGGAGGAGGACCTCCCCATCCTCCATTCTCCTCCGCCCTACCTATGGTAATGGTGGTGGTGGTGGTGGGAAAATTGTCCATCGGTGTATGAGATTTCTGGCCCTGCGGAGCCGACGCCGCCGACATGCTGAGCAGCGCAGGGGCAGGGTCGGGCAGAACAGCCCTCCGAAATACACGCCGAGCACCAACCACGCATGACACACGCTAAGTGCGGAGCACTTAGCGTTTGTACGCGTTTTTCCCAACTGCATGCTAAGGATATAGTGCGGGCGCGGCCGCGAGAAACACTCGCAAGAAACCCAGCCCTGAAAACCCGCGCGCGAGGTGCACCTGAGTGGCAACCTGGAGCACCCTGAACGCAGCAGCTCATTCAACGGCTGCGGGAAGTCATGACACACTAAAAGGAAGCAGGGGCTTTGCAAGACCGCGTCGAGACTCTGCGAGCGGGGCGCGGCCAGCCAAAGCGGCCAAGGATTGGCGGAAGGGAAAGGACGCAAGGGTAACCTTGGAAAGTCGCTCCTCCTTACTATGCGTGTTAGCTGTATGTGATTTCGAGCCCTGCGACACCGAAACCGCTGACACACTAAGCAGCGCAGGGGCGCAAACGCTAAGCAAGGTTGGGGAGAAACAGCCCTCCGATGTACACGCTGAGTACCAACCACGCAGGATACACACTAAGTGCGGAGCACTTTGAGTGTATAGGCACATGCTAAACTACATGCTAAGAATAGGACCATGACGCACCACGACAATGCACGGGCCTTAGAAGGCTACGCCGCTGCGAGCGGGGCGCGGGGCCGCATTTCTGGATCGGATTCCGTCCTCGTTGTTGCCGCACCCGTCCTGTCCTCCAATCTGCTGCCTCCATCCTCATGCTGCTCCTGCTGCTACTCCTGCTCCTCCTGCTGCTCCTCAATCACACTGGTAATACTCTTGCTCAGTTTGCTGCTCATCCGCCACGTCCACCTCGCCCTCGTCCAATGTGAAAAGATTCCCGTTCTGAGTTCGCACCGCATGCTGGGCACGAACGCACCTAGCCACGCTTCATCCCCATTCTTCTCTCCTCCCTCACCTCACCCCCCCTTGTCCATCGTCATCCTGGTAAGCCTGCTCAATATACTGCTCCTTGTCCTTTTTCACTATGCTTCCGTGTCTTCCTCCCCCTCGACCTCATCCTACTACAATCTCCGCCAGGATAAGGAACGACGGCCTCCATTCACACGACGCACAGGGCTAAAACAACTTCAGAGAGAGCGACGAGGTCACCGCCGTTCCTTTCTCGTTCCCTATATCAGGCCAGGTGGCTAAAGATCTCCAGAAAACGAAACCGAAAACGCGTCGAGATGCGGGTGCATCGTCCTCCTCCTCCTCCTCCCCTCCTCCTCCTCCTCCTCCTCCTCCTCCTCCTCCTCCTCCTCCTCTCTCTCTCTCCTCCTCTCCTCTCTCCTCCTCCTCCCTCCTCCCTCCTCCTCCTCCTCCTCCTCCTCCTCGCTCCAAGCGCCGGCTCCAAGCTAGTGCCACGTGCGCTGGCGAGCCAGCGCCACCCGGCGGCATCCCTCGGCCGCCGCTCGCCGTCCTCCCGCGCCTCGCTCCCCCCGCGGGGCTCGCCGACCTCTCGCTTGGTGGCGGACCGCTCAGAAGACGACCCCTGGGTGACGGTGCCGCGGACGGAGCGCGTTCGCAGCATCTTCTCGGGCGAAGAGAACTATGCACATGCACCGATCCTGGCAAGGCCCATCCTTGACCAAGGATCGGTGCATATGCCTTCCTGGCCAAGGTAGGAGGGCGTATGCACCGACCCTGGGCTCAGGATGGGCCTGGCCAGAATCGGTGTATGTGCATAGTTATTTTTCCTCTATCTTCCTGCACACGAACGCGGTCGTGCAGAGCATCTTGCCGGTGTTGCCCAGGCCCGTGCTGGAGGAGCCTCTGATGGGCCCGCAGCCGCTCCCGAGGCTGGTCCAGCCCGGAGCAGGGACGACGGCGAAGACAAGGGCATGTCCACCGGCGAAGACCAAGGCCACGGCGTCCCTGTCACTTTTCTTACGAGCGCGAGAAGGTCGCCCTGCGGCTCAGGGGGTGAAGAGAGCAGCAGCAGCAGCAGCAGCAAAGGGAGAGGGAGGGGGAAAGAGAAGGCAGCAGCAAAAGCAAGCAAGCAAGAGAAGAGGAGCAAGCCATGGCGTCCCTGTCACGGATTGCCCGGCTTGCGTGAGGGCCCGCCGCTTCGGCGCGGACGCGTGCGGTGAGTGCGATGCGCCTGCAGCAGCGCAGGGCGCGATTCTCGCCCTGAGGGCCGAGCGCGTTGCTCCTGATTTGTCTGCCTCCTTCCCTCATTCCCCCCCCCCTCGTAGATCCAGCGTCGGTGATGGGGTGGTGGGGTGGAGGCTCGGAGGTGATGAGATGAGGTCGACGAGTAGGTGGCCAAATCCAGGCGCGCAAGCATCCGCTGACGCATCGCGCTCAGCGGTCGAGGAGACCCCGATGAGCCCGCACCAGAAGTCACTCTGTGGCGAAGGGTCATTTTTACGTGTAGTCGATCGTGCCCTAGTGGGCGACCTGGACTTCAATTTTGCTGATTATGGGTTATGTTGCTCCCATCGTGCGTAAGGACCAGAAATAATTCCGAATACCCGGAAAAGTGTCGAAGTAGTGCCGAAGCAGTGTCGAAGCAATGTCGAACGAGTGTCTACCAGGGCACGGCACGTGAAAACCATGCAATTTCGGTACTTCCTTGGTCTTCGAAATTATTTCTGGTGATTCGGGCTATAATAGGTCGGAACATCAGAAGTTCTGGGATCGACGGCCTCCTGGCGAGATGGAGGGAATTCCTGGCGGCAGCAGGGCCCACTTTGCTTGCCCTCCAACGGCGCTCCAGCCCGCATCGACCACGCGCTCGCCAGTCCTGCCGCTGCTGACGCCGTCCGTGAAGGGGCCCAGGAGCACACAGACAAACAAAATGACGCATGCCAGGATTCCCGCCCGATATGTTTCCATGTCTTCTGGAGTTTCCCAGACCAGTTTTCCACATGTTCTAGTTGTCTCTACATTTCCATGCCCCATGCCTTTCCACATCTTCCAGTTCTCTAGATATTCTTCCCTCCCCGACTTCCCATGCTTGCCCATTCTTCCCTGGGGATCTCGCCGGTTCTTGGTGTCCGTGTGTTTTCTCCACCAGAAACTGGGCGGCCCGGCTGCGACACGGGCCCCCCGGGCTGGCCGTACGCACGCAGCCGGCCAAGACCAAATATTTGACTTGGGGTGGGAGTCGTCGAGGTGGTCCTCTGCAGGTTGTTCCCCAATCAGTGCTTGCACTGAAGGTTGGCTGCTCATTCTGGGGACCTTCCTGGAGCCACTCGCTCCACTCGTGCGTCGAAGCTGCGTCGGACGCCCGTCGATTCGAGTCGACCTTCTGAAGGGGTCCTGGCGGAAACATTGAAAAACATTTGGCGAAAATAGCCCGCCGTTTTTTTGGTGGCCGGCTGGGCTCCCGGGTTGCCGGTTCCGGGTTCCTGGGTTCCTGGTGATTGCTTCCGGGCCGCTTTCGGTGGGTTCCGGGTTACGGGATTCCCGGGTTCCTGGTCGATCTCCTGATCGATCTCTTCATCGATCCCATTTCAAACCATCCTTTGATGGGGGGGTCTTCTCTGGTGTAATTCGTTCCTGGCATGCTGTGTGGTGGAGAGCCCTGTGCCGCTGAGCGGTGCAAGGTCTGCCCTCAAACCCTCGTTGCCGGAGGCCCCAGCCTCGCTCTCGAAGTGTCCAGTCCAACCTTTTTCTCCCTCAGCTTCCTCCTCCACCCCTCCAGCGGAGAACTAGCAGCAGCAGGGGGAGGAGAGATGAGGGAAGGAGACACGAGGAGAAAAGATAAGAGAGGAATCATGTGCTTCCCGATCCTCGTCTACATTGACCTCCTCCTCCTCCTCCTCCTCCTCCTCCTCCTCCTCCACCTCCTCCGTGCCTCCTCCTTTTCCTGTCTTCCTCAGTCTTCTCTTCGTCAATGGGGGGAAGCACCTTGGCCAGCGCGACCATGAACCGCGTGAGCAGCGCAACGTGGCCTAGGCAGTCCTGGCGATGCTGATCGAGGACGACGATGACGACACCGAGCGAGGGGAAGCTGAGGATGCCACTTCAGACCCTCTGGGGTCATGAGGATCAAACAGCACATCGCGTTCGGCCATGTTCGGCCTCTGGTGGCCCTCGTGAGGAACAAGCTGAGCTACTGCCAAACTGATATTGAAGTCCTCGCGCTGGCCATTGCCAGGAGGATGGGGAAGGACGACGCCACTGCCAGGCCGCCTGGGAAGCCCGTCGTGCATGCAATGCCGTTTCCACTCCCCTCATCAGTGCCCCTCCACTACCAGCTCCCTGATCTTCCACCTCTCTTGCACTTGTCTTGTTGCCTGCTCGCTCCTTGTTGCCTGGTCTTGCAGATTTGGGGCGCGCCTGGTCGCCAGTGGGCTCACCGCAACAATGCCTGGCTTGATGCTCCGAGCTGCGCTTCGGCAAGTACTCCTGCCTCTGATGTGAAGCCCCTGCGGGCAATAACGTTCGGGAACCAGGGGGGATCAGAAACCCTCCCTGGCTGGAACATGATGCTGCGTCCGGGATCCTTGGCCCATGCTCTCGAGATCCTTGACACGAGCTGTTGAGACCCTTCTGCTGATCGCAGTAGTAATAATGATATTCGTAGTAGTCGTAGCCGTAGCCGTAGACGTAGTCGTAGTAGTAGTAGTAGTAGTAGTAGCAGCAGCAGTAGTAGTAGTACTCGTAGTAGTCGTGGTAGTAGTAGTAGTAATAGTAGTAGTAGCAGTAGCAGTAGTAGTAGTACTACTACTACGAAATGGGATCGAATAAGTAGTAATAATAGTACTAGTCGCATTCGTAGTCGTAGTCGTATTAGTAGACGTTGTAGTAGTAGTAGTAGTAGGAGTAGTAGTAGTAGTAATAATAATAGTCAACGTAGTCGTAGTCGTACTAGTACTAAAACTAGTAGTCGTAGTAGTAGTAGTAGTCGTAGTAGTAGTAGTAGTAGTAGTAGTAGTGGTATTCGTAGTTCTAGTAGTACTAGTAAGCGTATTAATAAGAATACTGTAGTCGTCGTAGTAATGGTTGTGGCGGTGGTAGTAGTGGCATTTGCAGTAATGATAGTACTAGTAGTAGTAGTAGTAGTAGTAGTAGTAGTAATAATCGTAGTGGTAGTAGTAATCGTAGTAGCCGTCGTAGTAGCACTACTGCTACTACTACTAGTAATACTAGTGATGGAGGTACGGTATTAGTGCTAGTCGTAGTAGTAGTAGCAGGAGTAGTCGTAGCAGAGTAGCAGTAGTAGTAGGCTTAGCGGGGGTACTAGTAGCAGTAGCAATAGTCGTAGTATTAGTAGTAGTAGTAGTAGTAGTAGTAGTAGTAGTAGTAGTAGTAGTAATAGTAGTCGTAGTAGCAGTAGTAGTAGTAGTAGTAGTAGTCGTAGTAGTAGTGGTGATTGTAGTAGGTGTAACAGTAGTGCTAGTAGCAGCAGTAGTAGTAGCTGGTCGCAATCGAAGTAGCATTAGGTGGTAGTCAAAATATTATTATTACTAGTAGTAGGAGTCATGATGATAGTAGTAGTAGTAGTAGTAGTAGTAGTAGTAGTAGTAGTAGTAGTAGCTGTAGCAGCTGTAGTAGAAGTAGTGGTAGTAGTAGTAGTAGTAGTAGTAGTAGCAGTAGTAGTAGTAGTGGTGGTGGTGGTGGTGGTGGTAGCAGTAGTAGTAGAAATAATAGTAGTAGTAGTAGTAGTAGTCGTCGTCGTCGCAGTAGTAGTAGTGGTCGTAGTCGTAGTAGTCGCAGTAGTAGTAGTCGTAGTAGTAGTCGTAGTCGTAGTAGTAGTCGTGGTAGTAGTACTAGTAGTAGTAGTAGTAGTAGTAGGAGTAGTAGTAGTAATGGTAGTAGTAGTAATAGTAGTAGTAGTAGTAGTCGTAGTAGTAGTAGTAGTCGCAACAGTAGTAGTAGTAGTAGTAGAAGTACGTCGTAATAGTCGTAGTAGTAGTAGTAGTAGTAGTAGTAGTAGTAGTAGTCGTAGTAGTAATAGTAGTAGTAGTGGAAGTAGTAGTAGTAGTAGTAGTAGTAGTAGTAAGAGTAGTGCTAGTAGTAGTAATTGTCGTAGTCGCAACAAGACGGGAGGAGAAGGGGAGGGAGCAGATGTGGGCCCAAGGACCAAATTCCATAAAAAAGAAACATATTCGAGAACTTACGATTCTGGTATGTAAAACTTAAACAGTTTTAGTCGTGTTCAACTTCACGTGTAGGAAGGAGCCCATGGCGGCCCGTTTCTGGTGATGAACAATCCCCCGGATTTAAAACAGATCGGGACGGGGGCCCATTGTCTCGCCACACGTTCGTGACTTGCGAAAGCTGAAATGGTGAGACACCCCTTGCCATGCTGCACGTGTTTGATGATGTTGCTAGTCAACATTACCCCAGTGCGACCCGACCTAGAAGTTGGAGCCCCTAGGAAAGCAGCATTAGTTGCTATGCTATGCTATGCTGCACTATGCTATGCAATGCTATGCTAAGCTATGCTATGTCATGCTGCGTTGCGCGATGCTAAGCTATGATATGATATGCTATGCTAAGCTGCGCTAGGATATGCTATGCTATGCTATGCAGTGCTCTGCTCTGCTAGGCTATGCTATGCTGCGCTGGGCTATGCTGTGCTGTGCTGTGCTGCGCTATGCTATGCTATGCTGCGCTGCGCTATGCTATGCTAAGCTGGGCTATGCTGTGATATGCTGTGATGCGCTATGCTATGCTACGCTATAATATGCTGTGCTCTGCTATGATAAAGCTCAGCGAAGCTAAGATGAAGGTAAGCTAAGCTGAGACACACCTGAGCTAAGATGAAGCTATGCTAAGCTAAGGTGAAATAAACTAAGCTAAGACGAGATAAGCAACGCTACGCTAGGGGGACGTAGCTGGGGGAACCGCGGGGCGGATACTGGGGGAACCGCCCGGGGCGGTGTGCACTGCCCAGCCCCTTTAAGAAAGAGAGTAAGAACCCTCTAGGAAGAGCCTAGGTAGGGAATAAGAACATCGCAACCTCGACTCGCAACCTTCCCCCGCGATAATAAAGCTCGGCCTTGCCGCCCCTCTCCCCCCGACTAATTCTGTTTTGACCAGGGATAATCAACTCTCAGGTGGAAAAGTGAGGGAACTTTATCATCCGGGGGCGGCGGTTACCGCCAGGGAGGGGCACGCCTTGCCCAACCAAGTGGGAGCACGAGGTCCAGGGCCAGGGACGCGATACATGGGGGGAAAAGCAGTTGCCCTTCTTGGGCCCTAGCGGCTCTCTTTGTGGCCCTACAGGACTCCTCTTAGGGCCCTAAAGGGTTAGGACCGGCAAGAGCAACTACAGGCGGTCCACCGCCATATCGCGCGAAGAAACTCATATTCTAAAACGATTTCGAAAAATCTCTAAGCCCAAACCTGCGTAAATCTCGAAACCTAGAAAACTTCCAACAATTTCAAAACCAAAACATGCGAAAATCTCAAACTCCAGAAAACCCGCAAACAATATCTGAGCCAAAACCTGCGAAAATCTCAAAATCTGCCTCACATTTTCAAGCCCAAACCAGCGAACATCTCAACTCCAAAAAACTCTGGACAAGCCGAAACCTGGGGAAATCTCAATCTTATACAAAAGTTGAAACCGGACCTCTAAGAAACACTTATTTATTGAAAACATCTGAAAAAAAACGCTGGAAACATCTAAAACAACTCCAAACGCCTAACCCATGTTTTAAACAGAACTCAAAAGCACTTACACATACATATATATATATACATATATACACACACATATTTATACATATATATAACTCCAAAAGCCTGAAAACCCAAAACGACTCTAACATACGACTTAAAAACAACAACTCTAAGACAAACTCTAAACAAATTTCGGACCGTCTGGAGAACTCAAAAACAATTCCAGGAAAACTCTAAACAAACTCTAACTGCAATCCCCGGCGGCCTTTAAAACTTTCGAGTTGAGACTTTCGCAGGTTTTGGCTTAGAGATTGTTGGACATTGTTTTAGAGTTTGAGATTTTCGCAGGGTTTGGCTTCGAGACTTTTTGTTTGAGTTTTTCTAGGGTTTGAGATTTTCGCAGGTTTTGGCTTAGAGATTCGTTGATATTTGTCTTTAGGTTTGAGATTGTCGCAAGTTTTGGCTTCAAGATGGTTTGCACTTTTTTTTGGAGTTTGAGTTCCCTGCTGAAGATTATCCGAAGATCTCGATTGGTTTTCTCGGTGGACCTCCTGCAGTAGAATTGGCGAACATAACTAAAGGGCCCCTTGCAGCAACCCCCGCCGCTTTGATCGCTTTGATGCGATTGGTTCCGGATGCGCTCTGGGATTTCCGCAATTTCTGCAACGACCATCGGCCGCGCGCACGCGGCCACGCGCCTCTGGCCGCGCGGGGCGACAGGAGGACCCGGAAATCCTGGAAAACCTCATTCTCGTCACGCCCTGCTCCCCTGGAAGCACAGAGTCCGCGCAGCGCTGCTGCAGTCCGCGTCGAGGAGCCCCTGCACGTCCGCCCTTCTTCTCCTTCTGCTCCTCCTCCTTTTTCTCCTCCCGAGTCCTCCTTTTTCTCCTCCTCCTTCTTCTCCTGCGCCTCGTCATCCCGCTCCTGGTCCTCCCCGTCTGCATCCTTCCTCCATCCCTATCCCATTCCTCTCTCCTTCTTCTGACTCATGCTCTTTGATCGGCCTCGTCCTCACGCATCGGATCCTCTCTGCATTCCATCCCCTCGTATCTTCACCCCCTCTCCTCCGCGTCCTCGCCTTCCTTTTCTTCCTCCTCCTCCTCCTCCTCCTCCTCCTCATTTGTGTTGCGTTGTTCAGACAGAAGGAACGAAGCCTGTTGCGTGCTCGTCCTCCTCCTCCTCCTCCTCGTCCTCCTCCTCTTCCTCCTCCTCCTCCTCCTCCTCCTCCTCCTCCTACCCCTCCTCCTCCTCCCTCCCTATTTCTCCTCCTGCTTGTCCTCTGGCTCCTCCTCCTCCTCATGCTCCTCCTCCTCCTCCTCCTCCTCCTCCTCCTCCTCCTCCTCCTCCAATCCTGGCGCTGCTCCTACCACTTCCCCTCCCGCTCTGCCCTCCCTTCTCAAGAAACGCGCGCCCCCCGGCGGCGTGCCGCTCCGTGGTGCCGCGGGCGTAGAGCTTGTCACCCTCCACGGTCAGCTCGAAGGGGTCCTGGCAGCAGACGTTCGGAGAGAGCGAGCCCCAAGGCTGGGAAAGTAGGGGGCGACTGCTGGGAGGTTTTCGTCGGAAGGATTAAAGAATATTCACCCCCGTTGGGAAATTTCGCCGGATCAGACAACGGAGTAAACGGGATTAAACGGTTAAGCCGGATAAGGCGGGATTGAACCAGACTGAGCGGGAATAGGGACCAGGGCGAAGTCAGAATTGGACCTCCCAGGAGTTGCATCCGAAGGAGGGTGCCGAAAGGCAGAGAAGGACATACCGAGGGGTGGGCAAGGACTGACATTGCACCTCGATGGATGCGAAACAAACTTCCCTCGGATCGAGGGGGTATATCGCTTGTCATCCCATTTCCTCGAGCGGGGGCCCCAGGGACCGGGGGAAGCGGGAGACCATTGGCCTAACAACGGCCCCCAAGACGTTTCAAAACTGCCTCCGAGAGGCTCCACCAGGCCCCCAAACATCTCCCGTGACGCCCACAGGAGTCCCCAGATCGTGCCCAAGAAGCCCACGACGCCTCCCCGCTTCTCCTGGGGGTCGGCGGAGAGGCGCAAGTTCTGGAATCCATGTCCGGAAGTGACGTGCTGAGCGGCAGCGTTTTCTGCGGAAGCGATACTGCAACGTACCCATTGTATTCAATAGTTGTCTAACTGCTACGTGTCGCATTAAGATACATTCTTACATATCTAGCTTAACCCCCCGTCGGAGTCGCGCCATTCCGGGGTACTAAATTTGACGGACACCAGCTCGGGCCCTCAAAACTTGGCAAAAAAAATGGGGAATCCACGATTTGGGCCTCTGGGCGGGCAAGAGGGCGGCGAAATGGCCCAGGGTGCCGCCGGGGCCGACCAAGTCGGCCCCGAGACAGCCCAAGTTGACCCCTCCAGCACTTGCGAGGCCTTCAAGACGGCCCAAGGGGGCCCCAAGAGCGCCCACAACAGCGCCCCAAAAGACCAAACACATTGTTTTTGGTGTCCCCCATGGTTTATCATCGAGTTGAGCGTTCTCGCCTGCTTCTTCGATTTTCAAAAACCCATGACGGCCAAAGCAGCAACCAAATATGCCCCAAGAGAATCTCAAAAACCCTCAAAAGGTGCCCGAATCGGCCCTGGACGGACCGCGAAAACCCTCAAAACGACGCCGATGACGGTCTAGCACGCCCTCAAGACGGCCCAAGACGACCCCATGAACGTCCCAAGGCGGCCGCGAGAAACCCCCAAGACGGCCTCCGGAGAGGTCAGACGGCCTCCAAACCCGCCCAGGAGGCCCCCAAACGGACTGGCATGGCCCCACGAGGCACCAAAGAGCCGTCCGAAACACCCCTGAGAGGCCAAGAGGTCCCCAAGGAGCTTCACTGAGGCGCCCGAAAACGCCCTTGCGCGTCGTGCGGAAAGCTGCATCAAACAGCTCCGCAAGCTGGTCCCCCGTGCACGTGCGGCGCTTGTAAACGCGGTCCTCCGACCCGAAGTTGAGATGCTGCCACTAGCTCGACGCACGCGGCGAGGTCCAGCGTACATCTTCCTCTGAGGTCGTTCGTACGGCGCATAGCTGGGCACGGAGTGGTCCCCAAGACGGCTCTCCAAGGATCCACGTGCCCCTGCCGCGCCCGAAGACGGCCTGGGACGCTCCCAAGAGTCAGCCAAATCTCATGAAGCCGATGCCCACAAGAAACGACGAACATGTTTCAAGACGCCCAAACGCCCGCAGTCTCGGCAACCCGCACTCAACTTACAGGAGGCGCACGATACCCTTATCTCGCGTGCTCCCACGAGCAACGCCCACATTGCACTTCTATGTTTCTCGTGCAGTTGTTTGGGGTTGCGGTCTACGGGGGCTCTCGTGCTCTCGTTCATGACACGCGCATCGGCCTGGCAGCGGGCGCGCATGGGTTCCGCGAACAGCGCGGGAGCAGCACGCCGCGAAGTCCCCGATTCAATGCGAGCTCTGGACAAAGGCCAGGACGGCGTGAAGGGCGGCGCGGAGCAGGGGCCACTCCAGCGGTCACGGGTGAAACAAGGCGACCCTGAGAGCGCTTCCAGAAACAAGGCACGTAGGTTTCCATGTTCTTTGCGATTTCGGTGTTCTCGCATGTTTCGACTCTCGAGGGCTACCACAACCGAAACAGCTTCCAAGACAGCTCCCATACGGCCCAAAACGGCCTCAAAACTGCGCGCCCACATGGCCCAAACAGGCCCCCAAGACGTTCCAAGAAGCCTTCAAACAGGGGGGTTCAGACACGATTCTCCCCCTTACGAACCTCCTCATTTCCTTCATCGCCCCTTCTGACACAGGAAAAGACCACGCAAGAACGGCTTCTGAAAAGACCAAGCGGCGAAAGAGCACCCCAGGAGGCCCCAAGGACGCCCCCCCCTGAGGCGCCAAGGGGCCCCCGAAACGCCTCCAAAAGGCCCCAAAGAGGATCCCGGAAGTCCCCACAACGACTAAAATTTAGGTGGTCCGGTCCAGTCCGTGGTCAGCAGGATGGCGCAATCCTCTTGAATCCACGTCCGGAGGTGACGCGCTGAACTGCAGCGTTTTCCGCGGATGCTTTGATGCAGTATATCAAATGTATCGAATGATTATTGACTTGCTTCATCGCGCATTATGTTACATGATTATGTATCCCCACGAACCCCCTCTGGTTGCACGCCCTTTCAAAGTGACCCCCCTTTCTCGGGCTTTCAAAACCTTTTAAAAAATGATGGGGGAGCGGCGATTTGGGCCTGTGGGGGGCCCGAATGAGCAGCAAACTACCCAGGATGGCCTCGGGCCCGGCCAAGCCGGCCCCGAGACGGCCCAAGATTGCCCCTCCAGTGCTCATGAAGCCCTCGAAGCGGCCCAAAAAGGCCCAAAAGAGCGCCCACAACAGCGCCTCCACCGTCCACCTGGATCTTCCACTGTTGTTTTAAAGGAGTTATCGCCTGCTTCGACTTTCAAAAACCAACGGCGGCCATGGCAGCGGCCAAAATTGCCCCAAAAAGGCAACACGGAAAAAAAAGGCCCCAAGACTGCCCCGGAGGGACCAACGACAGCCCCACACATAGCCCTGGAGGCCCCCGATACGGCCCAACAGGACCCACATAACCCCCGAAGGCGGCCGCGAGAAGCCCCAAAACGGCCTCCTGAGGAGTCAGACGGGGTCGAAACCCGAACAAAAACATACAAAAAGGGACCGACACGGCTCTGCGAGGCCCCACAAAAGCCTTCCGAAAAGCCAAGAAGCCTCACTGAGGCGCCCGAAAACGCCTTGGCGCATCGTGCAGAAAGCTTCATCAAACAGCTCCGCAAGCTGGTCCCCCGTGCATGTGCGGCGCTTGTCGGGGCGGGGGGGGGGGAAGTCTCAATGTCGCGCTGCCGCGGGGTGCTCGAGGGCGTCATCGGCGTGATACGCTCGCTTCTCCCCCGAAAAGACGACGCAGATCGACAATAACACGCTGGCTGGGCCCCTGCGGCGGCGTGACATTGATACTCTTCTCCCCCCCCCCGAGCTTGTACAAGCGGTCAGCCGACCGAACGTTGAGATGCTGCCACTGGCTCGACGCACGCGTAGGGGTCCAGCGCACCCCCTTCTCTGAAGTCGTTCGCTTTGCTGCATAGCTGGGCACATACACGCCCCCAAGGCGGCTCGCCGAGGAGCATATGGGGGCACACGTATCCGTATGCAGTGCGCCCTCGGGTTTCTGGGGAAGGGAGCGCCCGAAACTCCATACAGTCAACCCGCATCATAAGGATACATGGTAAGGATGCAAGGGCCTTGGAAGGCCATTTCAAAGCTTTTCGAGCGGGGCGGGGCCAGCGACAATGGCCAAGGATGGACCGAGGAGGCGGGGATGCAAAGATGCCCTTCGGAAAATTTCCGGTCCACTGTACTGCAGTGGATATGGACGGAAGTACTGCCCGCAATGGAGAGAAGTGGCGGACGTGTTAGTCTGAGGTCGGGCGTTTTTTGGACGACAAATAAGGAAGAACCAAAACATGCTTGATCATACTCAAAAAATCATCGACAAATCATCCCCTGACATTTTTCACTACTGTTTAACATTCCTTCTGTAGAAGGGCACGCCCGACTTGATGTCAGTGGGAGCGTGTCGCGGAAGCTGTAAGCATCGCAGCAACCATGCCACCGTGCACGGCGCCCACAGAATGCGCACGAGGGCGGGCGCCGGGCGAGCATCGGGGAGGCCCTCTCGGCGCGAGGCGGCCCGGGGTGGGCACCGGAAAAAAACACACACCGGGAATGCCCATCCGATAACCTGAGCACGCCAAGGGAGAGCCGGTGCGAGCAAGCACTGCTTGGGGACATCATATGCGTCCACGGCCTCGAGGTCAAAAGGGGGCAGAGAGGGAACAGGACGACGACAAAGACGGCACGACGGCGGGTGACAGTTCGCGGAGATCTCTGAAAGCGAGCACAGACAAAGACCAAACAAGTGCGCACGCACGTTATGAAGAGTGTGTTTGTAGGTGTACAGATGTACAGAGCGAGCACGAGAGACACAGAAAGAGAGAGAGAGAGAGAGATAGGGAGAGGCCAAGGCGGAGGAGAGCGAGGAAGACAGGAAGGGAGCGGCCAGCGACGCGACGACGAGCAATAATCGCAGGCAGGAGAACACGACACAACGGCAGCCTTTCCACACACCCCAAACCCGTTCGACATCTGTCCCCGAACCCCCTCCCAGGGTCAACTCTACCCGCTGTTCGAGGCAGATCCAACCGAAGCGACGAGGAGCCTCGAGCAGGCCCAAGACGGAAGAACAACACCAGGGAGGACCACTACACCTGTGACATCCGACGCGGCGAGAAAATGGCAACATCGAACAAATTCACGCCCAGAGCAATAGACTCAATCTTCCTGCGCCACTTTTCAAGCCAGCTCGGCTTGTGGGGGCCACGGGGCCCGAAGAAGGGCGAATACCTCTCGGCTCGACAGGATCTCAGGGATCGTCTCGACTGGCCAGCCACCAAGACGACGACAAGCAGGAAGCGGTCACCGAATCCTGTCCCTCTCAGGAAAAGCAAAAAGGGGGAGGAAGGGAGGGAGGGAGGGAGGAAGGGAGGGTGGGAGGGAGAACGGGGAGCAGGAGGAGAGCGAGGAAGGGGGCCGAGGAGGAGGAGGAGGAAGAAGAAAAATCCTGTCCTTGTCCCACTGCTCTGGGTCCGCCGGCACGACGTCGAAGTGGCTCGGGCGCACGAGGGAGAAGGCCGATCAGCATTGCAGGTCGTCGTCGTCGTCGTCGTCATCGTCGTCGTCGTCGGCGTCGTTTCGTCGTCGTCGGCGTCGTTGGCGTCGGCGTCGGCGTCGTCGGCGTCGTCGTCGTCGGCGTCGTCAGCGGCGTCGGCGTCGGCGTCGGCGTCGTCGTCGTCGTCGGCGGCGGCGTCGTCGTCGTCGGCGGCGTCGGCGTCGTCGTCGTCGTCGTCGGCGGCGGCGGCGGCGGGCGTTGGCGTTGGCGTCGGCGGCGTCATCGTGCTGCCTCCTCCCTCCTCCTCCCTCCTCCTCCCATCCTGAATGTCTCCTCCCCCCATTTGCACACGTCACGTGACGATTCACACGCACGCTTCCCGCCTCGGCAATCCACGGAACACACCATCACGGATGTGCAGAAAGTAAGGAGTACCCGTTGCAATGGCCGAGGCCGTGCTGCGAAGAGAGAGGGGGGAGCTGATACGAACTGCTGATGCAACGGCTGGCCTCACGAAATCGCCCTCAACACTCGCGTTTGTCTGCTCGTCCACACACCGAATATGTTTCGAAGGTTCCATTCATCCTCTCCCCCCTTCGCCTCGCCTCCTGTGTTGCTTGTTTTGCTATTGTTGTTTTATCAGTCTCTCCCTCCCTCTCTATTCTCTAAATTCACATATTGTCACTTACCCCTCTCCCATCCCGGTTTTCCTCTACCCTCCCTCCCTTCCACCTCTGCCCTGGGCAATATCGTTCTCCCTGCCCCCCCACTCCTACTCCTACTTGTCTCTGTCCTCTGAACAGAAAAACACATCATCAATGAAGGCTTGGTCACCATGCTAGGGACAAAGAAAGAAGAGGACACCACAGCCACAGCCAGGGGCAAGAGCCAGGAGGGGCCCTCTTTGAGGTGTGGCCCCAGTCCCGCCCGAGACGCCTCGAATCCCCACCCCAAGAAAACATCGTAGACATCCTCGCTGGAGGCGGCCGGCCCGCTGGCGCTCCGCTCCTGCATTCTCCAGCTACATGGGATGCAGAAGTAGCAGCTTCTGTTTTTCGGTCGAACTGGGACAAGGCCTGGCGAAGGTGCAAATAGGAAATGGGCAATTCTAATTAGAGGTCCTCCTCCTCTTTCTTCGCCTCCTCTGATTGTTCTCCTAAACTCTGGAAAAGGGAACGGGCGCGCAACTATCGAATTGATCTTTTCCGACCAATCCCTCGGCGCTGTTTTTTGTCGGCACGGGGCTTCCCCGGAAGTTCTCGACGAATGGCAGGATGAATCGAGAATGTCCAGTGGCCGGCGGCTCCGGAGGATTCGTCGAGCGCCGCGGCCGTCTCAAAGCTTCCTGAAACTCACTGAGGGCGTTCCAGGACGCTCTTAAACAATTCACATCATCCTCAGACCGCCTGACTCGAGCCCCTTCCACGCGGCCTGGTTTTTCTCATCACTGGTGCCTTTGTGGGATCTTGAAACCCGTGACGTGCCTCCCGAAGCCGACAACGTGAAACTAAACCCGCCGTTCCGATCGATGTCTGCGATGGTCGACATCTATACTGAGGGCTCTTGAACGGTGCGGTGACGGACCGTGCGGCGACCTCGACGTCCCAAGGAACCTCACCGCACGGTCCACCACCACTCGCTTGCGTTGTACGCCACGACAATGGACACTCGAACATCCATCATTTGATTAAAACTAGGTACTTATTTTGGATGGCGAAAGATGTATAGCACAAGTTTCAAGCGTGTGGTCTGCATAGTTAAAACATGATCATATTTTGTTATATGGAAATTATGTCCTAGCACGCCTCCCCTCCATTAGTCACCTTCCGCATCGCTTGCGAAACCAAAGAAGCCCCAAATGGCCGAAACGCTCACCTCTCCCAGTGTCTAGGATCGTCGCAGGAACGTTTTTTGTCTGAAACTTTGTTTCGCTGGAGTCGGGGCTTCCGTTGACGCTGGGGGCAGTTTGCGCGGCTCGCAACATAGCAGCACCATTCAGCGCGCGCGGGGGCGCACGCGGGCACTCAGAACCGCGCAGCTACTGGGAGAGACGCCCACAAGCGGCCATGCGAGACCACGGGCGCTCACAGGCACGCGGAGGCACTGGCAAACACTCCCGCGTGTTCAAATCTTTCCAAAAGGTTGGCGAGACCTTCCAGGCGTGCCCACGAGCACCCGCGACTGATCACGAAACGCCCGCCGGCGGTCGCAGTCGCGGGCACGCGCCCAAAAGGCGGCCACACAAGCGCAGTAACGCCCGCCGAAACCTTCCCCGTATGCACTGCTCCGCAGGCACTCGGAGGCCTCCGCCCAGCGTCGCGACCAGGGGGCCACGTAGCGAGTCGGGCGAATGTTTCTCAGCCTTGCCGGTCGCCCTCGGCATCCCTGCGCGCGCTGGCAAGGGGCGCTTTTTACAGACAGCTTCTGGAGGCCCATCGACCCCCAACGCATATTGAACTGCTGATGAAGGGGGCCTGAGCGTGTTCCAACATTTACAAGAACGTAAGGTCGCAGAGGGGGGCCTTGGCCACACACGGCCAAAAATAGATGCTTGGGCCTGCGAGCTAACATATAGTATGCATGGACAAATAAAAGAAAAACAAAACAAATACGACGCGTACGCCGGTATAGAGAAATATACATGTATGGGCGGGCGTACATAGCGGCATGCACAAACCAGTGTAGCATGACAGCTGTGTACAGGTGTATCCAGAATGTGACGACATTTTCCCAGCCGTCCATGTACGCAAGCGGCCTCACTCGGGCATTGCCTTTTGGATGAACACTGCCTCGCGGGATTCTCGTGTGGCTTTGCTAGGTTCTCACGGGTCTCATGGGGTTCGCTCGTCGGGCTCTCACGTGTCTCGCGGGGTTCGTTCTTCGGGCTCGTCGGGCTCTCACGGCCTCGGAGGGCTACAACAAGACCCCCAAGGGGCCCCAAGAGGGTTCCAGATGGCCCCAAGAACGGCAAATCAGGACCCCAACAGGGCCATATGAGGGTCCCAAGAGATCCCCAGAGATGTGTCACGGCCGTGAAACATCCCCGGGGCCCTCTCGGGGCCCTCTTGGCCCACCCTGGGAGCCTCCTTGGGCCCCTCAAAGACGGCGGCAGAGGCCTCAGGAAAAGTCAAAAGAGGGCTCCAAGAGGGCCTCAAGAGGCCCTTAAAAAGGCCCACGGGACTATGTACCACAAGGGGGTCGGTTGGTAGATATTCATGGGTACCTCCTAGAGATATCTGCGGTGCTCTTGGGGGCCATCTGGGGGCCCCAGGGAGCCTTGTGGGGCCCCTTTTCCGGCCCTCCGAGGCCGTCTTCCCTCCTGCCTCCTCCTCCTCCTCCTACTTTATCCTGCTTCCTCCTGCAGCCCCCATCCTCTGCGTCCTCCTCCTGCCTCCTCCTCGCCCCCCCTCCTCCCCCTCCTCCTCGCCCTTCTTCATCCTCTCTTGCACTTGCAGATTATTCTTCATCCTCCTCCTCCTCTCTCCTCCTCTTCCTCCTCCTCCTGCCTCCTCCTGCTCCTCCGGCTCCTCAGGGCAACAAGGGCCCCGGAGCATTCAGAGGGCCGTTGGGGTCCCCACTGCACTCCCCACTAGCGCCCCACTAACGACTGTCACAGGGTTCGTGGCCATGCCGATTCGGCTTAAAGTCGAGTGCCACAGTCGACTGCGAAGTTCCGCTTGAGATTTCTCGTGGGCTCGTTGGTGGGCTCGCTAGTGGGCCCCTTAGTGGGCTCGTTAGTGGGCTCGTTAGTGGGTCGTTAGTGGGCCCCTTAGTGGGCTCGTTAGTGGGTCCCTTAGTGGGCTCGTTAGTGGGTCCGTTAGTGGGCTCGTTAGCGGGCTCGTTAGTGGTTTCCTTAGTGGGGGCGTTCGGGGGTCCGCTCCTGGGCCGTTCGTGGGCGACCTCCTGGAAGTGCCTCGTTGTTGCCTGGTGGGCTTCTTGATGCGAGCCCTAAGTGACGTCGCCCACGAGAGTCCGAAAAAAATCAAGACCCACCAATGAGAATCCAACGTGAACTTCGAGAATCCGACGGAACCCGACGGAGCCATACGGAGCCCGACGGAACCCGAAAGGGAAAGGAAAAGGCGACAGGACGAGCCCGACGAAGCCTGTCAGAGCCCGACTAGAGGAGGGAGGAGGACAAGGAAAAGAAGAGGGAGGATGACAAGGGGAGAGGAGGAGCCCGACGGAGCCCAATCGAGCCCGCGAGAACCCCACGAAAGCCTCGCGAGAACCCCTGGGGGAGCCCGGCGAGAGCCCCAAGTGAGTCTCACGAGACCCCGAGCGAAACCCGAGGAACGCCCGGCGAAATCCTTGCGGGGAACCCCATGAGGGTCCCGCAGGAACCCGCGAGAGCCCGACAAACGAGCCCCACGAGACCCGTGGGAGCCCAACGAAGCCCCACGACAACCCCGCGAGGCAATGCCGGTCCCAAAGACAGTGCTCGAGAGAGGCAGGCCACGTACTTTGACGGTCGAATAATCGTTACCACCTGTTGGATGCACTTGTGCATCGCTCTCGTTCTTCTATGGCCCATGCACGTGTTTTTCCTTGCCCGCCCACGCATGCATATTCCCATATGCTGGCCGATGCTCAATGTCGTGTCCTATACCGGTCAATGCTCACATGGTCGTACATTGGCCCATGCACATATTGCGCATGTATGTGGCGGAGGTCCCATGTGCAGCTTAACTGTTATACATGTCGAAGCACCCACATGTTCCTTAATCGGCAATGCAATTTGGGCCGATGGGTCGATGGGCCGTCGGCAGTCGTCTGCAGAAAGCACCCCCTGTCAGCGCGCGCAGGGCGACTGACACGGCTGAGAAACACTCGCCCGACTCACTATGTGAGCCTCCCGGGCGCGACACTGGGAGGAAGCCTCCGAGTGCCTGCAGGGCGGTGTATGGCAATTTGTGAGCGTTTGACAGTAATGGCCACCTGTGAATGTTTTGCAATGTCGGGAAGGCGTTGGCGGCTCACTTCCAAACCACGCCAAAATACAAACCACACGTTTAAGACGATTCCGCCGCTATCATGAAACGCGCATGCCGTTGGGCATGCGCCGGGCCCCGCCCGCGCAATCGCCATGGCCACGAACCATTCTGGCGAGATGCGCAACCATGGGCATACGTGCGCCCGCGACTCAGCCACCCCCCTCGAGAAGGAGGGGGCGAAACCATAGCGCCCGAATCCAACAAAAACGGCAATGAGCAATGAGTGCGGAGCGCGAGCCCAGCGCGCGCCGCAAAAACGAAACAGGCAACAACAAAAAAACAACAAAAAGAGCATGAACAAAAACACCACTCGTGGATCCTAGCCTCGGGGAGAGCTGAAAACGTCCTCGGAAAACGACCCGAGTGCCCAAAACGTGCGTCCACCTGGGAGCCCCCGATATCGCCGATATCCGCTGGTATGGCCATGTCCATCCGCTGCCCCAAAGGTCCCGATCGTCTCCCCGGGGGTAATTCTCCGTCCCAGATCCATACTTGATGGTCCCAGGTCCTGGAGACGGACCCCGCGAGCCGAACTTGATCGCAAAAACTCTGGTCTAGGCCGCCTGGTTTGCCCCGTTGTCGGACAAACTCTCAGGCGGCCGCTCGGGACGACCCTGGGCAACCCCCGGAGGGCTCTTGGCGAGGCGCAGCTGCTTGGACGCATCGGGAGGAATGGTGACCCAACTTCGGGGATCCACAGACCCTGCTCAGTCCAGCCCCGGGCCAATCGGGCATGCCGGATCCTGCAGGATCTTGCAGGATCCTGCACCCAAGCCCGGGTCAGTGCGTTCCTGGCCCTGCAGGATTCTGCAAGATCGGGCGTTCTGGCTGACCCCCGTCTGCATTGACCCCGTCTCTTTCGGCTACACGCAAGAGTGACCCTGGGTCAGAGTGACCTTTGGTGCGCGGCCTTCTGGGAGCCGCGGGGGGGACCAAACAGGAGCGCGCAAAACGCTACCACTACATCACGCACAGCGATTGGGGGGCCCCACTGGGCCCGCACCAAAGGTCACTCCGGCGAAGGGGCACTCTTACGTGTAGTCGACTCTTTAGCCCCGACAGATCTTCCCCGTCCGGCCCTCGCTCCGCCGAGGCGCCCAATCGGGGGAGGAGCACACGAGCACCGCCCGGTCGCCCTCCGGGGCGCGCCTGCCGATGAACGCGACCGTCTTGCCAGTGGTGCCAGGGTAGACAACCTCTGGGCGCTGTGGAACAAGAGGCCATCTCTCCTCCTCCTTCTCCTCCTCCTCATCATCATCATCGTCATCGTCATCGTCATCATCATCGTCATCGTCATCGTCATCATCATCACCACCACCACCATCACCACCACCACCACCATCATCATCACCATCATCACCACCACCACCACCACCACCACCACCATCATCATCATCATCATCAGCATCAGCATCAGCATCAGCATCAGCATCAGCATCATCATCATCATCATCATGATGATGCTGATGATGATCATCATCATCATCATCATCATCATCATCATCATCATCATCATCATCATCATCATCATCATCATCTCCCCTCCTCCCCTCCTCCTCCTCTTCCTGCACCTGGCCCAAGCACCCCGACATTTCTCTCATCGTCCTCATAGTTACTCCCCCACGTCCTCGTCAGCCTCATCGTTTTCGTCGTCGTTCTCCTTTCGGGGAGACGTAAGACCTGGGTACAGGGGACTCGGAAATCCCCGACGAGGTCGTCAAAAAAATGACGAGGCCGAGCCTGCATTTTGACGAGGCCTCCCGCTGCAGACATCCCACGAAACTCCTCCTCGTCAAAATCCGAGGCGCGGTCGTCAAAAAACGATGGCGAACTCGAGTCCTGGCAAACCCGGGTCTTACGCTCCCCCGATTCCTGGCGGGTCGAACGACAATCAAGACGGCCACTCATGCCAACAGCCTTTGCCCCTCGAGGCCTGCGGACGGCCCGAGATGCCGAGATGTGCGAGAAACGCCTGGGAAAATGAGGCGCACGGATGTCAGGGGTCTCCGCACTTCCTGCCTGAGAAGGAGGAGGAGGAGGAGGAGGAGGAGGAGGGGGAGGAGGAGGAGGAGGAGGAGGAAGAGCAGGAGGAGGAGCCCCCCCCCCCCGGGGAAAATGAGGCGCACGGATGTCAGGGGTCTCCGCACTTCCTGCCTGAGATGCCCAAGCAAAATTCTGGAAGCTACAGTTACGTTCGTTTTCCTCACGCGTACCCAAATCGACTACTTCCTGAGGCGACCTGACGGATGAGGAACGGTAACAGATGAACTCCGACATCGCTGCTAATTCTGCACGCAGGTGAAGCGAACTGAGTGCTCAAACAAAACTGTTCTGTTACAGCATCGGGACAAGGCGGTGGAGCTAGGGGAATTATGAAGTTAGTATTTGTTCAACCATTCTCGAGTATCGTTTGATCGATCCGCATCCCCAGCGGCGTGGCCTGGGCCCCACTGGCCGATTTACCCCCCTAGATGGGGATGTAGGTCGTTCTCTTCGGGTTTCTAGGGGTGTATCCCCAACTGGGGTGGTAATTTGGTGGGGGTCTCGAAGGGCATGGGGATGGGGATTGGTTAAACGATACCGACTGGAGGCCATCTCAGGGCATCGCGGGAATTCCTGGGCGCACCCTGGGTCAGGCACACCCCTGGCAACACCCGACGGTTTGGCCAATGGCTCGAGCCAACCAGCGCTTCTCGTTTTCGTGCTGCTTTCGTTTGTCCTCCCCTTCTGTCCTCCTCCCGCCTCTGCCGCGAGACGAAGCCACTACGAAAACGGCCCACGACATCGCCCGAACGCCGTTCACCTCGAGCCCTGCTTCCCAGTCGCTGGCCCCGAAGGACTTCTCCCGAGGAACCTTTGGAGTCCCGAAACGGTGCGGTGACAGACCGTGCGGTGACCTCGAAACCCCCCAAGACCTCACAGCATGGTCCGTCAGCGCACGGTGTTGGGACCTCGGATGCCCCAGTCGCGCGAGACGTCCTCGGAGGACGACTCGAGTCCCAAAACCGTGCGTCGACCCCGAATCCCCACCGACTCACCGCAACTGGGGTGGTGATTTGGTGGGGGTCTCGAAGGCGATGGAGGTGGGGATGGAGATGGTGATGCACCGACTTGGCCCTCCTCGTGACTTCGCCCAACCCGCGACGGGCCCGGGCGGCCGCAGCCCCAGGCGCGCAGTGCCGGGCGCGCGGCCGCCGCTCGCAGGTGGTGGCCGCCCGCGGCTGCCGCTGCCTGCCGCGGCAGCTGCAAGCCGCGAGGCTGGGCTGCCCGATCCCCTCGGTGCGGCGGGGCGTCGTGGAGCGGGGCTGAAGCGAAAACGGCCCACGGGATCGCCAGAGCACCGCTTAGGTCGAGCCCTGTCGTGGAGCGCGCGGTGCTTCTCTGGGGTGACGGGCGCGATCGGCGCCCAACCCTATGCGCCCACGAGGAGGCGCGCATTGGGGAAAGGGCGCCGGGGGCGGGGCGGAGGGGGGAGGGCGGGGGAAGAAGCCGAAACCACCATTGTAGAAGCAACAATAATACAGTACTCAGGAGGCGACTCTCGGGAGGTCTTCGTGGGAAGGTTTCAAAGCTATGAGGACCGATCCACGACCAGTAAGCCGGAGAATCCAAATTCAACCCGATATTGAGCTTGATTTGCTCAAAAGGGCTCAGCAAGAGTAGAGTGGACTAAGGGACTGGGCCTGGGCAAGACGGCTTTCGACAGCCGATGCTGAATTTCACCTCCGCAAAAGAATTGCAACCGAACAAAACGGAATACGGACGATGTTCACCGACTTCGGCATCCGCAGAGGTCCCCACCGAGTTCCGAAGCGTCAGAAAACGGCTCGGGGTGCGGTCGGGCAGGCAGCCGTCGTCCCAGATTGCAGGGCAACAGCGGGCAGCACGGGCAGCGGATCCTGCTCGAAGTGGGCGGTGACTGCGGTCGACCCGTATCATGGGGATGCGCGGTAGAGATGCAAAGGCCTTGGAGGCCCATGTTAGCGTTTTTCGCACGAGTTTGGCCAGCGAAAGTCGCTAAGCATGGGGCGAAGGAGCAGGGATGCAAGGGTACCCTTTGAAAGGTTGCCCGTCCTTCCTATGCGGGTTGACTACAGTGTCGGTCTCCGTCCCCGATATGTCCGCCAATCCCAGCCCTTCGGAAGGCAAGGAACACGGCCCCACTTTGACCCCAAAATGGAGTCGCGCGACCGTATTGCCCTTTCCTCGAGCTCTTGGCGAGCGGCCCTTTGTAGCGAGAGCTTGAGCATATGTAATCCAGGTACGATTATGGTACCTCTCTGTCCCAGACATTTCTATCCAGGCAACGCCACGCCAATATTGTTAGAGTTCGCGGCAAGGTGGTCGAGGATACCCTCGAGCAAATCAAATAACTAGCTCCACTTGGTGGTAAGGCGGCAACCGACTTGATACCTCGCGGTCCCTCTCGGTCCCAGACATGCGACGTCCTGACTTTTTCATCATAGGTTCCCCGGAAATTCCGACCCTTTCCCCAAGGCCGGCATTTTACATCGCCGGGCGTTGTTCGACGGTCCCGGGGCCCGGCGAGAGCCCCCTGAGACGGAAAGCAGCCAAAGACCTGCCATCCTGATGTTGTTCATGACGCGAGCTTGCCTAAGTATGACTTGTACCACACTTGATTCGGCTACACGCAACAGTGACCCTGGGTAGGAGTGATCTTTGGTTCGTGGCTTTTTGAGGGCCGCGGGGGAGGGGGGGCCAAACACAAGCGCGCAAGACGCGACTATTGCACCGCAATCGGCGATCATGGGGCCCCAGCGACCGCACTCCAAAAATCACTCTTGCGAAATATTACCCTTACGTCTCATCAATTTCGGTGACCTGCTGACCCGGGTCAGGCCAGACCGGGGTCGGTCAGGCTTTGCAGGATGCTGCAAGATCCTGCACCCAAACCCGGGTTAGTGCATCTTTTTGTTTGTTTTTCGTTTTTGCCGCTGGCACCCAGCGCCGCGGCGCCCGCATACTCCAGCCACGGCAGGCCGTCCCTGAGGCACCGGCTGCCGCTCGAGTGATGGGCCGGCTGCCTCTCCTGCTCCTTCCGGCATGCTCCTCCGGTTAGTGCATCCCTGGCCCTGCAGGATCCTGCAAGCTCCGGCGCTCTGGCTGACCCCCGTTCGCATCGTGGCCCCGTCTCTTTCGGCACCCCCCCTGGCCGCCCCTTCTGAGAAGTTTCCGGGGCACTCCCCGAGAACGCCCACAGCTCCTCGGACGGCGCGAGGGCTTCTGGAGGGGCCCTGGAACACACACATAAAGACACACAAGTAGCAGGACTCCCCATATCTTCCCATATTTTCTGGGTTTGTGTCTTCCCCCCTACTTCCCACTTCTTCCCATACTTTCTGGGGAATCAGCGATTCATTGTGTCTGTGTGTGTTTTTCCCCTCCTGAGCTTCTGAGAGGCCCCGCCGCCTTCCTGCGAAGGCCCTCTCCTGCTCGTTGCCCCCCCCCCTTCCCCCTCGCCGCCGAGCGACTGGCCGCCGCCCTCGCGCCGTCCTCTCGGGGGCCTGCCGCCTCTTACCACAGGAGGGCGGCGCGCGCTCCTCGGGGGGTGGGTGGGGGGGGAGGGCGCCGAGGCAGCATCGCGCCCTCGCTCGCCGCCGAGGCAGCATCGCGCCCTCGCTCGCCGCCGGCATGGATCGAGGCCCCCCCCTCCCGCGCGCCGGCCCGAGCCTGGGGCCGGCGCCAGCTCCCGAGGCAGCGCGCCCGGCCCGAGCGGCCGCGGCCGCGGCAGGCTCAATGTAGGACAGGGCCCTCCTCCTCCCTTCTCCTCCTCCTCCTCCCCGTTTCCTCCTCCTCCTCCTTCTCCTCCTCCTCCTCCTCCTCCTCCTGCTCTTCCTCCTACTCCTCCTCCTCCTGCTCTTCCTCCTCCTCCTCCTCCTCCTCCTCCTCCTGCTCTTCCTCCTCCTCCTCCCTCTCCTCCTCCTCTTCCTCCTCCTCCTCCTGCTCCTCCTGCCCGAGGGCAGGCTCAATACAGGGAGCCCGCCTTGAGGTTGGAGCGGTTCGGAACATACTCAAGCTCCTCGACCACCTGAGCGACTGTCAAAATAAAGGTCTTACGCGAGAGAACTCCGTGGCCTTGCGCCGCGGCTTGCGCGGGCCGCCGGCGGGGCACGCTGCATTGGAGACGAGGGTGCTGACACGGGACCTCACGCGGGCAACTTACGCGCCAATGTCGGCGCAGGCGGCCCCGTTCTTTGTGTTGCGTCGCTCACCTGGGCATCTCTTATGGACCACCGCAGACGAGCCCAGCGGCACTGCGAGGATCTGATGAACGACGACGACTGCGACGACAGCGAGGGGGGAGGAGGGACTCAACAACTCCGACTCCTCGACCACGTGGGGATCTCTTACTGACCACCGCGAAGGAGCCCAGCGGCAATGCGAGGAAGCGACGAACGACGACGATTGCGACGACAGCGAAGGGGGAGGAGGGACTCGACCACTTTGGCACAATGGCGAGGGGGGGTCCGAGCCAAGCAGTGGCGGCGAAGGTGCGAAGATCCGCGCAAGGAGGAGCGCGCGCCATGGGGGCTGAAGACGTGGAGAGCGAGAGCGCTGAAGAGGGCGGACATGGAGGAACACGAGGAGGCAGAAGACAATGACTGAAAGAACGGGATGAAGGGTTGAGGCAGAGAAAGGCGAGAGGGTGAGGGAAAGGAAGGGCAGGGCATGAACAATCATAGAAGTAATCGGGTGACGATGTCACCTTCCTCGCGGGTGTCCGACCGATTGCACTACTCCAGCGAACGCGTGAACTGGGGGTGTGGGACAATGACACCCTTGCGGCAGAGGACCCTAAACAGCTTTACGCTGCCACGATGTGGGTATGATTTCAGGGGCCCAGAAGTGTTTCAGAACCTCAATCCTCGGGCCGTGGGGAGGGACAAGAAGAAGGAGGAGGAGGAGGAAGAGGATGAGGAGGAGGACGAGGAGAGGTGGAGGAAGAGGAGGAGGAAGGTGCTGGAAGAGTCGAGGAGAAAGAAGAGGTGGAGAGGATGAGGTGTAGGAGAGGAGAATGAGGTCGATGAGAAGAGCTAACCACATTTTCATGGACGGGTCCTGTTTCAAGCATCCTATACGGGACTTGTCCAGGGCTGGTTTGGGAGTGTTCATGGCTTCGGCGTCTGGGGAGCGCCTTGGGGTCCTCATGGGTCCCCTCTGGGCTCCGTCGCCTCCGACCTCCCCAAGGGGTCGAGTTTTGGGCCATAGCCTTGGACGGTTTTTACACTGAAACTCATGCAAAGTGCTATCCTGACTGGAGCACGAGAAGGCCCGCACAGGCTCCGTTCGGAGGTGCCGAGACTGTCGGATGGGGCTCTCCACGGCGTCTTCCGGGCCTGTGGGAGGGTGCCCTGTGTGCTCCGGTCGCACCAGGCTCGATCGGGGTCTCTTGGAGCGCCTCGGTCAGCGTGTAGCAGCGTTCCCATGCTCGGAGAAGCCTCATCCTTTCTCCTGTGCATGGGTTGCGAGTAGTGGTAGATGTGTTCTCGACCTCGGGCGCCCCCCCAGGAGGCCAGATAGGCGAAGCCGAAGGACGCGTCGGACCGCCGCAGGCCTGCCTGGACCGCAGCCAGCCGCAGCAGGACCGCTTGGACCGCAGGATGAGAAAACGATGGGACTGCACCCGCCGCTTGAAAGGAGGTTCGGTTCGGAGATCGAACGCGGAGGAGGAGAAAACGATCAACGGTTTTTGACAGAAAAACCCTACACGGTGTGGTGACAGACCGGACGATGACATCGGGCCCCCAAACAACTTAACGCAAGTCCGTCACCGCACGACTTTGGAACCTTGGAGGCCCCCCTTCCCCGAGACATCCCCGGGGAATCGCCAACAAAGTCCGCAGACCGTCCGCTCATCTGGATGGAATCCCCACTGACTCACCTCGGACAGAGGTGGCAAGGTGCACCTAGTATTAGGTCGGGCATGTCCTCCGACAGGCGGATGTTGGACGAAGAATCCACAATAGTCACACAATACTGCAAAAATCCGCCGACCCTGTCGGCGTGTGGAAGACGTATCCTAGTCTCGTCATCTTGCGTGGGTCGTCGTCGCCCACGAGATCGTCTGTCACGTCGGCTCCAAGAGGGGTGGGCGACCTGGGGGGGGGAGCCAATATGCCCCCCCCCCGGACACGGGGTGAAGCCAATCTAAGCAACGTCGCAGTTTACTCGAAGGGAGGCCCCTTCCCTTTTATCCCTTCCCTCCGAGGGGGGTGGGAGATGGGGGGGAGGTGAGGGGGGGGGGGTCGCAACCCGGATATGGCGGGGGGGGGGGGCGCCCTGGCAGCTCCCCGGAGGAGATCGGCCGCGACACGGAGGGGAGCGGCCGCGACCCGGGGGAAACCAGCTGTGGTGGGTGGGGGGGGCACACCGGATACCGAGGGGGGCACCTTGGCGGCTCCCATGGGGGAGGGGCAGAGCGGCCGCGACGAGAAGGGGAACGGCCGCGACCCAGGGGGGAAGCCACGGGCTGGGGGGGGTCACACCCGTTATGCGCGGGGGGGGGGGGGGGGGCACCCGGGCGGCCCCCTTCGGGGGAGGGGAGCAGCCGCGACGCGGAAGGGAGCGGCCGCGACCCGAGGGGGGAAGCCAGGGCGGGGGAAGGGGGGCACCCGGGCGGCTCCCTTCGGGGGAGGGGAGCGACCGCGACGCGAGGGGAGCGGCCGCGACCAGGGGGGGAAGCCAATCTGCTCTCCCCCGGACACGGGAAGCCAATCTGAGCAACGTCTTAGCTCACTCGAAGGGAAGCCCTTTCCCTGCTAGCCCTTCCCCCCGAGGGGGGGGAAGGGGGGGGGGCACCTGGATGCGCCGGGGAGGGGGGGGCACCCTGGCGGATCCTTAACGGGGAGCGGCCGCGACGCGGAGGGGAGCGGCCGCGACCCGGGGGGGGAAGCCAATCTGAGCAACGTCGTAGCTTACTCGAAGGGAGACCCCTTCCCTTTTATCCCTTCCCTCCGAGGTGGGAGGGGCGAGCGAGCATGCAGCAGTGCAGTCGAGAAGACGATAGCACAGAGCACAGAAAAAGAGAGAGGTGGGCTCGATCAAGACGCCGAGCCCAACGAAATGGAGAGCGTGGCCCTGGGCCTTAAGGGGTTACAAGGCCAGGGCCACGCACGCTCAGTCAGAGCTGTCGGAATCCCCACCTCCCGCCACCACCCCCGCCGTCCCCCAAGAGAAGCAAGCCGCCTCCTCGAGGCTCGGGGCGGCGGCGACCTGCTGCAACAGGCCACTCGGGGCGGATGGAGGGGCGGAGGCCTGCGCCTCGGGGGGGGGGGGGGGGGGGGGGGGGGGGGGGAGAAGAGGCAAGGTAGCACCCGTCCTGGGGTGCTTGCCACGTGCAGCGAGCGCCAGCATCCTGAGGTGCCCAGCGCGCGTGGACTTGACTCGCGACTCACCTCGACATTCCTTGCTGAGTCCCCGACAAAAGCCATCGGGGAGCACGAGAGAGCAGGCACAAGACTGGCCTATAATTACTCGCCCGTATCTGATCGGGCGATGCTGCAACTTTCGAAAGACACCGAGGCCATCGTCAGAGGCCGACTCTCTTGGTCTGGGGCAGGAAGAGGAAGAGGAAGGCCCCAGGGCCCCAGAAGAGGAAAGAGGCAAACCAAGGTCGGCCGACTCAGGCTCTAATGAAAACGCTGCCTGCTGGTCAGACACCGCGCCTCCAGGAGAGCCCCCTCTGAGGAAAGGCAGCATCAGCAGCAGCAAGGGCAACCTGAACAGACGGGTCGCCTGGGGTGGATTCGTGCTGGCTGAAAAACTCACGCGCTCGCCACGCCTGTATCTCATCGGGCTGGCAGCACTTACTGGCACCAGTGCGAAGCCCTTTAAGAGTGTACTCTGTGGTGGCAGACACGTTGCAGTTACGGCATGTCCACTCCTGGCGGGCTGGGATGAACAAAAGATCGTGCTGTACAAACGTGACCGACTTACCTAAACTGTAAGAGCTTTGGCGGCATGGGTGGGGGCTCAATGACCTGTCCCGCAATCCCAGAAATCTGAACAGCTCTGGACAGATAGTCCCAAGTGCGTTTCAACTTCTTAATGTGGGTTCGCTCGGCACCGAGGCGGCTCCCTCGGGGGAGGGGAGCGACCGCGACGCGGAGGGGAAGCCAATCTGAGCAACGTCGGTGTTTACTCGAAGGGGGGGGTCCCGGAAAGGGGGTCCCAAGGTGAGTCCCGGGTCAGAATACCACCCTCCCGGGGCCCATGGCCCGCCCTCTCCCTCCCATTTCCGTCGAGGGCCGAGGCCTCCAGGGTCGGCGGCACCAGCCGTAAGGCCTTAGCAATATTCGAAAATTGTCAGACAATCGTCCCCTAACTATTGTTTGCATTATCTTTAATATGCCTCTTGTAGAGAGACACGCCCGACTCAAGCCAGGGTGCACCCTAGCACTTCGCGCCCATCTTGGAAGCCCAGCGGCCCTCTGACCCTCGTGCTGGATGCCTCTGGATGAGTATCGTTGAACCGATCTCCATCCCCGGCGGCGTGGCCTGGGCCCCACTGGACGATTTACCCCCTAGATGGGGATATGGGTCGTTCCCTTTGGGTTTCGAGAGGTGTATCCCCAACTGGGGTGGAAATTTGGTGGGGGTCTCGAAGGGGATGGGGCTGGGGATTAGTTAAACGAAAAAAACAGGAGGCCATCTCAGGGCATCGCGGGAATTCCTGGGCGCACCCTGGGTCAGGGACACCCCTGGCAACACCCGACGGTCTGGCCAATGGCTCGAGCCAACCAGCGCTTCTCGTTTTCGTGCTGTTTTCGTTGTTCCTCCCCTTCTGTCCTCTTCCCGCCTCTGCCGCGAGATGAAGCCACTACGAAAACGGCCCACGACATCGCCCGAACGCCGTTCACCTCGAGCCCTGCTTCCCAGTCGCCGGCCCCGAAGGACCTCTCCCGAGGAACCTTTGGAGTCCCGAAACGGTGCGGTGACAGACCGTGTGGTGACCTCGAAACCCCCCAAGACCTCACAGCATGGTCCGTCAGCGCACGGTGTTGGGACCTCGGATGCCCCAGTCGCCCGAGACGTCCTCGGAGGACGACCCGAGTCCCAAAACCGTGCGGTGACCCCGAATCCCCACCGACTCACCGCACGGTGCGGTCACACCCCCGCTTGGGAGCCCCCGACTCTGAGCCCGAAGTCGGCCTTCTGGACCGACCTTGCAGCGACGCCTCGGAAGCGCTGGGGATGGCGAAGATCGGGCCCCGCACCGCGCCGCCGCACCGCCGGTGCGGCAGCGGTGCGGCGCACGGTGCGGCGCGGGGATCTTCGGGCCCGCCAGAAGACACCGCCTGGCTCGAGCCCTGGTGTGGCCACCGCAGTACGTAGAGGCCGCCTAGATGGGATCCGAGGAGATGGGGTCGGAGGATCGCGCCGCATCGCCGATGCATCGGCGATGCATCTGCGTTGCATCGGCGACGTCGACGCGAAGCAAATCGGGCTGCACGTCGAGCCGCATCGGCGATGCATCGGCGATGTGGCGCGATCTTCCGACCCCATCTAATCGGACCCCGCCGGGGAAGCCTAGAGCATTCACTTTGCACGGAGGCGCAGGACCGAGGAGGAGGAGGAGGAGGAGGAGGAGGGGGAGGAGGAAGAGCAGGAGGAGGAGTAGAATGAGATACGGCGCAATCCTCCGACCACATCTGCTCGGATCCCATCTGGGAGGCCTAGAGCACGAGGACTCCAGGCGGCCATGGGGGGGGGCGGAGATGGGGCGGCGGCCAAGAAAAAAAAAAAAAAGAAAAAAAAAAACAAAAAAAAAAAACAAAAAAAAAAAATAAAAAAAAAAATAAAAAAAAAAAAAAAAAAGAAAAAACAAAAATAAAAAAAAATAGAAAAATAACTAAAAAAAAAATAAAATAAAAAAAAAAAAAAATAAAAAAACAAAAAAAATAAAAAAAAAAAAAAAAAAAAAAAAAAAAAAAAAAAAAAGAAAAAAAAAAAAAAAAAAAAAAAAAAAAAGAAAAAAAAAAAAAAGAAAAAAAAGCAAAAAAAAAAAGAAAAAAAAAAAAAAAAAAAAAAAAAAAAAAAAAAAGAAAAAAAAAAAAAAAAAAAAAAATAAAAAAAAAACAAAATACAAAAAAACAAAAAAAAAAAAAAAAAACAAGAAAAAAAAAAAAAAATAAAAAAAGAAAAAAAAAAAAAAAAACCTAAACGCAGACGACACACCCTGGGCGCACTCCCGCGCGCGCGCCCGCCAGCGGGCCGCCGCAGGCCGTCGAGTAGGGCCCGAGCTCCTGCGGGGGGGGGGGGGGCTCGGGAGGAGGGCGAGGGCCCTCTCCTCGCGCGGCGAGGAATCCAGACGGAATGTTCCCGTTGGACTGTAAAACACGTGTCGGCTGCACGCGGGAATGTCCCTGGGTAAGAGTGCGCGGCTTTTTGAGGGCCGCCGGGGGGCTAACCTCGAGCGCGCAGGCCGCTGCTAACGCACCGCGCTCGGCGATCGGGGACCCCAGTGGGCCGGCAGAACAAAACTCACACTCTAACGAAAAGTCACTCTTACGTCTAGTCGATCCTGTTGGACCGTGAAAAACCACTCGGACGGAAACGCCGGTCCCGCGGACGGAAGCACGCCTCGGGGGTGCACGTCGCGGACAAAAGCACGACGCCAGAGATCTTGGAAGGCCCAGCGGGCGCTGCGGGGACCAGCTCTTGCTGCCTGGCTTCGCAGCGTCGGAACATGGTCACAAAAGCGTGAGTCCAGAGCACCAGCCCCCCCCCCACTCTCGCCGAAGGCGCGGTGCCCCTCGCAAGGATACCCGAAGCGCAGACTTTCAAGGTGGAGAGCACATGGAATAAGTGCAAATAACAGAACACACGGGGCGTTCTGAAAGCCAGGGCTGTTCTACCACTCGTACAGACCGTATGTACATGGAGCCCGAGTTCGCACCACCAGCAACACCCGAGAACCAACTTGGGACCTCGTGCTGTAGGACTGCGGAAAGAGAGAGAGAGAGAGAGAGAGTGAGAGAGAGAGAGAGAAAGATAGCACAACGTAGACCATGACCCTACGCAGGCGAGGAAGAGAGCTCAACGGCGCCCTCCTCCTCCGAGGAACGAGGACGACACCGAGAAGGAACCCCGACTCCCTGGCGCGAGCGCGGGCCGAGACAGGGCCCAGACCTCCACCAGCTCGAGCCAGGACTCCAGGCGGCCAATTGTTCGCCATGCTGGGCCTCCGGCCCGAGGCCCCTGGAATGCCAATGGAGGGCCAAGGACGAAGCGACGGCCCCGGGAAAGCGGGCCGAAAGGGAGGGGGGCCCGTTCCTGGGAGTGAAGTGTCGAGGCGCCGCGGAGTTCTGGGGAGCGCGAGGGGCGAGTGGACAAGGGGAGCTCCCTCCTGGTCCCCCCCCCTCCTCCTCCTGCTCCTGCTCCTCCTCCTCCTCCTCCTCCTCCTCCTCCTCCTCCTCCTTCTGGGGAGCGCAAGGGCGGAGAGGACAAGGGGAGCTCCTCCAGGTCCCCCTCCCTCCCCGTCCCCCTCCACCCTCCTCCTCCTCCTCCTCTCCCCTCCTCCTCCTCCACCTCCTCCGTCCTCCACCTCCTGCTTTTCCTCCTCCTCCGCCTCCTCCTCCACCTCCCGCCTCCTCCTCCTCCTCCTCCTCCTCCTCTCCTGCTCCTCCCCCTCCTCCTGCTCCTGCTCCCTCCTCCACCCCTCCTCCTCCCTCCTCCCTTCTCTCCTCCTCCTCCTCCTCTCCACCTCCTCCTCCTCTACCTCCTCCTCCTCTCCTCCTCCTCCTCCACCTCCACCCCCTCCCACTCCTCCTCCTCCCCTGCCTCCTCCCCTCCTCCCGTCCTCCTCCTCCTCCTCCTCCCCGTCCTCCTCGTCCTCCTCCTCCTCCTCCTCGTCCTCCTCCTCCTCCTCCTCCTTTCCGGGGTAGACATGGTCTCCTTGGCAAATCACCCTGTCGCGAAAACGGCACGGGACCCAACCCCGGCGCGCGCAGGCCCGCAGAAAACAAAAAAAATTGCCTGGCGAAGGACCCAACCATATGCAGCTGCGAGTACCGCAAGGATACCAGTGTCAAGCTCCCCCCGACCTTCGGTGGAGATCCTTATGGGGCCACGAAACGTGTGAGGGGTGTGCCGAAATGGGTGTTGGGGAGTGCCGAAATGGGTGGTGGGGAAGCATGCGAACCCTGCCACTGGGGCCTTCGGTGGAGCTCCCTATGGGGCCACGAAACGTGTGAGGGGTGTGCCGAAATGGGTGGTGGGGAGGCATGCGAACCCTGCCACTGGGGCCTTCGGTGGAGCTCCCTATGGGGCCACGAAACGTGTGAGGGGTGTGCCGAAATGGGTGGTGGGGAGGCATGCGAACCAGCCACTGGGGCCTTCGGTGGAGCTCCCTATGGGGCCACGAAACGTGTGAGGGGTGTGCCGAAATGGGTGGTGGGGAGGCATGCGAACCCTGCCACTGGGGCCTTCGGTGGAGCTCCCTATGGGGCCACGAAACGTGTGATAGGTATGCCGAGATGGGTGGTGGGGAGGCATGCGAACCCTGCCACTGGGGCCTTCGGTGGAGCTCCCTATGGGGCCACGAAACGTGTGAGAGGTGTGCCGACATGGGTGGTGGGGAGGCGCGAACGCAGCCACTGGGGCCTCCGGTGGAGCTCCCAATGGGGCCACGTGTGAGGGGTGTGCCGAAATGGGTGGTGGGGAGGCATGCGAACGCAGCCACTGGAGCCTTCGGTGGAGCTCCCCATGGGCCACGAAACGTGTGAGGGGTGTGCCGAAATGGGTGGTGGGGAGGCATGCGAACGCAGCCACTGGGGCCTTCGGTGGAGCTGCGTATGGGGCCACGAAACGTGTGAGGGGTGTGCCGAAATGGGTGGTGGGGAGGCATGCGAGCGCAGGAGGGAGGAAGGCGAGGAGAAGGAGGAAGAAGGAACGCGGGGACCGTTTCTTCAAAACGAGGACCCAACACCACGGGATGGTTGGGAAAAAACTGCGGGTGCGGCGCCCTCTCGAGAGACTCGAGACTCGGCACAAGGGTCATTCGCAAGTCGTCCTGGCAGGGTGGGAGTTTATACCAACCTCCAGCTCGTATGGGACGCACAGGAGACATACTAATACCACATGTTTTCCTTGGAGGCGCCCGACCCGAACATACAGCATACCCATTTTGTAGTCTATCGTTTCCCGAGCAGTGTGGCCAGAAAGCGCCCGCCACGACGCATGTTTCTCAGTGAGCGCGTCGCCCCAGGTGCTGGCGCAACTCGAGACTGCCATCGCGGCGCTGAGAGCAGGAGCCAACAGACGCACACCACGGCAGGCCCTTCCCTGCGCGCGAATCTGGAGGGGGAGAAGCGGGAACGAGGGCGGGGGAGGGAAGCTAGCAGGCTCCACTCGCCGCCACAGCGCTGCTCCTTAAAGGGACGCTGAACCAGGGACGAAAAGGCCTTTCATGGCCACGGCGAGCCCCGGCCACGAAACGGTTCACCAACATCGATCCAAGGGACGGCCCGAAAACCAGAGCCCCTCCCGAGACCCAGAGTGTTCCTCCCTCCAACGTCCTTAACGTCTTGACCATATCTTCCCTGCTTCACCAAGCGTGTCGTCAGGGCGGACGGGGCATTACGCCCGAGACTTCCGCACCGTGGACGTTTCAGCACCAGGTCGGACGACGGAGGTGCGGGGAGCCAAGGAGGGGAGGGGGTCGGAATCAGCTCACGTAGCTGGTTGTCCTGGCGCCAGCAGCGCCAACGCATCGAGGAATGCGCCTGGAGACAAGGCCGGAACCAGCTGCAAGCAGCAGATGTCGTACCCCTCTTCCCACACCCCGCCCTCTCGTCCGACCGTACAATAGCTACACGAGTGGATGGCGTTTCGTGTTCGGCCTCGCCTCGGGGCTGAATGGGTGGATCGTGGAGTGTGGATCGTGGAGGGTGGCGCTAAATTAGAAGAAGAAAAAACGCCATTCACATACTCTTTGGGCGCTCCGCGCGGATTTCTTGGATTCTCGCGCCAGGGGCGGCGCCAGAGGCGCCGCCGGGGGGCCCCGGCGCGGATCCAAGAAATCCACGCGGAGCGCCATAAGCTTATGTGTGTGTGGTTGTTCTTCTTCGCGAAAGGAAAGGTTGCAAGGACACCCTTGGAAAGCTGCTAGGAAAGGTTGCAAGGACACCCTTGGAAAGTTGCCCATCCTCACGATGCAGGTTGACTGTAGCACTCATTGGAAGAGGAGGAGGAGGAAGAGGAGGAGGAGGAGGAGGAGGGGGAGGAGGGGGAGGAGGGGGAGGAGGGGGAGGAGGGGGAGGAGGGGGAGGAGGAGGAGGAGGAGGAGGAGGAGGAGGGTGGATCGTGAATCGTGGAGGGTGGATCGTGGAGGATGGAGTTGAATGGGGCTCTCGCCTCGGGGCTGCACCAGCTCGTCCCAACCAAACAACGCCAGAGGTCCGACAGCCGCGCGCCAGGAGGCTCGTCAGGGGGCTCTTGCCTTGGCGCCGCAGGTACTCGTCTCAAAACGTCCCACCAGCTACGTCAGGTTCGTGTCGTGCCGACTTCGGCGTTGGTTTCTGATACCGCGGGAATCGTTCAACCTTGAGCGATCGGCCGTTTCCGAAGCGTCCAAATCGTTCCACATCAAATGATTCCGGGTTCTGGGTCGCCCGCGGCCTTCAATGTTGAACGCCGCTGGCGGGTCGCCGCCGGTCGAGTACGGATGGAGGGCGGTTCCTGTTGAAGAAATGGCCTCCACTGAGATTTCATCCACACATGATTGCTAGCGTGGGCCCCAAACACGGAGCTATTGCACTCTGGGTGTGCAAACTGGACGGTGCATGCGATGGACGGCGGTTACTGTTCGAGGGCGGCTACTGCTGGAGGGCCTCCCCAGAGTCTTCCTCAACATATGATTGCCAGCTTGAAACCAAAACAGGGAGCTCGTGCACTTCGGGAGTGAAATCTGTGTGGTACACGCGAGGTGGTGCAACCGATGCGCGCTGCAAACAATGTGGTGCAAGCAATCCGTGGTGCGAGCTATGTCTTGCAGGCTTTGTGAGACAAGCTAGGTACTGGCGGAAAAGATGCGGTGTGGCGCCAGCTACTAGGTATGTAAGGTAAGCTTCGAGGTGTAAGCAAAATTAGCCTGGCGAAGAACCCAACCATATGCAATTGTGAGTAACGCGATTGTAAATATCATCTTCGGTGGAGCTCCCTATGGGCCACGAAACGTGGGAAGCGGTGTGCCGAAGCGGGTGGGAGGGACGCATGTGGACGGTGGCACTGGGGCCTTCGGTAGAGCTCCCTATGGGGCCACGAACCGTGTCAGGGGTGTGCGGAAATGGCTGGCGGGGACACATGTACACTGTGCTACTGGGGCCTTCGGTGAACCTCCCTATGGGGCCACGAACCGTGTCAGGGGAGTGCCGGCATTGGTGGCGGTGACATGCGGACCCTGCCACTGAGGCCTTCGGCGGGGCTCCCGATGGGACCACGAAGCGTGTGAGGGGTGTGCCGACATGGTGCGGTGGCGCCATGTGGACCCTGCCACTGCGGCCTTCGGTGGGGCTCCCTACGGGGCCACGAACCGTGTGAGGGGTGTGCGAAATGGGGCGGCGGCGCCATGCGGACCCTGCCACTCGGGCCTTCGGTGGGGCTCCCTACGGGGCCACGAACCGTGTGCTATGCGAAAAGGGCGGCGGCGACCTGCGGACCCTGCCGCTGGGGCCTTCGGTGGGGCTCTCCATGGGGCCACGAACCGTGTGAGGGGGCGTGCCGACACGGGGCGGCGGCGCCATGCGGACTCTGCCGCTGGTGCCTTCGGTGGGGCTCCCTATGGGGCCGCGAACCGTATGAGGGGGTGTGCCGAAATGTGGCGGCGGCGCCATGCGGACCCTGCCACTCGGGCCTTCGGTGGAGCTCCCCATGCGGCCACGGAAACGTGTGAGGGGTTTGCCGAAATGGACATGCGGAGAACAGAGGCAACGATTGGATGAGAGGCACGGATGGAAGATGAGGGGGCAGGAGGCAGCGGGAGGAGTGAATGCGGGGCGCTGTCTCTTGAAAATGAAGACCGAACAACACAGGATGGTTGGGAACCATGTAAGCTACTCATGGGAAATCCCACCAGCCCTCTGGGCGTAGGTGGTCTAGAGCAGATCCTCTTCCACCCCTCCCTCTTCCCCCTTGGGGAGGGGTTTACCCCTCCCCCTACCCCCTCCCCTGGACCTGGACGGGGGGGGCCGCGGGTAGTTAGAGCGTCCCAGATGGCCCAAGACGGCTCCAAGAGCGCCTCAGAGAACCCAAGATGAGCTCCAAGATGGCTCAAGATAGCGCAAGATCGCTCGAGATGGCTCCTAAGATGGTTCCAAGAAGCCCAAAGACGGCCCCAAGATAACTCCAAGTGGCCAAACAGCTCCCCAAGGAGGCCCCGAAGAGGCCAAAATCGTCCCAAAACCTAAGGAAAATCAATGATTTTTGCTTTCTCGCCTTTTCGCTTCCGATGGCCATCCGAGGCCTGGAGATGGTTCCAAGATGGCCCAAGAGGGCCCCAAGAGAGCCCCAAAAGAGCCCCAAGACGGCCCCAAGAGCGCCCAAGAGCACTCCAAGAGCGTTCCAAGAGGGGTCCAAGAGGCGATTTTAGGGGCTTCCGAGGGGGGACGCTAATTAAACCCCCCCTCTTGTTTGATCGATCTCCTCCAAGATGGCCCCAAGAAGCGCCCAGGAAGCCCCAAGAGGTCCCAAGATGGCCCCAAAATGGCCCCAAGAGGCCCCCAAGAGGCCCCCCGGAGGCCCCCAAGAGACCCCCAAGAGGCCCCAAGAGCCCCCCCAGATGCACCCAAGATGCTCCAAGAGGCCTCGGCGAGAATGCCTAATCATTGATTCTACACAGGTTTTAGCCACATGGAGGCCTCTTGGGGGGGGGCACGGATTAAGATGACTCCAAGAGCGTCTGGGAGAGCCCAAAATGACCTCCAAGATGGCTCAAGATATCCCAAGATGTCTCATAATGGCTTCCTCTGTGTGCTGCCCACTTCTCTGATCGAGGCAATTCCTCTGGGCATCGTTTCTGGATGGGCTGGTGGGGATTCGCGAAGCGACAACAATTCGACAAGTACCAATACCGCTACTCTCCGGACCTCGCCCGTGGTGCGTTCTGACCAGAATTCCGAGGCGAATCCGACGGTGGCGACGAGGGCCTCCGAGGAGGCCCAGAAAAGGGGAAAACGAGGAAAGGGTAGAGGTATGGGTACCTTTTCCTCCTCTGAACTTAAGATAAGCGATGTGGTGCAAGCTGCGCGACGCGTCGGCGGTTGCCCACCGGGCGAGACTTCGACAAACCCAGCGCACGGGGCGACTACGAGGCGCCCGCCAGCGCACGGGGCGCCAACGAGGCGCCCATGGCCGCTCGCCAGGCAAAGCCTCGGCACACCCAGCCAGCACACGGGGCGCCCATAAGGTGGCCAAGGCAGCTCGCCAGGCGAAATATCGACATACCCATCCCATGATTAAGGCAAGTGAGCCCGTCAGTGCAAGCACTGTCTTGAAAATAGGTTTGCCTGCATTGACTCGAAACAATGAGTGGATGTGCCAGATCTTTGATGCAAACTATGTAGCGTGAGCTGTGCCGTGCAAACTATGTTGTGTAGGCTATGTGGTACAACCAATGCGGTGCAAGCGTCGCAATGCAAGCAAAGTGTGGTATGAACTATGTGGTGCAAGCTGTGTGGCGCACGCTACGTGGTACAAGCTATGGTGTGCACGCCGTGCGTTGCAAGCTGTGCGGTGTAAGCTAGGTGGTGCAGGCTACGTAGGGAATATGGTGGTGAATGCTACGCCGTGCAAGCTATGTGGTGTAAGCTACGTGGTCAACATGATGTTGTGCAATCTACAGGCGGATTCTGGACGAGAAGTTAGAAAGTACCAGCAACATGCACAACACATACTCAAACATGATCAACACATCGTACCCAGACTATTTGTTGAACTGTGTTTGGAATCTTCCCCCCCGTAGAGGGACAGGCCCGACTAAAATACGAAGACACCCGCGGCCGGCCACCCGCCAAAACGCCAACCCGACGGCCTGGCCGACCCACGCAACGCACGTGTGGTGCCCACGAAACGCCCACGGCCGGCCACCAACGGGGCACCAGGCGAAGGCCAAGCGGAGCAACCCAACGAACGGGGCTCCCAGACGTTGCCCACAACTGTAAGCTCGGCGGACCCGTCCGATTCCCGAGGTAAGGCAAGTGATAATCTCTGACAGAGTGCAAGCATCGTTTGGGTAATTGAAACAAAGATGACACCGGGCGGATGTTGCATCGGCCCCGTGGGCTTCGGCCACGTCCCGTAGGCCGCATTTTCGTCCGGAAGCGGTCTTTGACGGTCCCGGGTCGGGCAACGGTTCGCAAAGGGCGAAGACGATGGAACACCTATACCGTAACGATCTTTTTGTTGGCGAGACCCCCAAACTCTTTCTGTCCACTTCGATCTGACCGAGACGCGCGCCAACCCTCCTGCCTCCATGGGTGTAGCACAGTCGAGCCGTAAAATGAGGTCGCACGACAAGAATGCAAGGGCCTTGGAAGGCCATGCCGACACTCTGCGAGCGGGGCGCGACCGGCGAAGCGGCCAAGAATGAGCCGAAAGGGAAGGATTCGAAGAAGAGACAACGCTATAAACATAAACTTTTGGCGCTCCGCGCGGACCGCGGTAGGGGCGGCGCCGGAGGCGCCGCCGGGGGGGCCCAGCGCGGATCCAAGAAATCCGCGCGAAGCGCCAAAAGGTATGTATATGACTTGTTTTCTCTTCTTCGAGAAAAGACATGGATGCAAGGATACCATTAGAAAGTTGCCAATCCTCACGATGCAGGTTGACTGCAGCACGCATTGGAGGAGGAGGAGAAGGAGGAGGAGGAGGAGGAGGAGAGAGGAGGAGGAGGAGGAGGAGGAGGAGGAGGAGGAGGAGGAGGAGGGGGAGGAGGAGGAGGAGGAGGAGGAGGGGGAGGAGGAGGGGGAAGAGAAGGAGGAGGAGGAGGAGGAGGAGGAGGGGAGAGGAGGGGAGGAGGAGGAGGAGGAGGAGGAGGAGAGGAGGAGGAGGAGGAGGAGGAGGAGGAGGAGGAGGAGGGGGGAGGAGGAGGAGGGAGGAGGACGAGGAGGAGGGGGAGAGCCAAAGAGAGGGGGCGTCCAAGAGGGGAGGGGCGCAAATTATGGCTGGTGGCATATGCGCGGCCCAGGGCGGGGCAAGGGACGCATTGAAATAACAAGCGGCACCACGAAATCTGGGAAGGTATCATGGCCCCCGCCAACCCCCCTCTTAGCCGCCCCCGATCGACGGACCCTCGAGGCCAGCATCGAGGAAACACGCCGGGACTGAAACTCCGGCCGTCGGAGACGTGGGCCTGACGCCACCGCCCCCAAACCCCTAAGCGCGCGCCAGCCCTCCCAGCCCACACGGGCCAAGCCCGGGTGCAAGTCCCCCGTAGACTCCGGACGTCCCGATCTTGTCCATAACGTGGACCCCCAGAGGTCTGGCAAGACGAAGCCAGGACGAGGATAGAATTGGGTACGGATATATCGAGAATCTCTGAGATCCGGCGGTTCTGGAGAATGTCTCGGGCGCCACGGCCTTCTCAGAGCGCCAACGCTCTGGAGCGGACTCATCCTCGTCCTAGCCCTGTCCGATCTGGACCCCTTCCCGAGGACGGGCTTTTCGCGGAGGTAAAAAGATGACGATATCGCTATCCCCCCGACCTCTCCCGGGGTGCGTTGTGACCAGGATTTCGAAGCGAATCCAGCGGTGGCGACGAGGGCCTCCAAGGAGACCCAAAATGAGGGGAAACGGGGCGAAGGGTGGCGGTATGGGTACCTGCTCCTCCTCTGACTTTTCATCTGGAATGAACTTTTGACTGCCGCGAGGGCTGGGAAGGGCCTCCAGAAGTCGAAGCTCGCGGCACACCTCCTGTCGTTTTTGTTGGCCTCGTCACGGCCCGAGGGGTTCTGTGAGCCCCCCGCGTGCGGGCGGGGCCCCCTCGCCGCGGGTCCTTCATGACAACCTGCGCGGCACGCTTCTCCTGGCGTGGCGTCGCGCGCGGGGCTCAGAACGTCGCCGTCGCGAGGTGCCGAGAAACCGTTGGCGCCAGTTCCGGCCTCTGGGGTCGGCCCTCGGGCGTGGGGACCTCGGCACCGGATCCGCGGTGGAAGCTCTCCTGGCGCCGCGCGCGGGTCTTGCGACGTCACGTCGTCGCCGCTGCCGTCGAAGCCGCCGAGGCACGACAAGCTTTAGGTCGGGCCAGTCCCCCTACAGGGGGATTTTGGGCGAAAAATTGAACATGTTCAAAACGCACTCAGAAATAGTCACAAAATACTGACAAGCATCCTCCCCCGACTATTTTTGTTTCGAATATTTCTGAATATTCCTCCAGTAGATGGACACGCCCGACTTAAGACAAACTTTGTCGCTTGTTACGGCCACAAAGGGCGCTCAGTCACGGATCACTCCACAACGGATCCGCGTTGGCAAACTGCCCCCAGGCGAAGGTTCACGACGTCTGGGCTCGTCGTCGTCGTCGTCGTTGTCGTTCTCGTCGTCGTCACCACGAGCACCAGGCAGAAGCGACGGAGGAGGAGAAGGAGGAGGAGGAGGAGGAAGGAGGAAGGAGGAGGGAGGAGGGAAGGGGGATGGGGGGAGGGGGGAGGAGGAGGAGGAGGAGGAGGAGGAGGAGGAGGAGGAGGAGGAGGAGGCATGTAGGCATTTCTTGTGGCCCCTCTTGGCAACCACACGCGCCAGCAAACACAAGTTCAAGAGGGGTTCGATGCCCAGGGTTAAGGTCCAGAGGGTGTGCAGGCTGCTCGAGCCATCGTGGCGCAACCTGTCAAGGAGGAGGCCGCCGTTTTGTCGGCAGCCGCCCCAACTTCACCTCCTCCTCCTCCTCCTCCGTCGGGGTCTCGTGGTCGTCGTCGTCCCCCGCCCTGGGAGGGAGATGGACAGGAATCTCCCGCCCACGCCGTGTTCTGGTGGCGGACAAAGCGGGTGTGTGCGGGGTGCCTGGCGTGGGCGTGCAACGACAGCATCGAGGCTTGCCTGCCCAGGCCACAACAGTTCTTGTTTAGTTCAAGTGCCTGGGGGGGCACAGGCTCTTTCTGTTCCCTTTCTTGGATGATGAGGAGGCTTTCTACCTCGGACGTGTGAGGTGCGGGGCCCACACTTCGAGAGTTCTGCGCTGCTTGTCTGGGAACTGCCACGGAGGCTCCTCGTCGGAGTGCCCGGCCGCGCTGCTGGAGTCGGATGCTGACAGGGGCAGCATCCACGCTCCGAGATTGGGGCGAGCACCGACGTGGGCCCCCCTCCGAGCCCACGGAGCGCCTCCGGCGGGCAGCCCGCAGGCAATGCCGCGCAGTGGCGGGCGGCAGCAGGCACCCGGGAGCAGCGGGCAGAGGCGGGGCCTCCCCCGTGCGAGTGCGCGGCCGCCTGCCGTCGCTCTTAGAAAAGGTATAGAGCGAGGCAGGAGTCGGACTGTTCGTGCTGGTCGTCCATCCTCCCCCCTCCACCTCCTCGAGGATCGAGGATCGAAACTCTTGGCGTGTGCTGGCCCCTTCTGGTCCTCTCGTGGCCTCCGGGGCTTCTGCCTACCCAAAGGGCACGAAGACTTCCGGAGAATTCCTCCGCCTCCTTCCTCCTTCCTCCTCCTCTTCCTCCTCCTCCTCCTCCTCCTCCTCCTCCTCCTCCTCCTCCTCCCTCTCTCCAACTCTTCCTCCCCTCCTCCCCATCCACTCATCCGTCCATCTCTCATTCCACATTCTCCTGCTTCGCACTCCGAACCTCCTCGGCCTCCCTCGTCTCGCTTCGTCTAGTACGTCCTGCCCCGCGGACACCTCCCTCCCCCTCCTCCTACTCCTCCTCCTCCTCCTCCTCCTCCGACTCCTCCTCCTCTTCCTCATTTGGACCCACGATATCAAGGGGACGATGCCAAGGAGGAGGACGGCCAATGTGCTCCAGAAGTACGTAGAACATTCGGACGGGAATCCTCGCCCGCCTTCGGGAGTCCATAGGCGGTCCTCGCCGTGGGACGGGCGCGGAACAAAAACCAGTATCAGCGACAGCTAGGCGAGGATGGGGCTCAGCCTACGTATGGTACATTGGATCTCGAAGTACCTCGTGGCTCTGTCCACTCTGCTTCCTCCCTCACCCCTGCTTCCTCTTCCATCGCCCCTCCCCCTCCTCCGTCTCCCCGCTTCTGGAGACCTCCAGACACCTAGAACTTCTGGAACCATCCAACGAGGAAGGCCCCCGTTCCATCCTCTCCAGCCCAGCGCCTCCCAGACCTCACCTAGAATGCACTCGACTACCGAGTGTGGCAGCAGCAGAGCACACTGGACACTTTTCCCTTGAGCCAAAGTACCGTCCACGGATGCAAACATGCGTATCACACTAAACGCTAAACCTGAACGCAACGGATAGAGAAAATTACTGATCAGTCACACTGGTCAGACTTTCTAGCAGGTTTAGCACCCCCAGCTGCCGGCCCCTGTGGCCTGCAGCTGTCTGGTCAGGATCTGCCTGACCCCCCTGTGGAGAATAAGGAAAAGTGTTTCTACTGGAAGACAGACAGACGATTGGAATAGAGAGAGAGAGAGAGAGAGGAGGAGGAGGAGGACCACCGTCACCACCACCACCAGGATCTGGGGTCTGACTGCGGAGGTCTTTCCAGGTGATCATGTCCAACTCCTTCCTGGACGCTGCCTGGGTCCTACTTTTAAGCTCGGGCTGTTCTCGTCGACGCTCCAACTCCCCGGGCTCATCAACTAGAACCAGACGACCGCTGACCATTAGGTCAAAGAGTGCGGCGTTGCATTTGGACACGTCGTCCTTGGTCACCGCGTCGACCGGCATCCTCCCGTGAGGGACCCATCGTACCCGACCCTGGGCCCTCTCGAGGGCCTCGCTGATGATGGCCAGGTCGATTGCCGTTCTTCGGTCCCGGGCCCCTGCGTTTCCCTCCTTGAGCATCGTGTCGTAAATAGATTTAGCATCTACTACATGTACCTGCTCTTCCCGGGCGCCCAACCGACAGTCACGCCGGAGCACTGCCGTAAATGGTCCAGAGCCCCGGTGGTAGTCCTGGACGTCCACGTCTCTGAACATCACGTCTCGGTACATGACTTGTAAATACTCTACTTCTGCTACTGCGGAGGAAAGAGCCTGTGTTTCACCGGCCAAGGTCGACGGAACCTTTCTGCGCAACTTGGAGCTTCTCCACCCTAAGATGGATGCCTTGACCGATCGGTTCGCCAGCACGCTCTTGTCCGCTGCCAGGACCATCCACGCTCCCTGGGTAGGGTCTTCTGGAAGGCCCTTGTCATCTGTCATGTTCTCGGCGGCACCTACACCGCCGGCGTCGGAGAAAGACATAAATGACATGTTTTCAGGATCCAGTTTCCAGACAGTGATGCCCCTCGAGGCCGTAGTCCTCAAGTGCTTGACGAGCTTATTTGCCAGGGAAACGTCGCCGGTAGTCGGAGCCTTGAGGCGACTCGCCAGTATACTGGCGACTCCTGCCGCCTCGGGGCGGCTCTCCCTACCCACCCAGTTGAGTTTATATACAAGTGAGCGTAAAGCCTTGAACTCGGAAGAGTCCAGGGGCGAGTCCTTCTTTGCAAGGCGGCCTCGGGCAAGGGGAAGTGGTCGAATTTCTTCCAAGATATATATTTTCTTGATCGATGACGGCACGTCGAGCACTCAGAGAAATCCGGCGCCCTGCATACTCAACAGGTCCGGCCTGCAGGTCACGATATTTTCCAAACTTGAATCTGGATTCGAGCAACCCTCTAAGCCACGAACGTGACTCCTCCGACGAACTCCCTATAAAGAAGTCATCGACCTCCAGCAACATCATGTTCAACACCTCCCCCTTTTGCCCGTACCGGATCCACCAACAGGGCCCCAATAAACATCGAGTAAACCCATGTTTCTCAAGAAAGTTAACGACTGTTTTCCTCCAAGCAACGGGAGCGTCGTCTAACCCATAGACGTTCACCTTCAAGAGTATGAGGCTGCCCCTGGGTATGTCTATACCGTCGCAGGGCTCGACATATATATCGCCCTGAGGACGTGATATTGGGTCTGACTGGCAGAACGCGTTTTTAACGTCGGCGATGTCGGCCAGGAGGGAGAGATTCATGATGATCTGTATAAACATCATGATGCTGCTGGTCTGGGGGGTGGGGGAGTAGACCTGGAGAGAACCTGAATCCGGGTCTCTATGTCCATGCACGCACCAGCGTGATTTGGCGTCCGGGTCAGCAAATGTCCCCTCTACTGGTTTCCATCGACGAACCATCCGACTCGAGATGATGCGCTCGGGCTGTGCCTTGCGCGCCGCGTCCGCCCTCTTGGGCGAGATGATTTCGACGGCTCCGGTCGCCATCATCGCGTCCCACTCCTTCTTATCAGAAATGGCGAACTTGGCACGTTCGGAGGGGTTCAAATTCTTCAAGGTGACCTCTCCCCCCCTGCTGGCCACAAACGTGCCCTCCCCCTTGTCTCTGAGGCCTGACTCGTACTCCTGAACTGGCCGGGCCAGGAGACCACCACCAACACCACCACCGGGGAAGAGGAAGAAATCCTCGGTCCTCCCTCCGTCCTCTTCCTCCCAGCCCGTCGGGGCTGACGGCGAGCGGCTCCGCTCTCGCCTGCCCTCGATATCCCGCACCCGGTCGGCGACAGGCACCTGGGGCTCGTGGCCCAAGATGACCGCTGGCCTCGAGGCGGGAGTCGGAGGCTCCTCGGTGCGAGCCCGCTTGACCTCGGGGGGTGAGCTTGACGCCCTCGCCTCGGCAGCGCGTGACCGGATGCAATGAGGGACATCGTTCGGTTGGGAAAGACGAGTGCGAACGGAGGAGGGAGCGGGAGAGAGAGGAAGAGGGGGAGGAGGAGTGGAAGAAGCGAGCGGAGAAGCCTCCCCCACCCTGCTCGGGTGTTCCTCGGGCTCACCGGACACTTCCCTGGACATCTCGGGTGATGCCTGGGGAGGTGTGCTTTGAGCCTCCTCCGGCACGGATGGCAGGCGTGTCCGCTCACTCCCGGGCTGAACTGAAACAGAGCCGGCCTCCGAGGGAGCTCGGGATCTCCAACCTGGCCTGGGGTTCCTGGGGCCAGGACTCGAGCCCATCACGGATGGCCCTGGCCCGGGGTCGTCCTGCTCTTCAGCAGGAGTTGGTCCCACCCCGGGCACTCTGGGTGCGGAATCTTCCTGGATCCGAACCGAGTCATCCCACGCCTCGTCGGGTGGTGGACCCTCCCGTTGAACGTCAACCGCAGCGCCTCGCCGAGTTTGAGATTGCCGCAACAGCTCTTGCCACTGGGGGCTCTGAGAGAGCTGAACCCCTAGCTCCTCATCGACGCTCGCCAATCTCACCTGTTCCACGGAGCACTTCCAAAGACGCGCACGGACGGCCACCCACACCGTACTGCCCTCACACAGAACCACCACCCCGGGCCCGCACCACCCGTCCCTTCTTCGCCCCAGAGCATCGGCTCGGGACGAGGTGCGGGTAAGATGTCTCCACACATAGATCCACTGTCCGGGGCTGAAGGTCTTGGGGGCAGGGGCCCTGGCGTGCGAGGCGCGGTTCACCTTGTCTCTAGAGGTGGCCTCCATCGCCAATCTTCGCGCTGCCTCTCGCACCCTCTGGGCCCTAGCAAACTCGGTCCCGGGGCCGTCGTGCTCGGAAGGCGAGCACAGCATGTCCTGCCACCCCGGAATGGCGATGTCGTCAGAAAGGAGCTCATGAGGAAGTCGAGGGTTTTCCCCGAACACGAGCTGCATGGGGGAGAACCCTCCCCGGTGCCAGTATCGGTTCTTGTGGGACACGAGCTCGTACAGGAGCTCATCTAAGTCTTCAATGCAACTGACCACGGAGGCCCCCGCTTCCACCTCCGCCTTGACACGATCCTTAACCCATCCCCCATGGCGTTCAACTCGCCCGTTCTGCCAGGGCGAGTCCGCGTCGCACACGTGGTGCCGGACCCCCCACTGTTCCAGACCCCGCGCGAACCGTTCTCCGAACTCGGACCCCCCGTCGGACATCAGAAAATGGGGGGCGCCAAATGGCCGCAACCAACACTCGCTAAACGCCCTCCAGACGTCAGCGGCGCGAGGGTGGGGTATGCGGGTGCACACTTGCAGATTGGATCCGTGGTCCACTATGTTGAGCACTGGGTGTGTCTGACCCTGAAACTCGATATAGAACAGATCTACGGCAATAATGTGATTGAATCGGAAGGTCCGAGGGAGAGCAACCCTGCGATGGCTGCTGGACTTCTGCCGCTCCTGACACTCAGCACACCGAAACCCCTTAAGCGCCCACCTGACAAGGTGCCTCTTGACCCCGCCGGCTCGCAATACGCGGCAGAAACGTCGGACCTCGGGGTGTCCCATATTCACGTGCAACTTATAGATCAGCCTCTTTTCTTCTTCGGAAGGATCGACCTCGGCCTCCTTGAGGCCTTGGGTCCCGGTCGGCCCCCGGGTCTCCTGTTCATCGCCACTGTCCTCGGAGACTTCGCCGGCTTCCTCCTCGGCCCTCCCGGGCTCTTCTTCCGCTGAGGCTACCGCCGGGAATGACTCCTCGCAGAAGTCTCCCCACCGAGGACGCTCACTCCCCTTGGCACCGCTCCAGTACTCGGCCACCGCGTTGGCCACCGCCCTCACAAATCGTTGGGGATACCTGGCCGCTCGAGACGTCCTGGCCTGACCCTCAAGCAGGGCATGCTTGTGTCCCCCGGTGCACAACTTTCCGTCCAGAGCCCTGGCCAGGAGAGGATGGTTAGTGATGACTCCGGTAGGTTTCTTGTTGACCCCTCGCTCATCCACCTGAAGTCCGAACTGGCACATGTCGATCCTTAGCTTCCTAACTCCATCCATTGAAAGGATCACCCGAACCACCTCAGCGTTCCAGGAAGTCGCATAGAGCGGATGCTCGAAGGCGAAGTATCGACCCCGATCGATCTGGTGACGAGCGATCTCCATACAGAGGATTAGATCGCGGAGCCCGTTCATCACTTCCTGGTGCCACACGGTGGGGTCTCGCTTGGCTTTGTTCAGGTGATTAATCGCCGAAAAGACCCGACACTCCGGACTAAGCCATATGACTTCAGGATCCTCCTTCTCGATTTGATCCCAAAGGTCCCGCACGTGACTAGGACGCGACGCATCCCAGCCCAGGACCAGATCCCTGCTGGGGCACGATCCGAGTGGAGCCCCCCGCTTCTCCACCTCGGGAGCGATTCGGGGCGGAGAGAAAACTTCCAGAAACGCCGTGCGGGCCCTGTCCTTGCGGACCAGGAATTCCCCACCGCCGGCTGCCGCCCGGTCCGTCTTGCTTCCTCCAGCATCCGCAACCGCTCCCCGCTCGACGGCCTCTCTGACCTTCCTTGGCCAAGAGGCCTCGTGGTCATCGTTGCACGAATCTCCGTCTAGCCAGTATACCTGATACTCCTCAAAACTATTCTCGAGGGAAGCACGGGGCATGGGTTCGTTAACGGAGGGGAGGCAAAGGGACGAGTGGGGAGTGGGAAAGAGAGAGGACTGTTTTCTCTCCTCAGGTGCTGGGCACGGGCACCTGGAGAAGCTGTGAGTCAGCTTCAGAGAACGTAGGCGGGAGCGGGCTGTCTCCTCGCTCATATCACCTGCCAGTCCCCTGGACTGGCTGGCGTCGTGGTAGTGGTGCTCGTGTCGCCGATGTAGAACTCCTCGGAGGCGGTCGTCGTCGGCCCCGCGGACTCGCCCTCCTGCTGAGCCGTGTCGCTGGAGTTGTCGACCTGCTGCTGCTGCGCCTGGGCCTGCATCATGGCCATCATCTGGGCCTGCTGGATCTGCAGCAGCTCTGGGTTGATCATCTGCTGGTTGGCGTGTGTGGCCAGCGCCGAGACCGCCGTCCCGATCTGGACTATCATGCCCACCATCTGGTCCATGCCTTGCTGGAACTGGGCGAAGGTCGTCGTGAGTCCGTCGATCGCCGTCTGGATCCCGTCCAGCGTCTCGCCGAAGTGCTCGAACGTCTCCAGGAGCGCACGTAGTCGCGAAAGCTCCTGAAATATGCGGTGCATGCCTTCCTGTATCTCCGTCGGGTGATTGGCGCTGTCCATCGCGAAGGCAATCATGCGATCCAGCACCTGCTGAACATTTTCCAAGGCCCTCACCCCCTCCGGGATGTTGTGGAGTTGCCACTGCAGGCTCTGCAGCATGGCCGAGAGGCTGTTGACCGTGTTGAGGGCCGCCACGCCCTGGGTGAAGCCCCCATCCTGCTGCAGCAGGTCCACGGCTCTCTGTGCTGCCGCTGCTGCCGACCTCGCAGCTTCGGCTGCTGACGGAGCCCGCTCCATCTGACTCGGGTCGCCTGGGAGGTCGCCCTTCTTGACCCACGCCAGGGACTTGCCGCGCAGCTTGCACTTCGAGCCGGACCCGTACTTGTTCCCGTAGTACTTCACGTGCTCGATCGGGTGCGTGCATGCCGGCATCGGCTTGGCGGGGACCCCCGACAGTGAGATCGGAGGTGGCTTGACTGGGATCCCTGTCGCAGCTGCGGCCGTCGAAGGAAAGGAGGACTGCTGACCTCTGGCATGGAGCCTCGCTGCCCACTCCGCCGGTGGAATTGCCCGAGGGTCGGGCTTGGGAGGTGGTTTCCCGGGCACTGGTCCCCACGGGGACTGACTCTGAGCCCAGGCCGCGTGAGGTCCACCCGAGGCCGAGGACGTCCCTGGAGTCGCCGGTATCTGACCTGACGGGGGCGGTCCTGCTGTACGGGTCACGCGCTTCGCCGTGGGCTCCAAGAATACGTTGCCCATCTGCGGAGGTGCTCCCTGCGGAAGAGGGGGCTGTCCCGCTGCCTCGGCCGGTTGACCCGTACCTCCGCCGGGGTCTGTCTCCCCCGCCTGGTGCTGGCTCCCGCCCGGTGCCGTGATGCCCCCCATGCTGTCCTCGTGGAAGCCGTGATCTCCCTGGAGACCCTGATCGACCCAAGGGTCGCCGCCGGTGTCCATCGGGGCTGGGAGTGCCCCTCCAGCGCCTGGCTGATCTTGAAACGCCTCGGGGTTGGCCTCTACCAGCGCACGGATAGCCGCCTGCTGCCTCAGGATCTCCTCCGTGGCCTCCTGGGCGCCGGGCTTCTTGCCCTTCCCCGCGGCAGCCGCCAGGAAACGAATCACCATGATCCTGACGAGCAGGTTCAGTCGCATGACCTCTCTCGCGGAGGCGTTGTCGGTCGTACTCAAGGAAGGCACGAGGTCCAGACAAAGTATGTCGACGCTCGTTCGAGCCGATGGCTACGGAGAAAGTCGACCGATCTATGGCTAGAGTGCCCTCGTCTAGTGCTGGGGTTGGTCCGCAGGTCCTCGCTTTCACCTTAGCTTCATTCTCTGATCCTAAGGTCCTGACCTGTCTTAGGGACGCCAACTGAGCTCGAGACCCGAAGAGCCTGACAGACACCATGGGGATCTCCCAGACGCCCTTGATCATGCTACCTAGGTTCACCTGGACCCTGGGGAACAGCCTGGACATGACCCTGATGCTGAAGATGATCGTGCTCAGTATGATGATAATGATGATATAGTCCCGCAACTCTCCGGAGCGCAGCATCTCGGGAGGCGAACCGTTCTTCAGCAGGAACGACTGATCGTTCAGAAAAGGATATTTCAAGCGTGCCGACTCCGGCAAAGGGTGTGTCGGGCCGGCCAGTTTCTTTACTATCTCGGCCATACGGTGGCCTGACCCAAGTCTGGTCAGGGGCAGATCTATCCCGAGCGTCTCCGACCTCATGACGTTGCGCGGGAGATCTATGGTGCATCCAAGGAAATCTAGTAAATTCACGCTCAGGATGTGTGGCACGTCATCCTCGAGCACGGTGGTCTCAACCACCCCTAGCACACCACCAAGGCACAGAGGAAAGAGAATGCTGCACAGCACTGTCGCCGAACCTCCTACCCCGTGAGCTGCTCGAGGTCGCTGATACTCCTTCGGGATCGTCTCGTACTGGAGCCCGAAGCGCCCCAGAGCCTTGGACTCTCGATTGAGCACCTCCCGGCCCACGAGGTCCCCGGCTGCGCCTGGATCCACCAGGCCCTGTGTGGGACCGGCCACCAGGAAGTCGCCGCCGTCGAGCTCCTTCCGCGCGTCGGTGAGCTCGTCTAGCATCTCCGCAGTCAGCTCCTCGGTCACCGTGCAGCCGGTGAACGTGTAGGCGCTCAGCCCCTGCCGCCGGTCGTTGCGGGGCCGACGCTGCGGGCCGTCCTTCTTCTTGTCTGGGTTCGGACACTCGTTGCCCCAGTGCCCCTTCTCGTCGCACAGACGGCAGCGAGTAATCTTCATCAGAGCCTCGATGGAGAGCTGGGGCTTGACTCCGCGCCCTTTGCCGCCTCCACCTCGTCCTCGTCCTCGTCCGCCGCGACCCCCTCCTCCCCGATGGCCACCGGGAAGCCCAGGAGGTGGTGGGGAAACTCCTGCTCCTTTGGCCTTCGCCCCGAAGTATTCTCGATCTCTTCGAGCGGCCAGCTTCATGTCTTTGTTTTGCTTCCAGGTCCTCTTGTTTGATCGGGCCTCGAAGAAGCTGGCAACCGCTTCATCGACCTGATCTTCACTCAGGTCCAGATCCTCCAGCTCGGCCATCAGAGCTTCGATGTCCTGCTCGTCGACCTCGTACTCTTCCTCCTCGTCTTCGTCGAGGTCCTCACCACCTTCGAACCGACCTGAGGGGTAGGAGTGAGAGGAAAGAAACTGCTCACTGTCGCCGGGATCTTCGTCCTCGGCGCCGAACAGTGCCGCATTGGGCCTGCCAGACATGAGACGCTCACTCCCAGCGGCATCCATTTGTCTCAGAGCCCAACTGACACTGTCGTAGTCGAGCCGACCCTTCGTGAGGGTCCTGAGGTTTTGCATTGATTGCTGAGTCAGCTGGGCACCTTCTTCAAGCATCAGGCCCTTCAGTTTTGACGAGAGCCACATATCATTACCTTCAGCTTCTAGAAATTGAGACTCTCTCCTGCTCACGTACTGTGTCAGGGTTTCTTTGGGCTCACGCAGACCTTCATATAGTGTTTTTCTGCCTGACCGTCTCAACTCATCGCCTTCACGTTCCCCGATCATGAGGTCCATACGAGCTAGAACTGCATCGAGCCATCCAGCACTGCTCAACACTGTATCTGGAAGATCCTCAAACTTCATCTGCATATTCCAATCGAATAGACGAAGGAATTTTTCTGATCTCCTCCATAGCTGAACGTCGGTGTTGTCGTTCCAACGTCTGATGGCCTTCTTCCATATTCGATAATGCGTCCACCCGGGCCACCCTGGAGGGTCGCTGAAGTCGCCTTTCGGCGAGGGGCCCCACCAGGTGTTGGACCAGTCGTTCTTCTGGCGGTAACTGTCCCAGGTGTCGTCCTTATCCTGGCCGTAGTCGCGCCAGCCGTTCTTCTTCCAATCGTCGTCGTTCTGGCCGTAGTCCTTCCAGCCGTTCTTCTTCCAATCGTCGTCACCGTCAGTACTGCGGGGCTGTTCTACCGATGCTACTGCTGCTGCTGCTGCCCCGCGGTGCCAAGGGTCCTCGCTCGCCGCGGCCCCCGCCGCGGCACCCATGGTGTCTCGCACCATTCCCGCCACGAGCTCCCTCAGCTGCTCCGGTGTGACCGACACGGCCGTCTGCGCAGTCGGAGGGGACGCTGGTCCCCCTGCGCCTTCGGCGCTGGGCATCGTCGCCATGAACGCGCCGCCCCTGTCGTCGCCGTCGTCGGGCATGCCGTGGATCCACGCCGCCTAGCTCGCGCGAGCCGGCGCCGACCGGCGGCTCTCGAGCCGCGCGTGCCACGCCCCCTCAGGGACTGGCCGCGCTGCCCATGGCCGCGCCGGTCGAACCGGCTCCGCTACCAACTGTGGCAGCAGCAGAGCACACTGGACACTTTTCCCTTGAGCCAAAGTACCGTCCACGGATGCAAACATGCGTATCACACTAAACGCTAAACCTGAACGCAACGGATAAAGAAAATTACTGATCAGTCACACGAGGAGGCCCAACAGCATCAGAACCCCTCAGAAGCACGCGTCTCCTCTACCTCCCCCTTCCCTCCCGCCACGATCCTCTGGGTGAACGCCGATCCGCGGGTTGTTCTGCAGGTACTTCGACTCCGCGATGAGCCTGCTTGCGGCAGTGGCAGAGGACCGAGTACAAAACGGCGCCCGCTCTGGTCGTCGCCGTTTTCCTCCTGCTCCTCATCCTCCTCGACCTTGCCATCGCTGGGACATCCAACCCCCTTGAATATTTTGGAATTGTGCATGCGTTGGTGTGCCAGGTCGTCCAGGATGTTTCTAGATGGTCCCAGCTGGGAACATGATGGACCCACGAACCCGGAAAGGGATAAAGACATGTGCAGCATGGTCACGTTTTCACGATACCCAACTGGGCGACATCTCACGAAACATCCCACGAGACACCCCGCGAAACATCCCACAAGACACCTCACGAAACATTCCACGAGACACCTCACGAAACATTCCACGAGACACCCCGTGAAACATTCCACGAGACACCCCACGAACAGGCAACCACTCAACCAGACACGCCACGAAACATTCCACGGGGGTGCGACTGGGTGTGGTCGTGCTGGGGTGTGGTCGTGCTGGGGTGTGGTCGTGCTGGGGAGTGGTCGTGCTGGGGTGTGGTCGTGCTGGGGGGTGGTCGTGCTGGGGGGTGGTCGTGCTGGGGGGGTGGTCGTGCTGGGGGGTGGTCGTGCTGGGGCGTGGTCGTGCTGGGGCGTGGTCGTGCTGGGGCGTGGTCGTGCTGGGGTGTGGTCGTGCTGTGGTGAGGTCGTGCTGGGGTGTGGTCGTGCTGGGGTGTGGTCTTGCTGGGGTAGGGTCGTGCTGGGGTCGGGTCGTGCTGGGGTGTGGTCGTGCTGGGGTATGGTCGTGCTGGGGTGGGGTCGTGCTGGGGTGGGGTCGTGCTGGGGTCTGGTCGTGCTGGGGTGTGGTCGTGCTGGGGTATGGTCGTGCTAGGGTGGGGTCGTGCATTTCGCTCGAGACATCCTGCCAAAATTCCAGGAAATCGTACAAAAACAAACGAATTAGTCGAGACATCATCGAAATTCCTTTGCGCGGGGCGCTTTTCCTCGTCGCGGTCGGCTCTGCAAAACAAGCTTTTCGCTCGAGACATCCTCGGCAAACTCTGCGGAGCAAGCGTTTCGCTCGAGACATCCTCAACACACGAAAAAGTGGCCCGCACCCTGTGATTTATCGATCGGGATTTCAAAAACAAGCGTTTCGCTCGAGACATCCTCAAATTTTAATTCGCCGGCCTCCTTCGACCTCGATATTTATCAGGGAAAAAATTCGCCGGCCTCCTTCAAGTTGGCACCGGGGGACAGGTTTACCTACTAAAAGAGAACCCTGGGCTCATGCCCTTTCCGGGAAAAAGAAAACTCACGTCCGAACGATGCCATACCAATACTTTTCCGTATGAAGACTCCTCCATGTCGCACCCCTGGGTCAGTCGGAAAGGCGGGGCGGGCGTTTCGCCTGAGACTTCTTTGCCATTTATCACCCTGGAATTGAGAAGTCGGTAGCGGTTTCACAGATGGAGGGCGAAACGCTTCCAACATGCGGCTCTCTTCTTCGCGCCGCGCACATTCGTTGTAAACATACGCAAGGATTTCACGGATTGAGGTCGGGCCGTTTTCAACATACGTGTTAAGCATTTGCGACGGTTTCACGGATTGAAAGCTGCTCCTTGTCACAATGGTGTTCTCGCCTGAGTGCCACGCACATTCGTTTTAAACGAATGCACGTGGCGCAAAAGGCGATATTTGTTTTACGGACTCCCATGGTACACGGATTTTCATGGTTCACGTACCATAAAAATTGTTTATTGGGTCGAGTCAGGATTGTCAGGGTGCAACAGTCACGTTGGTTCGCTGTGTTGTAGTCACAGGAAAGGTGTACTGACAAGATCCAGGACCGTCAAGACGCAACAGTCAGGCTGATTCGTGGCGCTGGGGTCCCGAGAATGGTGTTCTGGCACGACACAAGGATATTCAAACGGTCGTGTGCTGGCGGGGCAGTTTCCTCAGTGGAACTGGGCCCTTGTAGGGCCTGCGCGAAGGGAGCTTGGAGGGAGCGTTTACTCCAACATCGCTGATGAGTCTTCGGTTAACACTGGTCCTCCTCCTCCTCCTCCTCCTCTTCCTCCTCCTCCTCCTCATCCTCCTCCTCCTCCCCCCCTCTTCCTCCAGAGGCCCGAAGGTCCGGGATCGACCCTTCGTATCGTGCGGGGGTCAGGAGCTCGTTCCAGAACGGCGCGCCCCACCCCGCGGGAGCGCCCACCGATTGACCCGAGGCGACGGCAGGACTGCTCGTGCACGGATCGGATCTGGGCCGCGGGGTGTTTTTTGTTCATGGTCCACCCGCGGACGGGAAGGAGGGGTAGGAGGAGGAGGAGGGGGAGGAGAAGGAGGAGGAGGAGGAGGCGGAGGAGAGGAGGAGGAGGAGCAGAGCAGAACAGATCCTCATGGAGCCCCTGTCAAGAAACCGACCGTGAGCCCGAAAAACTTGACTGAACTTTGAGAGGGTTCCTTCGAAACCAAACGACTAACGATGCAAGCCCCTCTAAGGCTTACAGCACTGACGCCACTGACCGATGGGAACCCCGATAGGCACGCCGCCCTCTGAGGGGGCCATACATCAGGCGCGGCGACCTCGTCCTTCCGCACGCCCACCAGAACTCGCCCCCCGCCTCCCACTCCCACGGATTCGGCCGCCGCGGCCTCGATTCGAAGGCATATTAATCACAAGGATCTCAAGGCCGTAGCTGCTGCGATACCTTCTGGAAGATGAGCTGGGGGCCTGCTTACAGTCCGAGCTATGTGTTCATATGTTTAACTACCTGCTGGTACGGGCGATGCTAGTCTTGCGCTGTTTGCTATCATCGGGGGCCTACTTGCTAATATCTCACGGCTGTCGTTTACACTGCTGCCACCTTCAAGTGCTAATAACGGGGGCGCCCCGAGAAATGATCCTACGCCGTCGTGTCCTCCCGATGGAGATACTTCGAGATCTCCCTCTCCAGCGGCCCCCGCGGCGCCGCTCCTGCAAGGAAGGGGCCCCCTTCCACCGCCGCCAACGTCTCCGCCATCTGGCCGGTGACCAAACCCAGCGCGCGATGGAGGCCCATCTTGAAGAGCAACATAACTTTGTCTTTCTGGCCCCCATCCACCTTCCGATGCACACGAACGCGGAAGTACTGGACCGCGCGGGTGACTACGGGCAGCGGCACCTCTGAAAGCTTCTCGTCCCAAAACAATCGCATGTCCTTCTTGGGCTTCTCGGCCCGCTCGCGCGCCGTGGGGCCCGCTTCCTCTGCCGCCGCCTAGGTTTCTCCGTGCTCCCATACTGCCATGAATATCTCTAGATTTGGGGCGGCACGTGACTTGTGGCCCCATGTCTCGCCACCGCCGGCGCGATTCTCCATCTCCTTGCTCGTTTCATTGTACGCCGCTTCTGCCGCGACCGCAGCCGCGATCATGCCCTGGCCAGCGCCCAACTCGTGCCTCAGGTGCACGACGGCCCCGAAGTCTGCGAGCTCGCGACTGCTGGCCAAGATCAGCTTGAATATGACTAGGATGACTTTGCCGAACGGAATGCGACCCCCCTGGCTGCCCGACGCCGTCTTGCCTCTCTTGGGGTCGGGCGGGGCACCGTCGGTTCTTGGGGAGCTGGCGCCTTTGCACCAGACAGATTTCTGGAAAGCCTCTGTTTCCATGATGGAAAGCATGTGCGTCTGTATGTATAGTGCAAAAAGTCGACGCGAAGTGCGCGATCTGGACTGGCGGGTGGCTTCGGAGATGGGGACAGAGAGAAAGTGCGTCAACTCCCACAAAGTCACAGCATGGGCCCTCGTAAAAAGTCGGAGTGCACATCGGGTTCAGTGTGCGGGGTCCACATGTGAGGCAATCGCCCTTCTGTAGAGAACGTGGTAGATGTCGCGCTGCGGCGAAGGTCTGCAAACAGTGCACGCGCGCATTGCTTGGCGTAGGCACGTGAGCTACATTGCGCAGATTGTGACAATGGCGCGCGCGCCTGAATAGTTCTTGACGGGTACCGAAGGCGCTGTTACAGGGCCCCCCGTTGAGGCCTATCGGGCACACAAGAGGCAACTCCAATTTACCATGTTCTGCGGGCAGCGCAAGAGGTTCCACTGGCGGAGCATATCCTGAAAAAGGGGGGAGACTGACAGCAAATACTTGACTGCGAAGCTCGGTCATATCCACACCCCGAAAATCCCCAGAGGCCCCGTGATCGATTAGTAGACGCAGGTCGCTGGCAACATCTCGCACCCCCTCGTAAGGGAGCAGTCTGGAGACGCGACCTACATCTGATGCCACTTGTTGTGTCCACGGCGAAGCATATGACGCAGGCCGGCCTGCGCCCGTCAGAGGTCGCATGAATTCGATGGGAGGCGATTCCAATCGCGCGCATCAGACCTGAGCGTGTTCCCCAGGATGCGCATCCCAAGACTGATACAACTTAACTTTGCGAGCCGGGAGCTCCTGCGAGGAGGGGGCCAGCTGCCAACGTTCGAGCACCTGTGTTAGATGATGATGTCACATGCGGGCCGCCCCAGGATGTTGCTTTCCCTAGCATAGCTATGCGCCCAAGACGTGCCAGACAACCACCCAGAATCGTCGCGTCCGTCTCCGAGACCACGCAACTCTCTAGTCCACTCAGCATCGCGTTCTGGACGAACCCGATGAAGAGACTACGTTTCCACCGGGACCCCAGGACTCCGAGCCCTGCCCGGAGAGAAGAACGCAGAGCGAGCCGCCGAACATCTCCTGGAGATCTCAGACCTAGCCGAGACGCTCAACGGCGAATAAGGCCCAAGACATCTAGTTTGTGCCTCGATGGAGCCCTGGAGGAGAGAGGGGTCTTGGGCGAGCAACTGTCGACGCTGATAGCCGCGTGCAGCAGGTGCTCCTGCTTGGCACTGTTCTGGCCATAGCCAAAATCCCAATGACAATAGAATCCGGCACCGACCGTCGCAATCTTCGTCGTGAAATCCCGCAGCGACATCTGCGGGTCAGCCAAAACAAAACTGTTGAGACCATCCGCAAACTTGCACGTGTTTAGAGCGGCCTGGAGCCCATGCCAGAATGCTCGCAATCGCTCTGGCTGCACATCAGCTCGGGACTCGCCATCCCTCCATAACAGAATCGGGCGTGCGAATGTGCCCACAAAGGCTCGGCAAGCAAAAGGATCCCCAATCGTGTTCCCCTGCCTAGGTCGAACTGCGATGGGGGGCCCTCCGACGTGTCTGGCGAATTAATTGCATTGTTATATCGTTGTTTACAAAGTGCGTGTTCATATCCTCGGGAGTGAAGAAATACGGCTGTGCCCAGCTGGTCCCATGTCGAGCTGCCGGACGCATTAAACATGTCATTGAACGCGATATCATGAGTTATGCCTTGCGCCCGCAAGCGCCGCGGCATAATCAGCGCTCTCATGACAGCATCTTCGCGGCGACGGTGTCGGCAGTAGCCGTGACCTTGGGCAGCAGGTGGTGGTGCGAGCAAGGTTGGGTAACGCGCCTCCCCGAACGCAGCCATCGCATGCACCACTCGACGACCGCGAGGACCTGCCAGACTTGATTTGCGTAGGCCTGCTCCTCCTGTCCGATGCCAGTCGAGCGTGCTACAGTTGTGCATCCTGGTCTTCGCTAGAACCACTTAAACCAGAAATCTAAAACCTGAAGTTGTCGGCGCTCTCATATCTGAATGTATGCCGTGGCCACGTCGCTGTTTGAAAGCTTCCTCATGCACAAAGAGCGTTCACCAGAGCTCAAGAAGTGCCGTATAATCTGGAACTGCTTGTCTTTTTGCTGCATGCCTCATCCAACGGATAAGTACCTTCCTTGCATCAATCAATAATCTCCTCAGCCGGCTCCCACTGATACTGCCGACCATCACGTCCTTCACGCCATTCGAGCCAATCCTGAAGTTGAACAGACACCCCACCTTGTGAGCCTTCGAGAGACCACACATCCAACCATGCCTTTGACGTGGGTGGTGCCGCGCGAACAAAAAAAACAATCCTTATTTTAGGTCCGATGCGTGTGCGTGTTGGTCTACGTGCCAATAGCATCGCTTCTCTTTGCTTCTGATGATTCCACGAATCCGATGCTTCTGCTACCAGTGAAGAATGAAAAGCACGTGAAGCGTTGCGTCGTAGAAGGCGCTGCTCTTGGGAAATGCGCTTCCACTCCGCATCAATGTGTTGGGCCTCCACCGCAGAAGCCTCCATCTTACCTTCAAGTAAATCTGTTCGCTGATGTAATAAGGGTCGTCGCTCTCTGCACGAAGCCTGTCTTCGAGCATCACCGCCGAACGTCGTCATACTAAAAGGAACCTGTCCAACCGGCGTAATACAGTTTTCCAGAAATTCAAATATCTCATCATCAGGAACCATACTCTCGCAAGTAATGGTGCGTTCCTCGCTGGTCTCGTTGCTCCTGCACCGATGTAAGAAAACCTGCCTTGTGTTGGCCGCGTTGAAGAACCGACATAAATTCTGTCATGATCCCAACGGGGGCGAGTCTGAGCGCCGGACGGACCAATATAGTGCTGCGAGTACCACAAAGTACAGTGAATAAGTGCGTGATCTCGTGGACTCGGGCCTTGGATCGCCCGAGAGCGAGCACCCAGCCGTCTCAGAACATGCAAATGAGCAATTAAACCTTCCGTGCCACATGGTGTATATATATGTATAAACAATACGAGACTTACCACCATCTTGACCATACTATGCCTGAATAACAAAAGTCCCCCGTGCATTCGTCGCCATCATCCCATGAGTTCCGAGCAGCTGTCGAAGATGCTCACCAGCACCTCTACGCAATCGCACAGGCGACGGGGCCTGCACTACAACCGTCTCGAGTGCCTCTCCACCTCCCGCAGGCAAGCCGATCCCGTCGTTGGCATCGCAATATATCACGGGCGTCGTCCTGTGTGGCAGCGCAGAGAGCACATCGCGAAGTCAATGAAATAGAACACGACAAGTACGCAAATAGTGTGGGTGGTGCTGAAGACGAAATGGCTTCGGGAGGACATCGAGACTTCTTCCACACAGGTCGCTCCGTCCCCGCTTAACTCGAACTCCAAAACACCGTCCATTGGCCTCCTCTGGGGAAGCCCACGTCTGAATTATATGTTGCTCCTTGAAGCCTTTGCCCAAGATAACCGAACACCCCGTACTCGAGTTACTCAAAGGAGCCGATGGGCCGAAGGGAACCTCAACTACTAAACGTCCCTGAACGTGACTCCGCAGGACAACGCTCCCCGAGAATTGCTGCCTCCGATCCACCGCCTGAGTTCCGTTTAACAAAATTGAGTCGAAGTCCGATGCCTCCACCACCACCTCTTCAAGCCAATTCCCCGTACAGGACTGAGGGTTCCACCCCAGAAGACGAAGTTGTTGCTGTGCCATCACCACCCTCAGGGGAGCGGCCACATCTGGGGCATGCGAGGCCCCTTCCCACGATGTGCAGTGAGTAGGAGAAGCTGCCCCTGGAATGGTGGACTCGATAGAAAGGGGCTGGAGGAGGAGGAGGAGGAGGAGGAGGCGAAGGCGGAGGCGGAGGAGGAGGAGGAGAGGGGGGGGAGCAACGAGGGATGGACTCCGGCCGCCGAGCTGCCCGGAGGCACGCCGAGCGGGGAGCGAAGATGGGCTCGTGTGGCCGCGGCGGGCCTCGGCCACGACCGGGCTTCACCCGAGCCAGCTCCGGGGAGCGGCCGAGGGCCGCAGGGCCTGCCGCGTTCAGGGCGTCCTTTCCTTCGGCGTCTCGGGCCTCGGGATCGCGGCAACTACAAAAGGTGTGGTTGGCAGAGGGTGTGGCTTGCAACCGGCACCCTGGGGAACATCCTGGGGGCACCCAGGGGGGCGCGCGGGGACCTCGACAGAATTCTCCCGCGCCCCGAGGAGGCCCGACGAGGACAGCGTCGTGCCCCCCAGGCCCCAACGGTGCCGATCGCAAGCCACACCCCGGCGTAACCATACCCTTTGTAGTCGCCCACGCAATGAAGAAACGATGGGGAGGGGAAGGAGAGGACGGAAGAGAGGACGGGAGAGCGGAGGGACCTGAGAGGAGGAACCTGGCAAAGAGGAGGGATTGGAGTGGAGTGGACGCCATTGCGGATGCAAGTGTCATGAGCACCAGTTGAGCAGACTTCTCGACTCGGACGGTTTCCCGATCATCTCGCAGCCTCCTATGCACGACCCAGGACCTTGGGGTGCGGACCTCTACTGATCCTGTCAAGGTATTCTCGTCCAGTCTTGGGGAAGATTACTTGCAAACGGCATAAACTGTACCTTTTGGCGGTCTGGGCGGATTTCTTGGACCTGAGCTGGACATCCCTGCCTGGGGCGCGGAACGCGCCAGGGGCGGCGCTGGAGGAGCCGCCAGTACGCTCCAGCGCAGATCCAAGAAATCCGCGCGGAGCGCCAACACTTTATGCTCATGTCGTTGTTCCCTCCTTCGAAAAAGGAGGACGACGAGGGGGGAGGGAGGGAGGAGGGAGGAGAAGGAGAAGGAGGCGGAAGAGGGAGGAGGAAGAAGGGAGGAGGGAGGAGAGGGGAGGGAGAAGAGGGAGGAGGGAGGAGGAGGATGGAACTGTCTGGAACGATGCCTGGTCTCACTGGGAACTCTCGGCCCCGTTCCTCCCAAATACGTCTCGCGCTGTGGGCCGGCCGGCTCCCCCGAGAGCTATATCACCACCTGCGCGCCCGTGCCGGCGAAGAGCCAGCCGGGCACGCGCTGAGGCAACGAACGAACGACACGACTAGGACGAACTCGGCGGCGAGCGAGGGGGGAAGTGAGAAGGAGAATTTGGACGCCCGAAATGGGTACCGACAAAATGGGTACAATGCCCAACAGCAAATGTTGTCCCAAACCAACAGCGGCCGCGGTTGGGCAGGCGGCCCTCTGTCTCAAATGTACACAGGCCGCAACGGCGTGGACAGCGAATCCGATTCAAAATGCACAAGAACTGCTGTTGGGCATTGTACCCATTCTTTCCGTACCCATATCGGGCGTCCAGAGAGAAGCCCTTCTCAGAAGGTTCGGTAGTCCCCTGGCCTTCGGAGATGTTCTCGAAGCCTTCCTTCCCCGAAGACAGGAAAACAACTTCTCAGAAGGCGTGAGGCCTTCTGGGAAGTCCCGCCTTCTTCTGAGAAGGCCTTCTCCTTCTCCCTCGCCTCCCTCGATCGCCGCCAAACGAAGTCGGTCCTGAACAAATCGGGATCCCTGATACCCAGCAGTTCTGGAATCTGTATCGGGACTTTCGGCAGGTCCAGAGCGCTTTGGACCGCTCCGAAAGCAGCCGCGACAGCTCTGGTAGGATGTACCCGCCCTGGAGTAAGGCGAGAAACAAAAGAACACACAAGCGGCCTCAGATCTGCTCGGACGCGGCCGCAAGTGGCCAGGGAGCCTTGCAGGAAGTCCCCAAAGAGGCCCCCAACAGAGCCCAGCATGCTCCCAATTGAGCCCCAAGAAAGGCTCCAGAGCGGCGGATTTGTCGTTGTCGCCGCCACAGTCGTCGTCCTCCTCTTACAGGATATACACATTGTTTCTCTCTCTCTCTCTCTTTCTCTCTCGCTGTCTCCTTCTCTTTATCCAGTCTCGCCTCGGTACCTTCGGCTACAGGTATAACCACAAACTCGAAACGCCCCGCAAGACTGGACACACGTCAATCCACCGTGAGGATTGAGTCGAATCACCTCCCTACAATTCCGCGCGCGCCATGGTTATGAAAAAACCCACGCCATGCGCCCTCTGCACAAACGCAGGCTGAACCACCAGGTAGTGGCCGCCCAAAGGCTACCCTAACATATCGGCAGGGTACAAACCTCAGTCGACAAGAAGATGCCTGCGTCGCCGCACTCGGGAGCACTGGTGGCGTCGACCGAGCTGTCGCTGCACGCAACGAACTGGCTCACAATCATCAGATCGATCCCGACAACATATACGAAATACGCCACCCCGACCAGCGCAAACCCAGGGGCGAACTGGTAAAATTGTGCGCGGAACATCAAAAGCAACTACAATTCTGCGATACCCCCTTTCGCACAACACGGCTTGTAGTCGCGACTCCCAAGGCGAACAATTTCAGCCGACACCGACCGGGGTAACGGCACTGCTCCACCCATCAGCCTGGATGAACAAAACTGGGGCGCCCCTGTCGCTCTCGCCCCCAACATGGCGGAAGACGAGCGCCATGCACCAGTGGCATCTCGCTCCACGCGCTTGAGGAGGGCAACCTCCTCCTGCAACAGATTCGTCGGCAAGACCGACCTCTCGAGCGAGTCGTCCTGGGACCGATCAGCATCGATACCCCAGGGCAGGAGGTCGTTATCCTTGTCCTCTGACGGACGGCGAGAACTGCCAAACATAACCCTGGACACACGAACGGGTAAAACCGTGGCGCCTAGGAGTCAACTGCCTCCAAAACATCGCGCAGGTCACGCTTGATCTGGCAAGACGGCGTCGTGTGGATCCGCGGCGCCATATGAGTAGCTGACGCTATCCTGGCCACGCCAGCGCCAGAGAACCTCTTCGCTGCCCAATTCTTTGGCGCCACCCCCATCGACGGCGCCCGCGCGCCAGCCGGCGCAGGCGCCGCGCAGCAAAAGGCCAAAAAACACAACAAGACACACAAGCGAGACAGCGCGCGCCAAAGCTAGACGATGTCCTCAAGCACAGACACACACATACACACCTTCACAGACATTTGCACGTCCCACCACCGCGCAATACAAACCGGAGAGCCCATGGAGCTCCTCCTAGGGCGGCGCGGAATGGGCACAAGTGAAAGCGCAGCGACAGCCAACTTTGGATCCGAACCAGGGGATGCCCTCCAATGGACCTATCCTTTTCTGGACAGGGCGGCATCCAGCCCGGCGTCAGCCTTCACGGTGCCAGGGGGCCACCACACAGTGATTGCATCGCGGCGTAGTACCCAGACGGCCACCAGATCACATTGCATTGAAGACGCACAACCAACCTCACAAAAAAACACAACGCCTACGGCGCCGCCCGCGCAGGTTAAAATTGGCGCCGACTCCAAGCCTGAATCCAATGAAGCGAAACATGTCGCGCTCGAACTCAGAGGCACCGATGCCGCACTCGCCAACGCCAAACACCGCATCGCGGGCATCGAGCAACAGAGTGCCGCGATCACGCAGATCCCCCAAGTCCCAACATCCATCCAATTGCACTGCGACGTCCAGCGCGCATGAATGGGCAAAATCATCATCTGTGATTTTGCATGGTAAAACATGGTCGCGCCGCCGCCAAAACACCGCCGCGCACGGTCAAGCATCAACCTTTCCCTGGGCCGTTTTCAGGATCAAGCCCACCGCCAATAAGAGCGCCCCGTAGGAAGGGCCAGCCGAAACAATCGTCTCACCAGAGACCATTGACCCAGACCATTGACCCAGAGAGGGCCAGCGGCGGGGGCGCCGCAAGACGGGCCAAGCGCTCGCCCCTCGCCATCGCTTCGAGACAGAGCGGCCGCCGGGCCGCATCTGCAAGCGGCGCTCGCGCCACCGCCAAGTCAGGAGCCAGCGCCCCCGAACGGACCGCCACCAGGAAAGAGACTGCGCTGCAGCAGTGCCGAACAAAGGGATGCGCGGGCGCTCTACCGGCGCAGCCGGGAAGGCCTCGGCACCTGCAGCGGCAAAGCCAAAGGCCGGCCCCTAACATGCACCGGCAGCCCTGTGCGACGCAGAGGACTGCGACATGGCATTGCAAAACATCACATACGAGGGCGCCCGCGCCCCGCCAATGTCGCCCGAAAATCGATTCGAACCGCGAGGCTGCGAGGACACCTCCAAGGATGATTGGCCCCCCCTTCCAAACACCCCCTTGATCTCAGGCTAGACCGACGCGAGGCTCCGCGGCCTCAAAGCTGACCGACATCAGCTAGCCGACTCAGTCTGGCGCCTCGAGACCACACTGACAAGCTCGGCCACTAGCCAACCTGCCCTGGCCCAGCAATGCCACCATCCTGGACGAGGGATCCAATCAGCGCAACTGGGGCAGACCAGCATCAGCACGGACCCACGGGCCTTCATGTCCCAGATGGCCACACTTGTTATCACGCTGGCCAAGGCCCACATGGCCCCGCCCAACCTGGGCCCCGCCGCCGCGGCGCCAGCCTCCCCGAGGACATGGGGGAGAGGTCGCCGCGGGAGACGCGTTTGCGCCGCAGCCAGCTGGGGGGGGGGAGACCGGCATGCGACCCAGCGGGCATTTCGCCCCGCCGCGCGAGCCCCGAACGTCTGCGGGGGCCCTCGGGGGAGGCAGCGCTCGCTGAAGGCTTTCGGATGCACCTTGCGCGCGTCTGCACAGGCAGACTGGTCGGGGCCGCCAGAGCACAAGATCGGCTATGACCTTTTCATCGCAAATATGCATCATCGCCAAAATGGCCGCGATGGCTCTCGCTTGCATCTGCTCGCGCCCCACCGACGCCTGTCAAGAGAAGGAGGTCCACGCGGCATTTGGCTCATCGACGCCTGCCCAGCCAACCGCGCACTAGCGGGCGCCGCCGCAGGGAGGGCGTCGTCATGTGCCTCGTTACAATGATGGTCTTCGCCCACGCCCGTATCGCCATCTGCAGCGCGCCTGCAAGCGGTTGCGGAATACGGGGCGCTTGCGATGACGCCCAACGACCCCTCGACGACCCTGCCGGCGAGCAGACGCGGGGAAAAAGTGGCACCTTGGTCTTCGCCAGCGCTGGCGACTCGGAGCATCGAGCTGTGCCCTCGGCAACGTCGAGGCACTTGGGGCAAGCTGCCAGGAGGGTCAACGCGGCTGGCAACTCCAGCTCCGCGCCCCTGCGCGCCGCGCACAACGGCCCCCCGCGAGCGCCGCCAAGCGCAAACAAAGGCGGTGTCAGCAATTGCGGGGAAGACGCTGGAAGACGAAAGTGCGCCCCATGCGCTGTCGCACTCGCACGAAGCCTCCGCCGCCGACCAGGGCGACCCCGTCACGAACGTCGAAAGCGACGCTGAATAGCGACCAACTCCAACGCGAACCACCCAACATCCAATCCTCGCTAACACCAGTACCACGACCATGCGCATGGCGGACACGCAGGGACATCCTCTGGGCAGATGCCGGAAGACTGGGCCCCGCCCGGACGAAACCGCCCCAACGTAGCCCAAGGCGGGAGGATTTCATAACGGAGTGCCTTCGGGAACTCCCCGAGCTTGCGCTGGCCCAGCCATTCGTCCTGACCGACAAAGCACTGATTTACTCCACTCGGGCCTGCCCCGCCGCCGAGGCCAGGGGCATGGGCGGGCGAGCCGCCGAAATGGCAGCGCCCTCGCGGACGGGGTCCTCCGCCTCATTGCCGATGCGTGGATGGCAATGCAGCGCGCTGAGGGAGTTCCAAGACCGCATCTGCACGCGCCACGCCCGTGCCTTCGGAAAGAAGTAGGCGAGCCCCCCAAACTGCGTCAACTCTCCGTCGCGGCAATATGGAGGCACGCCTGAGCATCGTCAGCCCACCTCAGCCAGGGATCGTGGATGGCCCGCCGGGCCCGCCGACGACCTTCGGCGTGGCGCCGCGCGCCGCGATTGGGGGCGCCAGCGCGACCCCGGCGCCGAAGCGCTGCAGGTTGAACGCGCGCGCCACCTCCGCGTCCCGCGGGCGGGGGCGGCGCTGGACCGGCGAAAACGATTCGATTACCTCGCCCCGGCCACCTGCCTCGACCTCGCACATCAACCCGGACGCCCGACTGATAAGTGCGCAAGTCAGGCGGCGCTTCTATAATGGCCACCAGAGATGCACCCGCATGCGTGGAGCTCGCGCCAAACACGTAGGTCGCGCCGGCGGGCGTCTCCAAGGCAGCCCCGCCCCCACCTGGCGCCGCGAATCTCCTCGCGCGCGCGCGGGCCGAGCGACGGCGCGGGCCTGCGCCGCGCCCATTGCGCGCAGCGTTGGCCGACGACGGTAACTCCGCGGCCCCCGCGGCCAGAAAACGCCGCGCGCCACTCGACGAGACGGCGCTCTCCGACAATCTGTCTGGCCAGGAAATCCCCGGCAGATCGGCGGGCCGGGCGGCGGGCGAAGAGCGCCGCCGCCAGGGGGTCGCCCTTCAGCAACACAGGCATCCAATACAAGCTCGCCGCCAGGTGAAAGCTGGCGAGAATCCGCAGCATCGTCGCCCCCGTCGCAGACAACGCGCAATTGAAACTCGAGGCCGTCGCCAAAGCCAGAGCGCGACGGGCCGTTGCCGGACGTCCGCGCGTCGGGCGACTTCTGGAATGCACTCGATCGAGATCTCGATCAGCAAGGTCCCTGGCTGTCAGCGCATGCGCCGTTGGCGCCGACATCCAAGCGCCCAGACCGAGAGCCATGGGGCCCAAAAGAAGATCCCAGATCTCACAGCGGGTACTCCGCGCTCCCTTTGTTCCTGGGCACGCCATCGAACTTGGCGCCATCGTGCACAGGGAAGCTTCGCTCGGGCTGAGAAGACAAGCGCGGCGAGACACCAGTCTCGAGGCCATGGCCGAAGAGCTGCGAGAGCGAGATTGCGCGCATGACTTCCATGACGGCGGCCCAGCGAGACGAGGTTGGCAAGCCGCTTCCAGCTGCCCAACTTGAACGAGCCGGGCAGCGCGCGGCACGATGCGCGACAACCCGGGCGCTCGCCTGTCATGGCATCACCTGCAAGCGGGGCTGTTCACTACCAGGCGCAACCTGGGTGCCTTTCGCCATGGCCAGACAGGGCCTCGAAGACTTCGACAACGCGTGGTTGGTCCGAGCGAAAGCAAAGCCAAGCGCACCGCATGGCAATTCGGACTCGTCTCAAACTGCCCGCGCCGGGACGACCGCGCCCTGCGCGGAAAAGTCAAGCCCGCCATCACTGCTGGCCCATCCCCTCAGCGCATATGGTGCGACCGCGAAGGGGTGGCAGGTTGAGCGCCGCCCGGAGATGCCCGCGCTGGGAATCCGAGAGGACTGCTCTGAAGACCGCGATCGTCGAGCAACAGTGGCGCGGCGCAGCGCAATGGGCGCCGTGGCCGTCGCCAGGAATATACCCAGCTCCTTGACCTCCACGCTGCCCATGCATTGGGCGAGATCACGAGCCCAATCCGCGGCCGTCGCCAGCGGGCCACTACGACGACTACGCAAACGTTGGAGCGCCGACGACGCCGGCGCCAGATGGGCGCCCGCTGCCACTGAGGAGGCCTCCTCGCACCAGGCCCGCCCGATCCTCGCCGGGGTGGCTTCGGAGTGTACATTGGCCCAGATGACGCAGTCCGCGCGCGCGGTCTGGCGCAGTCCACCCAGAGGGCCGAGACTCTGGACAACCAAAACAAAGCGCGGGTGCCCGGGCCAGCTTTTGGCAGCGAATGCCCCGTGTCTTCCAGGCCAGGCCAGACATGTTCACAGTCCAGAAGGTAGAAAGACACCTGGGTGAGCAAGGCATCGGCGAGGGGCGTATCACGCCGATTTTGACAGCTTTCAACCGCCGCGCAGATGAACTTGCCACTGCTGGCGCACGCCCCCAGAGCGAACCACGCGGCGTCATCGGCGTGGCTAAACGTCGCCCGTCCTTTACAGCATGGCAATCGCAATTCTGGCCAGCGTCGCCAGACACTCCCCCTGGCAGACAGAAGAGTGGGCCACTCAAGCGGTGAACTCAGCAAGACGAAACCAACCACTTCCACACGCGGTCACTGGCCACCAAGCTCCCGAGGCGGCCCCGCTCAATTACCACTCGACGGTCCGGCAAGGCGTGCGTACGTCGGTCACATCGATGATCCACGGGCGGGGCCTGCTTGACTTCGATTGCGAAGGACAGGACCCGCGAGGTGTTGCCGCCTCCATGAACGATGACGAAGGTAACGATGCCCCCTCTAAAGTCACAGAGGAGACGACCACGGCGATCAGGACGATTCCCGCGACGCGAGCCAGCCAAGACTCACCGACGGCCAGGAGCAAGTAGTTCACGGTCGACAGGATCAGGCCGTCACTACCAGCCCTCCTCACCACCGAATTAATTCCTCATCCCACCGAAGAAACGGGTCGGAACGGGGCTCGGTGCGACGGGGGCGAACCGACCGTAGGCGAACCCTCACGCAGCACATATCAGCGGCCAGTCGACAGCCAGAGGATGACCGCGAAACGGCCCTCATCGCGAGAACCAACGCACTGCAACAGCGGGCCAACCGCCTTGCCCAATCCTCCAGCACATCCAAGAGCGGCCGACCTAGACAAACGCGTTCCACAACCCGCAGAGTAACTATTCGCAGATGGCCTGGATCCGCCGACGGGGATCTACGATGCAATGCACCGATATTGCAAGATATTTCTTTCGGGCGTTTGCGAGTATGCACTTTGCGGGTAGTGGGACGCGCTCAGTGATAACCCCGCTGTTTGGCACACTCCGCCGAGCACAAGCTGCCTGGGAAGGCCACCGCCAGGCTTTCCGGCCTGCCGCTTCTCTGGAGGCCCGCCGTTCAAGACATCCTCCAGGCTTCCCCGGCTGCTCGACGCCTGGCGCACCAGCGCCAGCACCCTTCCTCCCTCGGCGGAGGCTGCGCGAACAAATAGCGCCTGCGCCGTTGCCGTGTTATGGGACCGCCGCGGGGGATGCCCCAGGGTGGCGCCGTCACTGTCCGACCGCCGTTTCACGCATGCCAAAGCGTGTGCAGCGCCAGCGTCTGTCGGCGGCGAGCGAAGAGGGGGAGCGAAAAGGAGAAGGCCTTCTCAGAATGCGGCGAGGCTTCGCAGAAGCCATCGCGCATTCTGAGAAATGTTCTGCGTCTTCGGAGAAGGTTTAGAAATCTTCTCAGAAGGCTGGAGGACTCCTACGCCTTCTGAGATGGTCAACCCCTTCTCTTCCCCCCCTCCCTCGCCGCCGAGAAGGGGCGACCCTTTTGCAAGATAACCCTCAACGGCAATGGCGCCGAGATAACTCCGCTTCCGGCCGTCACCCCAGAGACGGCCGCAAACACCCAATCCCGACCCCTCGCAGGCTCCAGGTCACAGATCCTGCGGTCCAGTGGTTAGGATTGCTTTCAAATTTACCTTCATGAGTTCATCATTTCGTCATCATATTCGAATAAGACGAAATGCCTGCTTCATTTTTCTATGACAAATCGTTTGGTGCTTTAAACCAATGCCTGGAGTGGCTGATAATCCGTCGTCCCTCCAAGCTTCCATGTTTCCTGGCCAGGCTGCCCTGGCCGGTGAGGGAGGGGCGCCCCGCTGCCGTGATGCTCTGGCTGCAAAATCGCGCGGAGGCCTCCCCATTTGATGTGTGCGATTGTGCGTTCTCACCTTCTCCTACTGCTCTCATCCGTCCTGGTCTCGACTCGGCGCGTCGCTCTATGTGCTCGCTGCTCGCCCTTGTCACTACCTCCCGCTTTTGCTGCTTCCAGCGGGGGTTCTCCCAGACCGCACCTGAAGTGAGGGAAAATATCCCCACCCCTGATTCCCACGCGGCGCCTCCCGCCGCGAGAGGTGGGCGCGGCGTGCGCTTGTATGAAGGAGGCCCAGGGACACACACACACACATAGAAACATGTCCAAGGATTTCCTACGGTTTCCAACATTTTCTTGACTTCCATCTTCCTCTTCACTTCCCATTTTGGCCATCTTTCTCCATAGAGTCTTCGATCATGTGTGCCTAAATCCCCCTGATTGTAGCCCCGTGCCCAGACGAACAGCCCGCCGAACTGCTGCGCCCTTTCTGTGTGTGTCTCTCTCTCTCTCTCTGTCTCTCCCCCTCTCCTTGCCCTCCTCCTCCTCCGAGAAAGCTTTTGGCGCGCATGGACGTCGCCGCGTCAGACAGCGCGCGCGCGCGCCCCCGCAGCGGCGCCGGCAGTGGCGGGGCGCACGAGAGGGTTTGGGGCGATGGTGCACGCACTACGACCATGAGTTGTTCCCCCACTTTAGCCTAGCCTAGCCTAGCCTTGCCTCATCCTCCTTACGATTACGACCCAACCCTCCTCCTCCCCACCTCTCGGAAGATTAGTTGTTTCCCAAATAGACCTTGTTTTGGAGAGATCTCACTTCTCTTGTGCAGGGACCGATGCGTCAGCATCGTCAGTGAGAAGCCTTGCTCGGGGTTGCCCAGTCGTCCAGCTGCCGTCTTGCACAGGCGACCCGGTTGCGCAGTGCAAGCCAATGCCAACCAATACTAAGCATCGATTCCAAGGAATACTAAAAAGCGCCAAGCAGTGCCAAGCAATGCCACGCAACGAGTCCAAGCAATGCCAAGCAACGCCAAACAAATGCCAAACAATGCAAGCCAATGCCCAGGAATGCCAAACAATGCCAAACATGGCCGAGTAATGCCGGCCAATGCCGAGCGCCGCCTTCAACGTCAAGCAATGCAACGCAATTCAAAGCAATGCTGAGCCATGCCGAGCAAGGAGTCCAAGCGACGAGTCCAGGCGACGATGCCAAACAAGGCGGGGCCATGCCGAGCAGTGCCTTGCATGGCATTGCGCTGCAGTGCGTTGCTCAGAACTGCGTTGCCCGAGGTAGCTAAAGTTAGGTCGGGCCTGTCCCCCTACAGGGGGATTTTGGATGACAAATCAAAGATACCCCGAAATGCTCCAAGCTGGTCAAAAAATAGTCCAAACATCGTCCCCAGACTATTGTTTGCGTATGTGTGGACCTCCCCCCTCTAGAGGGACAGGCCCAACTTAAAACTAAGAAAGTCCCCTGGGAAAAGCGAAGAGAAGGCGCCCGAAGAATGCGCCCCCTTCGCCCTGCCTTGAAGTCGGGCCTGTCCCTCTACAGGGGGAATATTCAAAAATAGTCAAAAATAGTACGGGGACTATTTTGTAGTATTTTTAAAAGCATGTTGGGGCATAGTGTGCGTATTTTCCATTTTTCGTCGAAGATCCCCCTGTAGGGGGACACGCCCGACTTAACCCTGCCCCTCCCCCGCCACCCCCCCGTGCGCTCCGCCGGCGGGCTATCCCTGGCCTCTCAGGGTCTTCCTCACGGCGGCCGCGGCCGCCGCCTCCGCGGCCGGGCGCTGGTGCACCTGGACGCCGACGACGGCAGCGACGACGACGACGCGACCAAGACGATTACGACGACGACGACGACGACGACGACGACGACGACGGCGACGGCTCCCAGCGTGGACCCTCGCAGGCGCTGGCCTGCCCAGAGTGCTGGAAAAGCAGGAGGCCTCAGACAGCCGCCGTGACGTACGGAACGTGGCACAGCGAGCGCGAAGGGGTGCTCCCCTCCACGGCGAGCCTGGGGCCACGAACGGGCTCCCCCGATGCGGATCCGAGGAACGGCCGAACACCGGGCCCCCCCCCTGAGCCCGGCGTGCTGCGGTGCTCTCATACGGCGGCGAGCCAGGGGGGGGGAAACTGAGTAGGAGAAGGCCTTCTCGGAAGGCCGCGGGGCCTCCTAGAAGCCCCCTCTGGCCTCCTGAGAGGTTTTCGGAGCCTTCCCCGGAGACGCGGAAGACTCTTTCAAGAAGGCGCGAGGGCTTCTGACAAGCCCCGCCGCCTTCTGAGAAGGCCTTCTCCTTTTCATTTCCCCCCCTCGCTCGCCGCCGATTCATGATGGGGCAACGATATGGGGAACCGACCCAGGGGGGGCGCATCGAGCTGGAACCTGCGAGACATCGCCCAAGTGTCGGCAAGAGGCCCCCGAAAACGGAATCGCACGTGCCTGGGCGGGGCTGGAAATCGGGCCCCTATCGGCGATCAATTGGAGATTGGAGGTCTATGCATCCCCCCCTGGGCCGATCTCCCCTAATCGAGCCAAACCTTGACCGTTGATGACTGAGGGGGGGGGCCTATGGGAAGAATTATCCATCTGGGGGGAGGCGTATGCGATGCTGCCCCAGAGGCCTCTATGCTGCACAGGGGCGAAGAGGCCAGCATTGAAGAGTCAGAGGGGCATAGTCTTTACATCCCCATCGAAGGTGCTTCCTTCACAGTCGTGGGGCGACAGTTGGGGCATTTGTTCCATTTCTCAAGTTACCCCAGGGCCTGCTCCCGCAAGTCAACGGTTCGACGTAATCGCTACCCCTCTGCTCTGACAAGCAGCGCATACCGTACACCAAAGTTTGGCTGCGGAATCCAACATCGACGGTAGCCGATGACGTCAGCGACGATGATGACGACGACGACGGCGACCGCAACGACGACGACGACCACGACGGAAGACGACGACGATGACGCGCGCCGCTGCGGATACCCCATGGTCCGCCGTGGTTGACGACGACGACGGCGACGACGACGACGGCGACGGCGGGGGGGGGGATGCTGCGAGGGTCCGCAATGGTCGACGATTCGACGACGACGACGACGGCGACCGAAAACGACGACGATGACGGCGGCGGCATGCGGCGTCGACGGCCGACGGCGACGACGGCGACGACAAACGACGCTGACGACGACACGCGCTGCGGATGCCCCATGGCTGAGGGGTGCTGCGAGGAGGGCCCGCCGTAGCCAACGACGATGCCGACGCAGACGACTGCCGACGACGAAAGAAGACGACGCCCAGCAACGACGACGACGACGGCGGCGGCATGCGGCGACGACGACGACGACAGAAGACGGTGACGACGCGGACGGCCACGACGAGGCGTGCTGTGGATTCCCCATGGGCGGGGGCGTGCCGCGAGGTCCTGCCGTTGCCGACGACGACGACGGCGACGATCGACAATCGACGACGACGACGACGACGACGTCAGGTGCGTGGGGCAACCGGCCGCTCAGACGACGCAGTGCCGTTCGCCGGCGAAGCCAACGCATAAGGGTCGGATGGAGATCCTTACATGGGGGTCCTGGTGGTAGGGCTCCCGCTCGAGACTTCCTCGCAAGCCACTCGCGGACGAGGCTCCCGCCTGACATCGCCTGCAGATTCGAACCGAGGGGGGGCAGCTCGAGGCTTCCTCGACATGCACCCGCAGACGACGCTCCAACGCAGCACTTCCTCCAAATTCCAGCTCCTGGGGGCGAAACTTGCGACAGACTTATCAAAGTGCCTCCAAATGTCCTCCAAACCCAAGCCCTTGAGGAGGACTTCCTTCACATGTCGGACCTCATCCCCCATGAAAAGTCGGCTCCCGCTCGAGAGTTCCTTGCTGTTCGCTCGTTTCCCCGCCCTTTTCACGCCGCGCTCGGGGGAAAACATAGGGAGCACACAAAGGACGTACGCGCCCAGCTATGTACATGAACACGGCCCCTTGACCCGCGAGACCTGCCGCGCGACACGAACATTCGCGCAGTGCAAACTCTCGAAACCAGCGTGGATTCATGTACATGTACGTCCTTCTTTCGCTCCTGAAAACGTGCCAGAGAACAGCCCAAACCCTTTTGTTTTTGCAAGCCGAAGAGGAGCCCCGTGGCAGGAGGCAGGGGAACGACGGGCGTCAAAAGGACAACCCGGGGAGGGCGCGAGGAGGGATTGCAAAACAACCCTAGGATTGCAAAAAAACCCGGGGAGGGCGCGGGGAGGGCGCGAGGAGGGTTGTTTTTGCAATCCTAGGGTTTTTTTGCAATCCTGGGTTTTTTTTTTGCAATCCTTCGTTCGAGGGAGGGGGGGAAAGGCGGGAGGGGGGAGGGACGCGCGCCGCGCGCGCCCGGGCCCTCAAGGGGCCGCGGAAAAGAAACAAACCCAACACTTGAACGAAGGATTGCAAAAAAACCGAACGAAGGATTGCAATCCTTGGGTTTTTTTGCAATCCAGGGTTTTTTTTGCAATCCTTCGTTTTTTGCAATCCTTGGTTTTTGTTTGCATCCTGGGCCTCAACAAGAACCGATACACTCCCAACCGGTACGTTTCCCGTGGGGAGCAAGCACCGCACAGCGGACCCACGGGCGGGCGGGCCCCCCGAAAACAAATGAACAAAAAACCTAACGAGTCCACTGGCGCTGAGGGCTTCAGCATAAGACTACGCACTCCTCCTCAACGCGCTCTCCGTATGGAGCGAGCATCGCGCGGGAGACCCACAACAAACACAGCGCGGGAGACCCACGACCGGGTGGATCACCCGAAAACTGGTTCAAAAACCATCTGCATCACATGCATTCTAAGTCTAAAAATGAAGCGGCGCACTCCCACCCAATACGTTCCGCGCATGAAGCACGCACCACACAGGTGACCCAACTCAGTACGTTTCCCGTATGGAGCAGGCACCACGCAAGTTACCCACGGGCAGGAGGGCCACCCGAGAACTGTATCAGAAAAGCCTGCTGGCTTGAGCTGGCGCACTCCCGCTCAATGCGCGTCCCGCGAGAAGCAGGCACTGGACAAGTGACCTGCTTGCGGGTGGGTCACCCAACACTTCGCTGAAACAATATACTTGTTTGAGTTGAGTGATGGGCCTCAACGCGAAGCTGCGCACTCCTACGCAATACGCTTCCCGTACGAAGCACGCAATTCCCATGTGACCCACGGGCGGGTGGGTCACCCGAACACTGGCGGAGAAAAACGAAGCGCTGTCTGTGTATTCTGTCGGGGCCTCATCACCAGAAGGCGCACTCCTACCCAATGCGATTCACGATGCGATGAGGCAGGCACCACGCATGTGACGCACGGGCGGGTGGGTCACCCGAGAACTGGCTGAGAAAAAACAACCTGTTCCACGTGCGTTCTGGGTTCCCCAACTTAAACCGCTCCCCGTATGAAGCCGCCATCGCACAGGTGACCCAGGAGCGGGCGGGTCATCCGACAATTTGTTTCGAACAAACATGCTGATTCACCTGCCTTTTGGGCCCCAGCATGAAGTGGGGCTTCCCGCTCGATGCGTTCCCCGTATGCAGCACGCACCATGCAAATGACCCACGGACGGTCGGGCCACATGAGAACCGGTAGAGAATAACCCAATCTTCCACTTGCGTTTTGGGCCTCAACATGAAGTGATACACTCCCACAAAATGCGCTTCCCGCAAGAAGCGGGCATCATGCAAGTGACCCAATTGCGGGGGGGGTCACCAAACAAACTGCTGGAACAAACGCGCCCTGGGCCTCAACGCGAAACGGCGCACTCCCGCCGAATACGTCTCCTGTGCGAAACAAGCAACGCGCAAGCGACCCACGGACGGGCGTGTCACCCGAAAGCTGGTTCAGAAAACCACACCATTCTGGGCCCCAACATGGGATGATGCAAGTCCACTAAACACGCTTCCCGTATGAAACAGGCACCACGCCGGTGGCAAACTGGCTTGTGGATAACGCGATCACCGGTACAGGAACAAAACAATGTTGTCACACGCATTTCGGGCCACAATGTGAAACAACGCATTCCCATTCGATACGTTCCCCGTATGCATCACGCACTACGCAGGTGATCCACGGGCGCGTGGGCAACCCGAAACCTGCTTGAGAAAAGCAATGTGTTCCACTTATGTTACTTGGGTCAACATGAAGAGAAAGACTTCCGCTCGATACTTTCCCATACGAACTGGGCGGGCACCACGCAGGTGACCCATGGGCGGGTGGGTCAACCGAGAGCAAATTGAGAATAGCAATCTGCCTCACTTGCACATCATGCTTCAACGAGAAACAATGCATTCCCACTCTATACGCTTTCTGCACGGAGCAGTCACCACGCTAGTGACCCACGGGCTGGTGGGCCATCCGACAACTCGCTGGAACAAGTGACCTTTTCCAGTTGCGTGCTGGAACAAGTGATGTATTCCCACTCGATGCGTTCCCCGTAAAAGGGAAACAAACACCACGCACGTGACACACGGGCGGGCGGATCACCCGAGGACTCGTTGAGAAAAACAGAAATTGTCACATGCACTCTAGGGCTCAACATGGGGTGTTGCATGTCCACCCAACACGATTATCTTGTGAAGCAGACACCGCGAAAATGACCCACGGCCGGCCTGGGCCACCCACCCGGAAACTGGATGAGAACAACAATCGTTCCACTTGCATTCAGGACCTCAGCATGAGATCGCGCCTTCCCACTCAACGCAATCCCCGTATGAATCACGCACCACGCACGTGACTCTCGCACGGCTGGGCTATCAGGAACAAGGTTGAAACAAAACAATTGTTCTACGTGCACCTGCGGCCTCATTATGAAGCGGTGCACTCCCATTCAACTCGTGTGCGGCATTACGCACGCGCCACGCTGATGGCCTGCGGGCGCGTGGATCACCCGAAAATCGGTTGAGCAAAAGCCCGCCGTTTCACGAGCATCTTTGGCCTCAACATGGAGCGATGCATTTCTACGCGTTACGTGTCCCGTACGAAACAAGCACCACGCAGATGACTTAGGGGCGGGCGGGTCGCCCGAAAACTGGCTGAGACAAGCAAGCGGATGCAGCTACAGTCTGCCCCCCCCCATGAGGGGATGCACTTCCAATCAATACGTTCCGTGTTGAAGCAGGCAGGCGCCACACAAGTGACCCACGGGCGGGTGGGTCACCCAAAAACTGGCTGAAACAAAGTTAGCTGTTTCACCAGAGTTCTGAACCTCAACATGCCGCGAGGCATTCCCACCCAATACTCCCCCCGTATGAAGCAGGCAACACGCATGTGACCCAATGGCGGGTTGGGTCACCCGAGATATGGTTGAGAAAAGCCACCGTGGTTAAGCTGACGCGCTGGGCTTCAGCATGAGGTGGCGCGTTTCCACTCAAGGCGCTTTCCGCATGAAACATTCACCACGCAAGTGACCCACGGGCGGGTGGGTTGTACGAGAACCTTGAGTGACAACGAATTGTTTCACTTTCGTTGTGGGTCTCATAAAAAATGATGCGTTCCAGCCCAATGCACTCCCTGGCCCGCAAGCGACCCACGGGCGGGCGGGCCAGCCCAACATTTGTGGAGAAAACCAATGCATCTCACTTGCGTTATGGGCCTCGGCGTGATGTGATGCATTCGAACCTGATGCGTTCCCGTACGGAGCAGGCACCGCGCAAATTTTCACGGGCTGGTGGGTCGCCCGAGAATTTGCTGAGACAAGCCAGGCTGTTGCATCTGCGTTTTGGAATTCAACATGAAGCAATGCGTTCCCATTCAATGTGCTTCGCATGTGAAGCAGGCACCATGCAAGTGACCCATGGGCGGGTGGGTCACCCGACAACTTATCGGGGACGAACAGGTTGTTTCACCTGCGTGCAAGGCCTCACCATGCGGTGGTACATTCTAACCCCAGTATCTTCCCGTGCGAAGCGGGCACCACGCAAGTGACCCACAGACAAGCTACGTTTCCCGTGCGACGCAGGCACCGCGCACATGACCACCCGAAACCTGGTTGAGAAAAATGCAAAATCGTGTCCCTTGCGTGCTTGACCTTAGCACGGGGCGATGCCTTCCAACTGGCCCGGATCATTCCAAATGCCACTTTGCAAGCAAAAACGGTGCAAACACAAGGGTGTCACGTGTTATCCCTGGTTCTACCCCTACTACGTACCATCCTCCTGCTCCTCAGCTGCTTGTCGTTCCTTCATGTTCCTCATCTTTTTCCTCCTCATCATCCTCCTTCCCCTCCTCTCCCTTTTCCTACTCTTCCTCCTCCTCATATTTGTCCCCCTCCTCCTGCTTCTCATCGTCCTCCTTGTCCTCCCCCTGCTCCTCCTCCTCCTCCTCCTCGTCCTCGTCCTCGTCCTCGTCCTCGTCCTCGGCCTGGTCCTCCTCCTCCTCCTCCTCCTCCTCCTCCTCTTCATCTTCCTCCTCCTTTTGTCAAGGACACTCGGACATTCGTCATCTCTGCTCTTCGTGAGCACCAAATGCGGGGCCCTAGTGGCGAAGCCTTTGGAAAAGTGAAGGCGCCCCGGTACTGACCCTCGTCACCATCACTATCATTAGGTCGGGCATGTCTCCCTAGGGGGGTTTTAGACGAAACAATGAAAATTGAAAATACTCAAAACAGATTCAGACATAATTGAAGATGCAAAAAAAAGTACCCTAACTGTTTTTGGCCGACTTGACACATCCTCCCCCGTTTTCCTGGAATGTCTCCTCCCTCCTCCTCTTTTCTTCTGTGCGCGTTCGCCCGAAAACGCCGACGAAACGCTATATTCCGAGTGTCGGCCACTCTCGCAGGACATACGGCTGGACAGGCAGGGCGAGTTTACCATGTTTGCTTGAAGCGTGTGCGTATGCCGCTATGTGCCCAATGCGCAACGAAACCTCGCAGAGAGAGACGCGCCAACGTGATCGAGCGAGGCTTCGCCGTGTGACCGAGAGCGCAGGCAGGGAGGAGTTTTGCGGCCCCCTTTCGCCCGTCCTCACTCTTCTCAACCAGAGAACCACTATAATGGCACAGTGGCCCTGCCGGTCGCCCTCACTTGGAAGACGGACAAGGTGCAGGAAGAGGAAGGAGGGAACAGGGAGGACTCGTTCGCCTCTGTTCTCCTCATTTCACCTCCTGCGCCTCCTCCTCCGTGCTCCTTTTCTGTCTTTCCACCTCCCTCCTCCTTGTGGCCCTCCTCCCTGGATGCGACGACGAATGACGACGACGACCGACAACGACGACGACGACGACAGAGGCGACATGCGGCGACAAAGACGAGGGGGGAGGAGGGGGCGTGCTGCGATGGTCCGCTGTACCCGATCACGGCGACGACAATGACGCGCGGACGCGGCACTTGAGCATTCCAAAGACACCGCATTGGTCGCGCAACCGATTCCCAACGCGTCGCTGGCCCATAGGCGCCGTACATTCCGCAAACTCGTTGGCCGTGCAGGCGCGGCTGGGTTCGTATATGTTTTACCTCGACCAGGGCAGGTGATTCCCAAAAATTGTTTGCCTGGCGGGGGGGTAGCGTCTGACAATTCATCCACATGGCCGCCGAATTCCCCTGGCGACTTCCTCCTTTGTGTGTGTGTGTGTCGAAAACAGCATCAATGAATCTCCCCGCGCGCGGGGCGCGTCGCCCAGCTGGTGGGGGTGTCTGATGACTTGAAGGCGGATTTCCCCGGAAAAATGGCCGAGGGGGGGTTGGGGGAAGCAAAGCCGAAGGCCCCCCCTTTTACCAGAAGAGCTCCGGAGTCCGACTGAAGCCGTGAAATCATCCAAAAACCTCGACCCTCGATCTTCAACCCTCGATCTTCGACCGTCGGTCCTCGAAACTCGACCCTCGATCCTCGAGTGAAGGATGGATCGCCTCCATGCCGATCTCGCTCAGGGGGTCGTCCGAGGACACGGCCACGCAAGAGGAGCTCAGGGCGTACAGCACCAGCAGCTGCCCAAAGAACATCCACCGCAGCAGCGCGTGCCTCAGGAGGCCCTTCGCCGTCGACCGCATCGCCTTGTCCACGTAGTAGTAGGCGAAGAGGTAGGCGAGGTGTGCCAAGTCACCCACCTAGAATGGGGAGGCAACTCCTCGGAAATTGTTCGTAAAACGAGTACGGGCTACTAAGCTCGATTTTAAGGAACCGACAAGCCAGATGTGCCTGGAATCGGCCAAACATGCAACTGGACGAATCCGATTCAACAAGACCGTGCTGGGTAAGGCTGGCATTCGACCGTGAATATCCCAGCGCCGATGTTGAACTTAACCTCTTGGGCGTTGTATCCCAACCTTTCAGTTCGGCCTGTCCCCCCTACATGCCAATGTTGGGCGAAACGTTAAAAAAAATCAAAAAGATACCCCAACGTACTCACGCACTTCTTTAACAGTTCTAATTATATACAAGAAACCCCAGACATTTTTCTATTTTGAATATTCCCCCTGTAGAGGGACAGGCCCCACTTAACCCGACCTCGATCGACCCTGACTGAACCATGAAGGAGCAGCGCCGCGATCGAACAGACGCAAGCCGCCCAGCTCCCCGGCCTCCTCGCAGGCGTCTCCCCTCCGCGACCTCTCCGTGGGCGCGGCATGCCCAGCACATCGAGGGGAACCCCCTCCGCGGCGATGGGGAGCGCCCCCGCGGCAGCACAAGACGAGAGAAACGCTCCAGGAGCCTCGATTCTCCAGGCTCGAGGGAATGGTGAACGTCTCTTATTCGGCGTTTCGGCAATGGGCGGAAGTCGGGTGTTTCTAGAAGTACCCCTGGCCCAAGGTGTACCCCCAGGATTCTCAGGGTAGCCCCGACGGCGTCCACGGCCCAGAGGTCCCCAGAGGCTCCAAAACGGAGCGAATAGCTGGGGGCACCTTGGGCCGTTGCACTTTCCAGCAGCACCCGAGGAAGGGGAGGGGGGGAGGGGGAAGGGTCTGGCTCCTGACCACCTCTGCTTAATGCCACCGTTTGCGCCAGTGCGTCCTGCATGGGAGACTCCACCTTCTTGAAACAGGCGCCCAAAACAGCCAAGATCTACTCCATGGGGGTGGGAGAGGGTGCGAGGGCCCACGCCGATCGGCAAAACGATGAAGAAGAAACGAGATGACGACCGAATTTCGCCCTGTGTCTGGGCTCTATTCGAAAGAAACGCTCCAAGAACCTCGATTCTCCCCAGGCTCGAGGGTGAGGGGCAACGATAGGAGGGGACTGGCATGAGGGGGAATGCGTCGACCTGGAACTGGCGATGCCTCGCCTATAGATCGGCGATGAGCCTCCGATAGTGAATCCGCACCTTCGTGGGCAGGTTGGGGCTATCGGGCCCCTATCGGCGATCAATGGGCGATGCGGGGCCGATGCATCCCCCCCTATGCCTATCCCCCCGATCGGTGTGTCCAAGAGGGGGGTGTCCAAGAGGGAGGGGCGCAAATCATAGTCGGCGGCATGTGCGCGGCCTAGGGGCGGGCTGGGGAAGTAATGCAACAAGATAAGGCGCCATGAAATCTGGTGAGATATCATGGCCCCCGCCATGGTGTCCACCTCCGTCCTGGTCATCGCCCCCCTCTTTGCCGACCCCGAAGAACCCTGGTTTCTCCAGGCTCGAGGGGACAACGATCGAGCAGAACGCCCTCTGCCTGATCCTGGGCTCCAGCATTAAGTCGCGCGTGTCCCCCTACAGGCAAATACACAAAACTATTTTGGACTTTGTTTGAATCCTCCTCCCCTAGAGGGACAGGCCCGACTTAAGACGACGATCGAGCGGAACGCCCTCTGTCGGACCCTGGGCTCCAGCAGGAGAGCGGAGCCCCAGCAGAGCCGCGTGCGCGCGTGCTGCGCGCGGGCGCGCGCAAGGTCGCACCGGGGGCGCCCGAGGCTCTACACAGGGAACCGGAGGCTCCGGAGGGTGCCTGCCTGCACAACTTAGGACGCAACTGCTGGGAGGTCTTCGCCGGAAAGACTTCTCCGAGTCTCTCAATAAGCGTCGGGGGGACGTCACCCCCACCGACAACCCCACGTCGACCTCCGTCGCGAGCAGCCACCGCGCGCCGAAGGCGCTCCGACCCCCCTCGCGGCGCGACGACGAGGCGAGAGTTGTCCCCCGTCGGGAGTGTATCACCCCACGCTTATGAAGAAACCCAGAGTAAGGAAGATTCAACCCCGTTGCGGGGGTGCTATGCCCGCTTAGGTCGTGGACTAAGCTGGATAAGGCCGGACTGCGCGGGACCAAGCCGAACTGAGCGGGATTAGGGCGGACTGAGCCGGATTCCGGACCAGGGCAAAGTCAGAATTTGATCTCCCAGGAGTTGCATCCGAGCACAAGTACACCCATCCTGACCTGGCGAATCATGGGCTCAGGATCGGAGCACATGCACCGATCCTGGGCGCCGCATGGGCGTGGCCAGGACAGGTCGTCAGCGTAGGTGTACAGTTGGTGCCCTCCGATGGCGGCCGGCTCAGGTGCACTTCGCGGTCCGCCCGAGCCCCGCCATCAGCTGCTGCGCCGCGGACG
>CAUYUJ010002547.1:267500-388840 GCA_963575745.1 Prorocentrum cordatum
ACGACGACGACGACGACGGCAACGACGACGACGACACCGCCCGACCTGCTCCACAGTCGGCGCGCCCGGGGCAGACAGGCACGCCCGGAAGTCGGCGTACAGCGCGAGCACCCTCGCCGCGAACTTCATGCCGTGCTGCTCCCGGACGCCGCCCACGACCTCTGAGGGGCAACGCTACGAACGGCGGATCGACTACCCCAGCGGGGGGGTCCCAGGGGGGAGTCCTTTCCCTCCTCCTTCTCCTCCTCCTCCTCATCTCCGCCTCCTCATCTCCGCCTCCTCCTCCTCCTCCTCTTCTTCTTCTTCTTATTATTATTATTCTTCTTCTCATTATTATTATTCTTCTTCTTATTATTATTAGTATTCTTATTCTTCTTATTACTCTTTTTTATTATTCTTATTATTATTATTATTATTCTTATTATTAGTATTCTTATTATTATTCTTCTTATTATTCTTATTCTTCTTCTTCGTCTTCTTCTTCTTCTTCGTCTTCTTCGTCTTCGTCTTCGTCTTCTTCTTCTTCTTCTTCGTCTTCTTCTTCTTCTTTTTCTTCGTCTTCTTCGTCTTCGTCTTCGTCTTCGACTTCTTCTTCTTCCTCCTCCTCCTCCTCCTCCTCCTCCTCCTCCTCCTCCTCCTCCTCCCCCTCCTGGTCGTCGTCAATGTCTTTCAGGGTCGGCTGCACGGCCGTCAGGCCTTCACAATAGCGGATCGACTACAGAATTGGTCTACCCAAGAGTCATTGGCTCGTCGAGTCCGTGCGACATGCGCAGAACATTCTCTGCGTCTAGCTCGACGAGCAGTCAGTTTGGGGGTACGAGGGTCAGGCAATCGATCCCACACTCGAACGACGGGGGGGACTGGCTGACCGGGGGATCGGGGGCCGATGCACGCCGCCCTGGGCCTATCCTGCACTGAGCCTATCCTCATTATGTTCCAACCTACTTCAGCCTTGATCCCCAGAGAAAAATTCGAGCACCAAGAAAATACCGAAAATCGAAGGTTTTCACGCGTCGGGCCCTGGGAGGCGATGCACGTTCGACACTGTTTCGATACTTTTCTTGGTGCTCGAATCTATTTCTGGGATTGCGTCCTTAAGTACCATGGGAGCAACATAAGCTGATCTCCCCCTTGCGACGTTGCCCCATGGCTTTCGGTTTATAACTCGGCTGTCTGGCGAACGCTCGGGAGGATCCGGGCGCCTCTCGAACGATCGGAGAGACGCAGCCGCTGGAAGGCAGCCCGAGGCTGGAAAACCACCCAGAACCGACGAAGACGTCCGAAAACCTCGACCCTCGAACCCCCCTGAGTCTCTTCCCCCCCTCTACCCCCTCGGCTACACGCCAGAGTGGCTCTAGGCTGAGGTCAGACGTAACGAAAAAAATGCAACATCGTAAAAATCCCGCCAGAGATCCGACGTCGTGCTGTTTTCAATACGGTGCCCCCGAGGTCTCGACCCAGGACCGGTCATTCATCGTCCAGAGTCGTTTTTGTTGGCGGTCCCGAGGCCGGGTAGGGAGGAGGGAGGAGGGAGGAGGGAGGAGGGAGGAGGACGGAGGACGGAGGACGGAGGAAGGAGGAAGGAGGCAGGAGGCAGGAGGCAGGAGGCAGGAGGAAGGAGGAAGGAGGGAGGAAGGAGGAGGGAGGAGGGAGGAGGGAGGAGGAGGGAGGGAGGAGGGAGGAGGGGGAGGGGGAGGGGGAGGAGGGCCCCCAGAAGCAAGACATAGCGACGACACCGTCCGTCGTATTTGTTTCATGACTCGAGGGGGTCTGGGCCCCGTGAGACCTCGGAGGGGCTTCTCCACCGCAGATTGACAGACAGGTGGAACCCTTGACTCCTCCTCCTCCTCCCCTCCTCCTCCTCCTCCTCCTCCTCCTCCTCCTCCTCCCCCTCCTTCTCCTCCTCTCCTCCTCCTCCCCCTCCTCCTCCTCCTCGCCCCCTCCCCCCTGGACTCCGCCCCACGACCCCGCCGAGTCTGCCCCCTCCCCCTCCCCGCACTTTCAAAGTGGCTCCCAGGCGTTCAGGAGCGCAGGCTTGGAAGGACCAGAAAAAAATGGACCCCCCAGAGCCTCCACCACGCCGGAGCCCAGCCTGGAGTCGGGGGGAAGGGGGGGACGAACATGGTACCGACGACGAGTGTTACGTTGTTTCCATTCTAATAAAGGACCGCATCCCAGAAATGATTTCGAGCAACCGGGAGAGTGTCAAAAGAGTGTCGAAACAGTGTTTGGCGGGTGTCTCCCAGGGCCAGACACGTGAAAACCCTTGAGTTTCGGTACTTTTCTGGCGCTCGAAATTCTTTCTGGTGATCAAGGCTAAACTAGGTTGGAGCATCATAAGACGAGCGGGGTCCATTTTCTTGTTCCCCTTCCGCAGGACCAATTATTCATCCTGAGTCGTTGCTCGACGGCCCCAAGGCCCGGCGAGGGCCTCCCGAGGCCGGACAAGGTAAACAGAAACAAAAAGCTTCCGCCCTGATTTGTTCCAAATGCGCTGGACCTCTGGGTACGCCTAGTCGACCTCCCCCCTCCTCCTCGTCCTCCTCCTCCTCCTCCTCCTCCTCCACCTCCACCTCCTCCTCCTCCACCTCCACCTCCTCCTCCTCCTCCTCCTCCTCCTCCTCCTCCGACTCCGCGACGCCGCCGCGTCGGCCCTCATTATCGACGCGGTCTCGGGGGCAACGTGAGGGGCAACGATACGGGGGGCCTGATACAGGGGGGATACATCGACCTGGAATCGGCGATGCATCGCGGATGGATCGGCGACAGGCCCCGATCGCGAAACCGCAGCTTCCTGGGCGGGGTGGGGCTCTCAGACCCCCATCGGCGATCCATGAGAGATGAGGGGTCGATGCATCCCACCCTATGCCCATCCCCTGGTGGTTCTCGGGTCGTTGCTCTGGCCTCTGGCGGCCGTTCGGGACGATCTGGGCACCCCGGAACGCTCGCGCCGAGGCGAAGCTGCTGGAACGCACCCCGAGGCTGGAAAACATTGAGGAACCGACGAAGACGCCAACAAACCTCAAGTAACCGACGAGGACGCTCGAAATAGCCCCCCTATGCCCCTGATTACCCTCCGTGCCAGCTGTACATCAAGCTGTCCCCCCTATCGTTACCCCTCACGTTGCCTCGAGACCTCGTCGATAATGAGGGCCGGCGCGGCGGCGTCGCAGAGGCGGAGAAGGAGGAGGAGGAGAAGGAAGAGGAGGAGGAGAGGGAGAAGGAGGAGGAGGAGGAGAAGGAGAAGGAGGAGGAGGAGGAGAAGGAAGAGGAGGAGGAGGAGGAGGAGGAGGAGGAGGTGCAGGAGGAGGAGGAGGCGGAGGAGGATCAAGAGGAGGAGCAGGAGGAGGACGAGAGGGAGGAGCAGGAGATGGCGGAGGAGGAGGCGGAGGAGTAGGAGCAGGCAGGAGAGGAGAAGAGGGGGGAGGAGGAGCAGGAGGAGGAGGAGGAGGAGGATGAGGAGGATGAGGAGGAGGCGGAGGAGGAGGAGGAGGAGGTGGAAGAGGAGCAGGCAGGAGGAGAGAGAGGAGGAGGAGGAGGAGAGGAGGAGGAGGAGAAGGATTAGGAGGCGGAAGAGGAGGCGGAGGAGGAGCAGGATGAGGAGAAATAGGGGCAGGAGAAGGAGGAGGAAGAGGAGCAGGAGGAGGAGGAGGAGGAGGAGGAGGAGGAGGAGGAGGAGGAGGAGGAGGAAGGGGGGAAGGATGAGGAGGAGGCGGAGGAGGAGGCGGAGCAGGAGGAGGCCCCCGAGGCCTCGTCGATAATGAGGGCCGGCGTGTCGGCGTCGCGGAGGCCAGGCTGCGGCCCGCCGGCGGGTGGCGCAACGCGCGCGGGCGCCGTCGCCCCGCCTGCGGGCGGGAGGGGCCGGCGCCGCTCGGCGGCCTTCGCGCTGCGCCAAGGAGCCCCTGAGCAGGAGCAGAAAACGGCGACGACGACGACGACGTTGACCGACGACGTTGGCGACGACGTTGACGACGTTGACGTTGACGTTGACGTTGGCAACGACGACAACGACGGGACAGCGACGGAGAGGACGACGCTAAAGACGACGACGACGTTTTTCGCTGGCCTCTCGCGAGAGGGCGCCCTGCCCCCTGGGACGGAGCAGAGAACGGCTCGGCCGCGGCGGTGGGAAGAAACACTGTCGAAACGTGTACCCAAACATCCGAGGATGTGATGTTTGCAATCTGGCATGCTTTCCTGGATTTCGGCTTCCTGGGCCCGTTCTCGGATCCGGGGACTATCAAACATAACTCTGAAACGACAAACCACCCCTGGGAGCCCCTGCAAAGAGCAGAAAACGGCATAACCTCCGGCGGGAAGAAGTACCGTCTAAACGTGTACCCAGGGATTCGAGGACATGATATTGTCAATGCGGCGTTTTTTCCTGGCGTTCGGCCTCTGGGGCCCGTTATCAGGCCCGGGGACCATCGAACATGAATCTGGGACGACAAACCGCCCCCGGGGAAGGGGTCGGGACCCTGAGCCCCTGGGAAGGAGCAGAAAACGGCACAGCAGTCGGTCGGAAGAAGCAGGTAGAACCATGAAGCAATGAACGGCGGACAAAGCAGATTGGGCTCAGGCACCCCCGATGAGCAACGAAACACAACAAGAGCAGATCGGTTCTCGACATAAGAAGACGATTGAAATATATAGGGAACCCACAGGAAGAACGTACGCGCCAAAGCATGTACATGAACACGGACCCTCGATCCGCGTGACCGTCCGCGTGATACGAACATTCGCGCAATGCAAACTCTCGAAACCAACGCGAACGTGGATTCATGTACGTGTACGTCCTTCTTTCGCTTCTGAGTATATCGGGACTTGGGCATCCAAAACTACCTGCTTCCGCGATCGGCATGTGAACACAAACTGTCGGATGTCCGCGCGGGTTTCTCGGACAGACGCCTGCACCAATGTTGCGTGTGGGCCCGCCAGGCCGATGCCCGTACCACTGCCTGTGCCGATGCCCGCACTGGAACAACAAGTAACATAGCATAAGCATTCGGTCGGCCATGTTCCCCTACAGGCGGATTTTCGACGAAAAATTAAACATACTCCAAAAATGCCCAAACAAAGTCAAAAAAATACTCGGAGCATCGTCCCCTGACAATTTGTTCGACTATTTTTGAATATTCCTCCTGCAGCACGAGCTTTCGAAAAGCAGATATTTCATGTGTACGCCAGTCTTTCTTCTTCGAGCCCAAGCACCGGGCGTCGCTGGAGGGGCCTTGGCGGCGAGCGCCATCTTCGCGGGGGCCTTGCCGTCGCCCTTGAGAGGCGCCCACTGCTTGCCCGTGAGCGTTCGCACGGCCACTGCGCAGAGCGCGGTCACCGCAAAGATGGTCAGCTCCATGCCGATCGCATCCCACGCCGCAGAGGCCATTGAGGCAGACTCGACCTTCGAAGCGGACGGCAGGGGAGTCGGGCGAAGGGCGGGTAGCGAACCTCGGGGGCGACGATGGGGGCGAACAGCCGTGGGGCGGGCGTTACATGCGGGCAATACTTCTGTCCATATCCACTGCAGTATGGAGTTTCGGGCTCCCTTCCCCAGAAACCCGAGGCACACTGTATATGACAAATTTGCCCACCGTAGAGGCTAGGTGTTCATCCATATCCAGTGCGCCTCGGCCCTGAGGCGCTTCTTCCAAAAAAGTTCAAGACGCACTGGATATGGATATTAGTTTTGCCCGCATTACACGCATTCGCCCGGGAGCCTCCTCGAAGACATAGAGCATCGGCGCACCCGAACCCAGACATGCGACGTCCTTTTTTTTTGAGACGGCGCCCCCGGAAGCCCAGGCCCTTTCCCCAAGGCCGGTTTTTCATCCTGAGCCGTTTTTGGACGGTCCCGAGGCCGGGTAAGGGCCCCCAGGGCCGAAAATAGCGAAACACTCGCCGTCCTGCTCTTTCTTGACGACGCGAGCACGTCTGGGAACACATGTGCTGCTCTCCCCTGGGCTGTTCGCCCCTATGCTGCCTCTGATTGAACCAGCTCCAACAGCTGCTTTCTCTGGCGCCTCCCGGGCGTTGGGAGGCGCCCAAGCATCGAGAAGAAGGCGCCTGGCGGCGGGGCCGAACCAACGGCTGCGTGCCGCAAGCTTCGTACCCCCCCTCCCCCTTCTCTACAGTGGAGGCCAGCCCACCCTCCTCCTCCTCCTCCTCCTCCTCTTTCCCCTTCTTCTTCTTCTGCTCCTCCTCCCCCTCCTCCTCCTCCGCCTTCCCCTCCTCCTACTCCTCCTCCCCCTCCTCCTCCTCCTCCTCCTTTCCCTTCTTCTTGTTCTGCTTATTATGTTTCTTCTGCTCCTCCTCCTCCTCCTCCTCCTCCTCCTTGTCCTCCTCCTCCCCCTGCTCCTCCTCCTCCTCCTCCCTCTCCTCCTCCTCCTTCTCCTCCTCCTCCTCCTCCACCTCCTCCTCCTCCTTCTCCTCCTCCTTCTCCTCCTCCTCCTCCTGCTGCTGCTGCTAACGGCGGTTGTGCCCCTCCTCCTCCTTCTCTTCCTCCTCCTGCTCCTCCTCCTTCTCCCTCTCCTCCTCCTCCTCCTCCTCCTGCTCCTCCTCCTTCTCCTCCTCCCTGAGACCCCAGGGCGTCCATGGATTTTGAGGGTGGGAACGCCACGCTTCCACAGCATAGCCGTGGAAACCCAAGAAACCCATGGCACCCTGGAGGCGAAGAGTGTGTTCCTTGGCAAGGGTTTCCACTGTATTGCTCCCTCTTTTCCGCCCCGAGACCTGGGGCACCCAGGTCGCAGATGCCATTGTGTTAGCTGGTAGATATGAAAATGTCGTAAACGTTGGCGGTGTCAGGCGCTGCTGCTCGTTGCAGCAGGGGAAGCAGATTGGTAGAGCGGTTCGATTGAACGTGACAGGCCCTGAAGCGCACAAGCTGGACCCTAAATGTGGCTACGTACCTGCGGAGAGGAGGTGATGAAGAGGAAGACGTGAAGACGGAAGACGAGGAGGACGACAAGGAGTAGAGGAGGAGGAAAGGGCACCCCCCGGCCACAAGGGAGAAGGCGGGGGGCACGACCTCCCGACCCCCCCGCCCAACACACCCATGGTGCAGGGGGGACCGGCTGGGGGTTGCGCCCCCCCGCCCCCATCCCCACCCATCCCTCGCGCCGGCAAGGGCGCCGTTTGCCAGCGCGAGGAAGAGAGGGAGGGCGCTACGACGTCCCCCCCCTCCCCCTCGTAGAGGTCAAAAATCCACCCCCATAAGAACCACCCCGACGCGCGAAGTCGTTCAGTAAACGCTCCCAAAGAAGGAATCGAACAAGGCAGCGATGTTCAGTAACCGCCCAGGGCCGTTTAGTAAACGCCAAGTGTCTGGTCCGGCTCACACTCCCTGCGCCGAAGGAAAGAGGGGGGAAGGTCCTAGCCCTCACCCCCGCCGACAACCGACCACATACTGCGCGCCTTCAGCGCTGCAGTCGCTCAAAGGAGCGCGTTGTCAACATCCCACCGTTGCCAAGAGCATATTTGGCAAAATCAGGCCGATTGAAGGCCCAAACTTCACAACAGAACTGAGACGTTGAGAACCGTGTAAAAGCAGATGTATTGCCCAAGGCGCTCTTCGATAACACGCACAGTCTCTCTCTCTCTCTCTGTCTCTCTCGCTCTCGATCTGCCCCTTTTGATGTGCGTGCCTTTTTTTGTTTTCTCTCTATCTCTCTCACTACCTCTTTCTCTATGTCTCTCTCCCGCTCTCTCTCCCCCCTCTCCGTCCCTCCCATTCTCTTTCTAGAGCTCTCCAGAACTCCCTGAGTATCTATCCCGCTGCCCCCGACTCTCGCGTCTTCCTCCCGCCATCCCCATCGATTGCATATGTTCCTCCATCTTCCTCCTGCTGCCTTTCTTCTTCCTCATCCTCTTCGTCCCCCTCTTGCTGCCCAGCCATTTCGCGTCCGAGCGCCGCCCCTCCTTCACGCGGCGCGCGCGGGCGTTTCGAGCGCTGACTTCGGAATGGCCTCGCGCTCGAGGGCCGCCACGAAATCACATGCGAAAGTGCCGAAATCCGGCGAGGGCGAGGCCGCCAGCCCGTCCCATCATCGCTCTCTTCTTCCTCCCCCTTCTCCGCCCCCTGGCGACCAGTAGCGACCGTCGACACCGGGCCGAAGCAACAGGGCAAGACCCAAACCTGCAGGAGCCCAACGTGACTAACTACAACGCCGGAATCCAATCGTGCAAGAACAGACGCAGTGGCTGCCGCTATTGCCACTGCCCCAAAAAGACGAACAATGGCAGCAACCTCTGTCATCGCGGGAGCAGGTGCAGGAGCCAAACACCAACACCATCAGCTACACCGATGGAGTCAGCTCGTGCGCAACCATCGACAATGGCAGCAACCGCTGTCAAGGAGTGAAGGGCAAGCAATGTTGCCGATGCGAGAATCGACGCCTGGGCCGACATCATCAGCTGCACCGCTAGGGGCCGACCGTGTGAGAAAGGCGGGCCCGCACGGGCCAAAGTCATCAGCTACAGGGCTGGGGCCAGTTCGAACGTGTGAGAAGACCAAGCAGTGGCGGCACGAGATGGAAGGCGAAGAGAAAGCCCGTGATCAGCCACAGCGTTGGGATCAGGGCTGGCGAGGAGGGCACCGTGTGAGAAATTCAAGGCCGCGCAGGCCAACGTCATCAGCTACAGGACTGGGGCCAGTTCGTGCGTGTGAGAAGGCCGAACAAGGGCACCACACTCTGTCGCTACTCAGCCATATAGAAATTGAAGATGATAGAGCCCGATGTCGTCAGCTACAGAGTTGGGATCAGGGTGCGCGAGAAGCAAGCAGCATCAGCCACAACGCTGCTGGGGTCAGCCCGTGCGAGGATACAGGCAGTGGCAACACGCGCTGGCAGTGTGAGAAGGTAGCAAGTCGCAGCAGGGGTTGCCAGCAGGTTCGGTCGCACCTCGTCGGTACGAGAAAGGTGAGGTTAGAGCCCGAGGATGCGAAAGGAGCCCGAGGAAGGTGAGGTGAGGTTAGGGCCCGAGGAAGGTGAGGTGAGGTATGAGGAAGGTAAGGTACGGGAAGGCGAAGTGTCAACTACAGCGCGGAAGCCAGGACGTGCGGGAAGGGCGCAAGGCGAAGCCAGAGCCCGATATCTCACAAAACCCGATAGCTCGCAAAATAGTGCTGGGAGCGGCGTGGGCGAGACGTGGAACAATGGCAGCAGTCTCTTTGCTACTCAGCGAGACAGCGGAGACGAAGTCGCAGCCAGGCGGCATCAGCCACACCTCTGGGAGGCCAACTATCCCTGTCGTGCTGCGCGAGAGGCGGACGGCGCAGCTAGCGCCCGACAGCAGCTACAGCGCTGACACCAGCGAGTGCGAGAAGGGCGGGGAGCAGACCTCAGCTACAGTGCCGGGATCAGAGCGGGCAAGCAAGGGCGGCACATGTGCTGCTACAATGCGAAGGTGCGCTTGTGCGCGAAAAAAGAGGGGGTGTATAGCTGGAACCAGACGATCTCAGCTACAGTTCCGCTACGCCTTTCAGGGCGTTTTGTGGAAGCCCTTGTCGCCCAGGGGAGGCCTGGAGGATGGTGCTGGCAACCTCTCAACGTCTCAATTGGCATGCATTCGATAGAGAAGATCAGGCCGCTCGAATCCGCTCGAATCCACCCTGCTGCCCTCCTCCTTCTCCTCCCCAATCCCTTGCTGTCTCTTCTGATCCTCATCTTCTGCGGCTTCCTCCCACATGCGATCTCCCGTCGCCATCCTCTCTCTCTCTCTCGTTGTTTGTTTTTCCATATCTCTGACTGTCTCTCTCTATCTATATGGACCTATATATATATATGCACATGTATGTCTCCACCCACCCTCCTCCTCCTCAGCCTCCTCCTCCTGCTCTTCCTCCTCCTCCTCCTCATGATCATCATCATCCCTCATCCTCCTGCCCGACTTCTCCTCCTCATCATCATCTTCATCAACATCATCATCAGCATCTCATAATCATCCGCAGTATCCCTCGCCCTCCTCCCCCGACTTCTCCTCCTCCTTCATCGCGCCCTCTACCTCCTCATTCGCCCCCTACCCCTCACCTTTCTCCTCATGACCCTCCCCGTGATTATCCTCCTCCTGCGTACCGCTCCATTCCCATCGGCCTCCTCCCCTCTCCTCTCCAGCTCCGCCTCCTTTCCTTTCATACTTACCCTGACCCGCCACATCGTCTTCCTCCGCCTCCTCCACGTCCATCCGCCTCGTCCCCCTCGGAAATTCTCCGCCCCAATCCTCCTCCTCCATCCTGCTCCATCCTGCCATTCCTCCTTCGCCTCCTCCCTCCCCCTCCTCCTATTCCCCCCCCATCCTTCTCCTGCTCTCCTCCTCCTCCTCCTCCTCCTCCTCATTATCATCAATGCCACGATCACCCATGTTCGTCCTTCATCGTCCATCCGCCTCTCCCAAATCCACGCTCCCTATGCCCTCTTCCTCATATTCCCTCCCTCCCCTATTCCCCTCCAAGATCGCACAACCTTCAATCCTAACAAAGGCCGCTTTCGCTGGAACATTGGTCGCGTTTCAGGATCGGCGGGCGCTTTGCTCCCGTCATTATGATGTTGCGCTCTCGCTCCGGCGCGGGCCGCATTATCGTTACGGTCCCCCTCATCCCCCCCCTCCTCCTACTCTTCCTGCTTCTGCTGCTGTTCCTCCTCCTTCCTCATCGTGCTGCTCTGTTCCTGCTCGTCACTCTGCTCATCTGGCACCTCCTCCTCCTCCTCAACACATATAGACACCCCCTACCCGCTCGGATTGCGCATCACACAATGAGGTCAATATAAGAACCTATGGAATCTAGGCGCCCTGGCCAACGGATATAACACAATTCAGCTTAATGGGAAGGGATGGTTGGGATGGGCAGACCTGGTGTGAGCACACCTAGCTTGCCTCCCCTAAGCACTGTTTTCTCCCTCTCTTCGACCCCCTCCAACACTCCAACGCACCTGGGGCCCATCCTGGCCCGTGGCTTCGGGGAGTGCCCCCCAGGGCTCGGGCTTTGTGGTGACCTGGCAGGCTGACCCCTGAGGAGGGGAGGAGGAGGAGGAGGAGGAGGAGGAGGGAGGGGAGGAGGAGGAGGAGGAGGAGGAGGAGGAGGAGGAGGAGGAGGAGGGAGGAGGGCAGGCCTCAGGAGGAGGAGGAGGCTGGCAGGCAGGTTCCTCTAGGGGCTGGCATGGTGTTTGATTTCTGCTCTGGCCCTGGAGGCCGCCCGATTTCCATATCTGGGGACGGCTTTGGGGGTGAGTTCTCTGCGGACCCACGGAGAAGCAGATGCGGCTCGGCGATTGTGCCAGGATCCCTCGTCGCCTGGCGCCTGGATCCCTCGGTGTGGAGCCGCGCAGATCCTCTCTGGGCGTAGGCAGACAGTTCCCCGTGCTGCAATCCAGGCGTCCTGTCTCGCCCTGGAGGATTCGACTGGGCTGATTTGCTACGTTACCGACTGCAGGAGTTTGATTACCGACTGGCATGCTGGCCGGAGCCCAAACAGTGCCTTGTGGGTTCGTGCCTCGAGGGCGCTGGTTGCACGGGGCCCTGGATGTTTCTTTACTCTGGGCGGCGACCCACAAAGAGGACGAGATACAGTCTGCAACCACTGAATTTGATGTGCTGCTCTGCCAGGGCAATGCCTTGCTGACGTCTGGGCGGGGTTCGCGGCCCTGTGAGCCTGGGACTGGTGTGTGACGTCCCCCACCCCTCGACCGACCTGTGGGATATGACTGCGGCACTGGTGCGTCGCAAAGCCAGGCGTGCGTTGCTGCTTGCGTTGGAGGTTGAGCCGTGGGTCGGAGTGAGAGCCCCTTCGGTCAAGCAACCTCGTTGAACTAAGTTTAGCTCCGCCCTCCAGTCAAGTCAGCACCGGTTCCTTCCCTTCGCTGGACGTTAGAGGTGTGAGCGTTGCAGAATCATTGTGCCACGATGCAAGGTTTTGAAGGCCGCCTCGACCCAATGTGTGGTTCCTCGCTCGGACGCGCGCGTGCTGGACTTGCCTGAAATTCGGTCCCTGCCTCCCGAGTATGGTAAGGGCTTCGAGGCGGTCGAGGGTGCTGTTTCCGTGGGAGGTGTGCTGCTCCACCCATCCCACGCCCTGGCAATAATGAATTGATTTGGTGTGATTTTTTGTATGAGGTGCGGCTTCACTGGCACGTCCGACGGCAGGAGGCTCACCAGTGACTATTCCCCCCCCACCAAGAAGAGGGAGGGGAACCTGAGGCGAACTCAGAGAGGCCTGTTCCCGTCACACCGTGGACCGCCCAGGGCCGCCCAGGCGAGCGATGCTGTCAAACGTGCCGTCAGCGAGGCCCCTGAGATTGAGTCCAGGGCTGGACCTAAACGGTGTTTTGGCGATTTCGTGGGCCGTTTTCGTTTCGATTTCGTTTTGCGGTAAAGGCGGATTGAAGACAAAACGAGGGACAACGAAAACCAAACGAAAACGAAAAACACCGTTTGGGTTCAGCCCTGATTCGCCTTCCAGGGTGTCCCCGTCCGTGCCCAGCCCTGCGTGTGAGCACCCGCGGAGCTCGACAGGCCGCCACCCGAGCGATGCGGCTGCCCCCAATGTGCGTCGGCGACGAAGCCCCACCGCCGACCCCTGCTGCCGCCGCTGCCGCCGCCAGTGTGAGTCGCGGTGGAGGGCAGCAGCATCAGCAGCAGCAGCAGGTCTGCATGCGTGTTGACAGCAGGGACAGCGACTGAGTGATGGTGGCCACGTGCGTGGCAAGGCAGCAGAATCCTGCTGAATCCAACGCTCCAAGGTTCTCCTCCCTCGCTCTCTCTCTCTCTCTCTCGCTTCTGCTTCCTCACTCTCCTCTCATATCCCCTCCCCTCTACTGTCTGCGTTTCCTTCCCACCCCTCTTTTCCATTCCTCCCCTCCACTGCATTTTTCCACCCCGTCGCATCTTCCCCCCGTCTCTCCACTCCTTCTCCCTTGTCATCCCCGCTGTCCTTCGCCTCCCCCCTGCCCCTCCCCACTCAAGCTCTCGCTCTCCCGCCCCCTGTTCCCTATCACAGGAGGGCGTCACCTGCACGTAGGCAATTTACCGACCCTGGCCCAGCCCCTTTTGGGCCCAAGATGGGCCTGGCAAAGGCCAATGTGTACAGACCTCGTCGCCCGACCAAACAAACCTATCCGTCATAATATGTTCAAGTGTGGGCCTCCCGAAGTCTTGACCCTTCCTTAGGTCGGGCATGTCCTCCTACAGGTGGATGATGGAGTGAGAGTGATCAGTTGTTAAACAATGTTCAAGTATTGCCCAACAAATGCTGGGCAAATCGTCTCCCGACTATTGCTTGGCAATTGTTGGATATCCCCCCCGTCGAGGGACACGCCCGACTCGAACGTTTTCCCCACTTGCCCCCCTGCGCCAGGGGCCGCCGCAGCGCGGCGGCACCCGGCGCCCGGGGCAGCAATGCAGAGTCAACCCGCATCAGAAGGATGCACGAGAGAAGGACGCAAGGGCCCCAGAGGGCAATCTTCAGAGGCGTTTCGAGCGGGGCGCGGCCAGAGGAAGTGGCCATGGCCAGGGATGGATCGAGGAGGCAAGGATGCAGGGGTACCCCTGGGAAGGTTGCCCATCCTTGCTGTGCGGGTCGACTGCATCGGCGGCAGCGCGATGGAGGGGGGGGAGGCCCCGAGATTCTGCCACGAAGGCCGCGGGTGCCGCAGAAACGGTGCTTGGAGGTTCCTCGCTCCTTTGGCATTGGCACTGCCTGCGCCTTCTGTCCGGGCCTCTGGGATGCTCTTTGTGGCCACGTGGGCTCGCGGAAGTCTGCCAAGAAAAACACCCAAGGAGAGGCCCACGGGTAGATTTAGAGGGTCGCCAGTCAACAACAGAAACACATGTTCTGGAGGTTCTTAGCTGTTTCGGGTCATCCCCAGGCCCAAGGACCGCCAAGAACGACTCAGAATAATTAGCTTATCCAGGGGAAAACCAGAAAAGTCTGGGGCCCCTCTCTTCTAAACACCCTTCCTGCAGGGCAACATATTCGACGTCGCGGCAGCATACAGTCCAGAGACATCGCGAAACCCTCGACACTATACATACACACACACACACACACTACCGCCGGCTTCTGCTGGCCTTCCGCCAGCAGAAGCCGGCGGAGCCGCCCTCGTTGTACTTCCGCTGCCTTCCGCCGCCTTCCACCGCGGAAGAGATGACAACTCCTTCTGTCCTCGAAGGCGAGGCCATTTTTGGAACGCCCTATATAAACATCCAGCGACGGCGACGACGAGATCACTACTCGAGGCCAGATCTGTTCAAGCTGGACCCAGCCGTAGCCGCTAGGGCGCCGCAGGAGGTCACCAACGGCTGAAAACAAACGACCTATGATCACTCTTACGTCCATGACGATCAACGACGTCAACGGAAGCGACGATTCCGACAAATACGGCCCGAAGACGACGAGGATGATGTCGATGAGTACGACGACGCTGACAATGACGACAGCGGTAGCGGCGGCGGCGGCGGCGGCGGCGGTGGCGGCGGCGGCGGCGACGCCGGCGGCGTCGTCGTCGTCGTCTTCGTCGTCGTTCTGCGCATACCTTTGAAGGCCCTATAGACGACAAAGACAACGTGACCAACATGGTTGTCGTCGACGTCGCCGACGTCGGCCCAAGTAAGTTACAGGATCGAACCCACCTGGGCATCGAAAACCGAAATCCTGATTCCTCGATCTTCGAACATCGATCGGACTTCGACCATCAAAACTCGATTTACGATCAGGCGACGACGACGACGACGACGACGACGACGACGACGGCGCGGTCCACCTGCTTATCCCAGCCCGGAGCCTTGACAACGTTGAGAACATCGACCGGCCATCGCACGACGACGACGCAGGCCGCGGCTCTGCACCTCCGAAACCTCGATTCTCGACCGCGTGCGGTGTGGGGATTCTTGAGGATCCTCATCCTTGGGAACCAACGTCCTGAGACCCCAGGAGGTGGATCCCCAGGAGTGGGCATCCTGGTGCCCAAATATGTCCGTATTCATCGCCTCCCGAACTCCAGGAAGGTGGATTACCCAAGCAGCGGACAACGGACAAATCCCGGCCTCTACCCGCGATCGACCGATGGATTCGATCGATCGAGGGTAGAGGCTGGGATGCATCCGTTATCGATTCGATCGATCGATCGGCAAATCGGTCGTCGTCGTTCAACGACGACGACGACGTTGCCCACCTGCTGCTCCCAGCCCTGGGGCAGCCGCAGCCGCCGCGCCAGCGGCGCGCCGGCCTCCTGGACAGGGGAACAGGGACGGAACGAGCGTAGATCGAGAGACCCCGGTCTCGGTGCAGTCAACCCGTATCACAGGGACGCAAGATGAGGATGCCAGGGGCCTTGGAGGGCCATCTCGAAGCTTTTCGAGCGGGGCGCGGCCAGCGACAGTGGCCAAGAATGGACCGAGGAGGGCAGGATGCCATCCTTCCCATGCGGGTCGACTGTAGACCAGGAGTCGAGCGGACATTCACATCCAACGAAGGCTGCCCACGAGGTCATGACATCAAAAACCGCAACATCGCTTGACCGATCCTGCGGGGCCAGATGGATGAGAGGCAACGATAGGGGGGGACTGGCATAGGGGGATGCATCGACCTGGAATCGTGATATGTTGTCGATAATTTTGCGATGAGGACGACGCCGACGAAGACGAGGATGATGACGACGAGGACGACGAGGATGAGGAGGACGACGACGACGACGACGACGACGACGACGACGACGACGACGACGGTTGCCCGCTCACGGTGGCCGCAATCGACCCGGGCGGGCCTCCAGGTGCAGGGGACGCGTCGCCTTGGAACCGTGATGCGCTGCCCCTGAATGCAAGGCCCCGTGATACTCTGTCGAACGCCCGGTGAGGGTGCCTGGGCCTTCGAGCTCGGTGACCCACCGTGCCCGGCCTCCCCTGGGGCCCCGCCTCGGGCCGTGGGGCCTCCACGACCTCTCGGAGTTGTTTTGCTCCAGCGCATCCTCCCAGGTCAACGCCTCCTGAGGATACTGCTCGTCGGTCGGCGCGTCCGCCGACTGAAATGAAACTGCAGTGCTGGTTCTGATGGCCCAGCAGGCCCGAAGGGCCACAAAGATGGAGAGGATCTTGGAGATCGTCGTCGTTGTGGTAATCTTGATTATCGGATATGGAATGCTGAGGGAAGGGGCTGGCCGCCGCGGCTAGGCTTCGCACGGGCACTGAGCCCGGCTTCGCACAAACCCGGCTTGAGCCAAAGCGGCGTCCCCGCCGCTCTATTACACACATACATTGCTTCCTTCTGTGCAAGCATGTCTGCCCCTCCCTTATCTCGGGAGGATATCTACGCATCAACTCGGGGTGGGAAAACGCAGCGAAAGTCTACAAGCTGATTCCACACACACACACTGAGAGCACAGCAGATCATTAGTCGCGGCTGACCCGCCACTGGCAGCCGACCTCTGATAGGCAAGCCGCCAAACATACAACGCTCTATGTTAGAGCTCCCCAAAACACATCGCGGGGACTCCAGGAAGAGCGGCTGAAATAAACTCACAGAGAACATATCAGAGGCTACTATAAGTACCGCAGTAGCAGAAGAGTCGCCGTATACTGCAATAGAAGGAAATCGCAACATTGAGGAAAGAAGAAATATAGCGAGACACAATCAATCTCGCACAGGCTACATAGACGGTCCACCACAGCGTAGACCAAACAAAAAATGAAGAAAACTTCTTCCCTGCAAATACAGCCGACCATCCGTCGTAAACAATCATGCCATCCATCAACATATGCGGATATCACGATTCACTTATCTTCCCACTCACTGGTATCTCCGTGAGGACCCCGCAAGCATAGTGCCAGGGGTTCATCTCCGGTCATCATCAACACTGCCGTCTCCCACAACTTCAGTATGGGTTCTCGAGCCAGTCCACCCTTGGTCAACGCATCGCGGATCATGGCTCTAGTGTCCACCCACCAGAGCTTGTAGAGAGTACCTGCTTCCAGTCTAACACGTAGAGCGCGCAGTAAATACAACAGATGAGGTTCCGCTGGTGCTTTCAGCTCTGTTGCACCTAGCGCCGTAAACAGGCCCCTGTTGTCCGTGCACACGTGCAGATCAACTGGTAACCTTCCTGTATCCATACATCGCTGAATTTGCTTCGCCGTCAAGGGACCATGAACAATCTCACATGCCATCACTTGCGTTAGCAGTGCATTGCTGATACCATCGTCAACGCTCGCCAACTCCGCCGAGAAAATAGAACGACATACTCGGGGCTGCTTTCGTGAATAGAACTCCACTGTCGCACACAATCCTCCTTTCGGCATGATGTCCTGACCAGCGCTCGCAATGACTGCCGTTCTGACGGCCAGACAGTCCGGCTCGGTCGCCCGGAAAGCACTATCAGGGAAACCCACCGCACTCCATGGCAGAGGTACTGAATACTAGACAAGCGAACTCTTCTTTCTCTTGATCCATCGTACAACTGAGTTCAAGTGTCGAACATGTTTCCAGCAAGGTTCGTGAGCATGGCGCTGTAGGTATCCAATATGTACTGCAGCATCCGCTCGTGTGACTAGCATCCAGGCCGCTCCACCCGAGAGTGACCAAAATGACATTCGGTCCTGGGAATCGAGAGGTTCGTCATCAGCTCGAGTTTTGTCTACCTGCATCGGCCGAAGCTTCGCCGCGTAGTGATCCTGAGAGCACCACACAGATGCGTCCTCATGTTGATCATGAACAACGCCGCAGTGCTCGAACCTTCTCTTTTGCCTTGTGAGCTTCCCGAACTCTGACTCGAGAGCATCCACGAATGCATCGGCAATCGATTCGGTCGAAGCGCCCTTGAGGTCGTCCACATGTGTACTGCACACCATCTGCAGGTCCTCGATCGCTACCTGCGGGTCGGTGAACAACACGTCGGCCCCTCGGGCCTTGTCCTCATCCGCGCTCGTGGGCACCAGCTCTCGAGGTACAGGTTTACATCGAGATCCAGCCCACTTGCAGTAGAATTGTAAATCCGTCACCAAAGGCAAGAGTTGCAGCTTAGTCATTACCTGCTTTAGCCTGAGATTCCATAATCTTAGCGCATCCTTGAGACCGAAACCTGGACGCACCATCTCTAAGCAGTGCTGACTCACGTCGTAGTTAGCTAATTGTTCACACTGCCTTGCGATCTTCACCGTGTCCTAGGGCAGGTCCAACTGAACAGTTCTGAGGGGCACCCCTGTCATATCTGCCGCATCTTGAAACGTAAGTCCCTTCAGAAAAGCGCTGCCAGCATCACAAGACCACAACGCCCACTTGGGGCGACTTGCCGCGATGAAATTCACAATCCTCTGACGTTGCCTCGAGGCAGTCGCGCTGAAGGTATCCGGGCGATCCTGCTGTCGATCCTTGAAGCCCTTGATGCACAGTCGCGCCTTGACTGCCAACTTACCGTCTGGTTGCTTCTTCCAACGGGTCACCCATCTTGAGTCCATCAAGTTGGTACACCCTCGCCTGCTTCGTTGCTTGAGTGCACCCAATTCGATCCAGTTACCTGGCTCCTTTGACATAGCCTTTTCCACTTCCACCCGATGCTTGATCAAATCGTCCTTGTTGAGTTCGTCGGCCTCTCGTTCAATAACCATCTTGGTCTTCCCCGTCGAGTTGACGGACAAAATCACACGATGGCCCCATCTTCCGCAAACAAAGAAGATCTCGGACTTGGGCAACTTGTGTTCATCAGTGGTCATAATCACAAGCCTGGAGATCTCCGAGCCAAACTCCACCTCCAGAACTTGCATCTCCGTCTTTGGGTTCTCAAGATAAGTAGCCACTTCGACAGCTTCCGGCACTCGTGAATCCAACCAATACTCAGCGTCCGGTGGTGATTGGCTGTCAAGAATGGCGTGAAAGAAGCTGAACTCTGTCCTCACGTGTTGCATCCATCCTGGACCCCAGGGTTCCAGCAACAGGTCCTGTACGTCTGAGTTGACGTCTGGCTCTATCCGATAGGGCTGTTGAAAAGGTCGCCACGTCGGCCTCAGCAGTTCAGGGTCCGCCTCCGCATCGTGTGGATGAGCCACCCCCTGAGCCTGAGGTTCGGACGCCTCTGACTCCTCGTCGATGGTGGCCTCTGGAGTGGGCCAGCGATGCCATCGATCCGGTCGTTCTTCCACATCATGAGGATCACGAGGCCGCACTTGACCGCGTGGTGCTGGGAAGTCGGGCATCTGTTGAGGACCTCCCACGTGTGGCATGTGAACGTCAATCTGCCTCAAGACCTCGGCCGTAGAAATTTCAACCATCAGAAACTGCACCCAGCACACGCGTCCAAAGTCTGGCCCCATCAGGTGTTGAGTACTCGCCTTCGCTCGAGGATCGAAACTTGCGTGGTGATAACCAATCGATTCACCTGGACGCCACCATGCGATCATGCCAGTGTGATGCCCTCGAGCAGCTGGAATTTCTCGCGAACCGTACCCTAGTCTCGTGGCCACAACTCCATATAGCTGAAAGTCACAGGCGGCCACGTGGAAAGCTGCTGTCGTCAGTGTAGGCAGCCGACGGCTGGTCTTCGTCATCCTCCAATGTCCATCTTCACCGATCTCATATCCCAAGAATAACGTAATGCCCGCCGCCATGTTCTCCACGTAGTATACTAAGATCTGGTACGGCTTGGTGTCACCGCGGCCAGAAGCCGCCATAAGAGTCAACCGTGCCACCGCCCGTCGAACATCTGCTGGGCGGCACGGTAACGTGCGACCCTGCCATCGGACATCAATGATGCCCTCGTCAGCTCGATCCATGGAGACTACCTTGCAGGGCCCTCGCCAGCCGGTGACATCCTTGTTCGGCGGGTCCCTGAAGATGTCGACCGAGCCTCCTGTACGAAGATGCCCGAGCTGAGCCGCTGGTCTTTTTCGCGCCCGAGCTGCTATCTTCAGCCTTTCCTGAGCGTTGCCCTGCACGGTGTTGGCGAGAGCCAGTTCCCTGACTCGATGAACATGACGAGACACGGCGCCTCCAGACTCGTCGTCGAACTCTGATCCTCCACCTCCGAGCTCCAGTAGAATGTTCGGGACTCGACCGTATAAAGCAGCATATGGCGTGGTCCCGTGAACGCTCAAGAGAGTGTTCATAGCCAATAAAGATTCGTCCAGCAACTCTTCCCTCGAAACTCGAATGCCTTCCTCATTGGCCTGACTTCGAACTCGGTGATACTGTGTCCTGAGTAAGTCATTTCTCTTTTCAATAACATGAGCATGGGCCCCTTTGGGCTTCGGCCTCAAATCCACCTTCCATCGATCTGCCCAGATGGCTCCTTCGTCCGAGAACAGCGCTCCTTCCTGATCCGAGGTGACTCGAAACCAGATATGAGTGATGGCAGGGAGAACATCACCCGGCTCCTTTGACTTCACAAAGAGCCCTTGAGCCCACTTGATACACATGTCGATCAAGTGCACCACGATACCGTCGTCCAGGAAGAGCAGATCGAACTGAATCCCTTCATTGAAGGTCGTGGTAAACGTCAAACTTGTCACCGACTTTTCGCCTCGTCGCTGCCATTCTCGGCAGACTGTGCAAGTATCCACGACGTCCTGCACCATATTGATCACTTCTCGTGGTAGACCCGCAGCCGAAAGCAGGTCTCGTAGTCGTTAGGCTGGAGCGTGCCACAGTCGTATATGCATGCGACGTAGCGTATCTAAGCCCCTGAATGGCACGTCCCATGTCCCACTGCGCCCAGTCCGCTCCGGTGTCGATATGGGCCATAGCGTCTTGGAATCTGCGTCTCCTCAGTGCGACCTCGTCTCCGCTTGCTCGGGCCGGATGTCCCGGCTCTCCAGCGGGAAGAATGGCTTCCTCCGCCGCGGCAGCCGGGGCCTCGCCCGAGGGTCCAGCTTCAGGATGAGGTCGTGCGTCATCATCGTCTTCCCTGGCGGCGGCAGGAGCAGCACGTGAAGGTCCGGCTTCAGGATGAAGTCTTACGTCATCCCCCTCTTCTCCTGCTCGGGGATGCACTCGATGATCAGCACCCGCAGCTCGTGCTGCCGGTGCTCGCGGATCTCGTGCATGAGCTGATCCCGATGTTCTCGTCCCAATCAGCCTGGGCTCGTCCATGAGGAGGCGACAGTCAGTGTCGTAGGTGCGGCGGGGATCGCACCGATCCCGCCCTGTTTTGCATGCGGGGCAGTTGTATTCCAACGGCTGTACCAACGGGTGTCGGCACTGTCCAGATATGCGGTTGTGTGAAGGATGTGTGCTGACTCGATTTCTCCGACATCCTGGACAGAGATGAGGTCCAATAGCCGCTCTACGAGCGCGCGGATCCAGTACTTCTTCGGGTGCGGGAGGTGGTGGATGTACATCTGCTGCCGCTGCCGCCGCCGGGGCTGGTAGTCCAGGTGGAAGATGGTCAATGGGAGCGGGAACTCCTTCTCCGTTTATCTTCGGATACGCAGCCACAGTTGGGTAGATCAGCTCCCCCAAATCCAGTTCGTGAAGCCGTATCAGCTCTGAGATGCCATCGGCCAAGATACGAGCGAACTGCCACGTCCACACCTGTGAAGGCTTAGTGTCACGTCCAGAGCATTCCCCATGCCGATGTCGTCGATCACATTCCTTAGAACGTAGCCGATAGATCAGCACCTCGTGACTCGCCCATACCTCCTCCGGCTTATTTAGGGGCTCCTTCTTCGAGTTGACGAGCCCCAGCATGCACATGTTGAACTGAACCCATGTGAGGTTTTTCTTGGCCAGGCCCATCCATTCTGGAGTTCGGTAAATGCGGCTTCCCCTCGGCAACTCATTGACGTAGTGGCGTCCTCCGTCAAGCTGAGTGTGGGCCGCCTTCGCGCAAATCTGTCCTAGCCTGAGAGCGACCTCCGCATTGCGACGATGCACCTCACTACCGATCGACTCGTTGACCGTGCACCATCCCGCCGTGCCGGCGCATTGAAGAGCCATCACCAACACAAAGGGTCGCTCCTCCTCCAGATATTCGTAAAGCTCCATTTCCTCGTCATGTTGAAGGGGATCGACGCCCATGAGAGCATCAAAAAAGTTGCGGCCTCCCGCGTAATGACGCCGAACGAGTAGTTGAGTCGTGCGTCCTTCTCCTCCCATGATTTCGGCCACATCAACGAAGAAACTGTTCTCGATCTGTTTCGTGCGAGTCAGGAAGGATCGACCCGAATATATGCCAAGAAAGTGTCGTGCTCGATCTGGTGTGCGATCATCTCGAAGTCTTCCAGCGATATCATCCGTCTTGAACTCGCTGGGCTCCAGATAGTAATCCTCCACCTCGTTGCCTGGCATCTCCCACCAGCAAATCTCGTTCCGTAGATAGTTGAGCTCTCCGAGGTCCTCGCCGCAGTCATCCATGACCTCGGGATCTAGAATATGCTTGACCTTCTCCTTCGGTTCGTGTCCCTGCCTTCCTGGACTTCAGCTTCTCCTTGTAGGGCTTGGCAGAGTCGGTCGGATAGAAGCTGACCGTCTTCGTTCGACTTTGTCACCATCATGCGAGAATCAACAGGCTCATCCGGTCCAATGTGCGGGTATCGTGAAGCTCGTTCCGTGTCATTGTCCTCGCGCGCTTCTCCTCGGACCGCATCGAATAGCTTATCTCGAAGTCGGTTCTGCCAGAAGACGGTCAGAAAATGACCTTTACGCTGAACGTGTTCCAACCCTGTCGATCTGCGATGATCTGAGCTCTTCCGGCCGCAGCTGCACGAATCTGGAAGCAAGTCCAGGTTGGAAAAGAATATCTGGCTGATTGTCGGGGCCATGTCCTTGCCCGACGACAGGTAACTACACCATCTATGATCTGTCGTGCGATATCCTGGCAGGGTCGTCGCCGTCGCTCTGAGAATCTCACCCTCCTGCCAGGCCTCATTCATCGCTTGAGAATCGACCACCAGCACGCACCGAAGCTGAATCAAGCGCGCGATGAGAATGGAGGTCGCCATCAGTCTTTGCTTTTGCTTTCTTGTCTTCCCTTGTCGTCTCGTAACGTCCGGTATGAGTGACTGTCATCGCATCCAAACGCCTCGGCACTTCCCTCGCTCCTTGATTCGAAGAACATGCCCCATGGTCGAGGTGCGCAGAATACCCAGGCGGGTTTACTTGATGTTGGCCTGACCCAGCAACTTCGTGCGGATCGGATGGCCATTGTCCTCGTCAATCACTATGATCTCTGGGTCCTGCTCGGGGACGTCTAGATGCCAAGCTATATGATCACCTGCGGCACCGCCGCCGCTTGGCAGCGGCGGTCCGCACCCTCAGTGCACCGCAGGCGCCGAAGATGTAGTCGCTGTCGGCTCGTGCGTCGGTGCATCTGCTTCAATCTCCTCCGCCTTATCCTTGATCATGGGCCGGGTGACTGCGGGCGCACTTGCATGCCACGTGGCTGGCCCCTGCTTCGCGCGCACCTTCTTATCCTGACCGTTGCCGAAGAAATGCGAGATAGGCAACAGCAGATGTCCTGATCGCGAGTCCTCAAGATTGAAGAAGGGCGTCCCCGGCGGTGGTGTGAACTGTACTCTTCCAGGGCCACACAGGTACAATTTGTTATTGATCATGTCGACCACCGCTCTGTTGTGCTTCAAACTACGCTTTCCCCAGAGAGCAAGAATATCTGAATCAGGAACCACTGGGGCCTTGTAGCTTATCTGATGCACCTTGCCTCGCTCGTCCTTGGCTGCACCTGGCATCGTCGCCTCCTCCTTGGCGATCTTAGCATTGGTACCGACTCCTTCAACCCCAATCGATTGATCCATCAGATACTGCGTCGGTTCCAAACATGCCCGTTTTGCCAGGGCCCCCATTCGCATAACCCATCTGTCACCAACCAAGATGTCATACGCACCCGGATCTATCAATAAGCACCCCTTGCCATCGATTCGGGTCGCCTCGAGAAATACCTGTCGTGCCTCATCGTATCGCTCGAACACCGGCCCCACGAACCACTTCAATCCAGCGGGCTTGGTTCCTGGATCGACCTGCTCGCTGTGGGGCTGAGGTTCGCCGAGAATTACCTCTGGGTCCGGGTCATCCATGATCCGAGCCATAGCCTGTTCAATCATCTGAATCGTCTCGTTGCCGATGTCCACGAACTCCGAGGGAGTCGAGAGCAAATCCCAAGAAGTGGACGAAGCGCAGTCACGGCGGGCCCCCTCCTGAAGGTCTGGCCGTGCATGCGCGAGCCCTCCTCCACGTCCGGGTAGTAGCTGTCATCGTACTCCTTCTCGTCATCCTTGGACACGTCCACTTGCGGCTCCACGCTGCTCGGCATGGCAAAGAAGTGTCTGGTCGCCGCGATCGCTGCTGGCTGTCCCGTGAGCTGCTGCCAGTGCTGCAAAGCGCTTGGAAAGCTTGAAGCTGGCTGGGCTCCCCCTGTGCTCAGATTTCCTTCTGTCGTTACATAACCCTTTCCACCTGAGGTAGCCCGCTTCCGTCGGTAGTCGTCAGCTCCCGGAGCGTCGCACTTCCTCCATAGATGCTTCTCGCTGTTGCAGTGATCACATCGAAGTGGCTGTCCGTTCGCGCCTCTCGGGTTGGTCTTCTCGCCCTTGCCCTTGCCCTTGTAGTGCTCTTGAGTGTTCCAAGTGCACCCGGGGCAGAGAGCTCCGCCCCCTGCTTCAGAAAGAAAAGACCACCCACTATTTCTCTGAAGCCTGACCCCTTTCTTGCCCTTGCCTTTGCCTGTGTATTTGCGACGCCGTGGAAGTCTGTCAGTTCGCCTTCTCCAGCGCTGCTTGGCAAGAGCATACACTTCGTACAGGTCGCTGTCGTTCATCTGAGTACTGATAGTGACGGTAGACTCCGCCAAATCGCCGCCATCGTCCTCGCTCGTCTCGGTGGAGTCGGGGTCTTCCCTGTAATCGAAGATATTGTGGCAATTTCCGCACCGACATCCTTCCGTATTCGACCCATTCGGTGCCCCCGAAACTCCACTGCGTAGTCCTCCTGGCGCTGTCGATGGCGAGGCGCTGGGATAATATGGCATCGGTGGCGGCGGCACTCCCACTTGGGTGCCAGCGTCCTGTGAGTTGTCCGTGAAGTAGAAGCCATCGCCAGAGCCCACGGGGTTCGTGAAATGCTGATGCCTAGATTGATGAGCTGCCTGAGCGAGTCCACTTCGCTCGTAGAGATGATTCTGACGTCTGATGAAGGAGGTAAGACCTGAAAGCTCCTGTTCGTTCGTCGGTAGGTTACCCCCTGTAGGAGCCAGAAACTGAGCCCACTGTGGAGGTGGAGTACCAAGAGCATCGAGTAACATCCAAGCCAGATTCGGAATTCCCATGTGGAAATTTCCCAAGTGTTCGGCCTTGAACTTCAAGAGATCGAATCGAGCCAGAGCCTGGTCAATCGGTTCACCTGGCCGTCGACGAAAAGCAACCAGATCTGTCATGCTCGCGATAGCGGTCTCCACCTCAAGTGGCATGAACTTTCGTCGCAACCCATGTATAAGTAAATCCAGTCCCGAGCACCATCGATGTCCAGCTCCATATCTCAGATCCATATACGCTCCGTCCTGTAGTTGATCTGGCGGCACTTCCCTTGATATTTCTCTAGCCAATCCTGAGAGCTGCAAGACCACGGCCGGCGCAATAGAACGTGCCGGTATATCCGTCATAGCTTCCCACATCCGTATGTCCGTGATCCAGTCTCTAAGTGGATATGATGATTCCCTGGCGGGGTCCCAGCTCGGTGGTGTCTTCGTATTTGGCTGCATGATGTAAGGTCCAGCTGGCATGCCGCCAGTCATCTGTGTAGAGTGCGCCATGATGTAGTCGTAGTAGCGCAGTGGTACGTTGCCCGGGGAGCAGGTACGGGATCGCACCTGCTCCGCTACCAAGTTGTTTTGCTCCAGCGCACCCTCCCAGGTCAACGCCTCCTGAGGATACTGCTCGTCGGTCGGCGCGTCCGCCGACTGAAGTGAAACTGCACTGCTGGTTCTGATGGCCCAGCAGGCCCGAAGGGCCACAAAGATGGAGAGGATCTTGGAGATCGTCGTCATTGTGATAATCTTGATGATCGGATATGGAATGCTTAGGGAAGGAGGCTGGCCGCCGCGGCTAGGCTTCGCACGGGCACTGAGCCCGGATTCGCACCAATCCGGCTTGAGCCAAAGCGGCGTCCCCGCCGCTCTGTTACACACATACATTGCTTCCTGCTGTGCAAGCATGTCTGCCCCTCCCTTATCTCGGGAGGATATCTACACATCAACTCTCGGGGGGCGCAGGGCGTGTCGCACGGAGCGGCGCGCCAAGGCTCGGGGATGCTGCAGGCCCCTGCGGGGCTGCTGCGGCCCCCTAGGCCTCCCAACTTCGCGCTTCGCGCTGCGCGTGGCGCGAATAACTTCGCGCTCTCGCAGCGCCCCCCAAAAAGGAGAAACGGAGGACGAGGAGGAGGGGGAGAAGGAACGAGGACCGCGAAGCGCGAATAACTTCGCGCCCTCGTGGAAGCCCTTGGGCCCCTGGGCCTGCATGCAGCTGCGCAGAGCTGTGCGGGGCACGCCTCCCACAAGGGTGCCATGTCTACGGCGCTCCTCGCTCCTGCGGGGGAGCCTTCGAGGGGGACCCGCTCGGGAGAGGGGACCTCTCGAGCTCGCGGCGGCGATGCAGCCCCCATGTCTGGGCGATGCGCGGGGCCCAGACTACGAATCCGCCCGCTCCTGGGAGGGGTGGGAGCGCATCGGGACACTGATGGCAATCAGCAGGCTCTCATGGGGGCGGTGCATCGACACCTGCGCCTATCCCCCCCCAACGTTGCCACTGAAACATGGAGCATCGCCTGACCGATCCCCATCGCCACTGATAAGGCCCTGGCCCCACTCGGGCGACTTGCCGCAAAAAGGCGGATTCACATAGACGCACACATGCACCACCTTGACATGCACATACACCTGCTGCCCCCGTCGGGTTATGCGGGGCCTATGTACACCCCAGCGTCGTGACGACCCCAGGTTCGCGTCGTGACGACCCCAGCGTTGGTTCCTGACACCGCGTGGATCGTTCAACCTGGAACGATCGGCAGCTTTTCATCGCCCGATCGTTCCATGTAAGCCGATTCTGCGCCACTGGCGGCGTTCAACCTTGAACGTCCGCGGCGGGGTCGCCGCCGGTCGACACGACGCGAACCTACCGTACACCTGCTGCCCCCGTCGGGTTATGCGGGGCCCAGCCCCGCGTGTGAGGGTCGAGCGAGCGAGCGCGAGATGTCGGTCCGACGGGGACCGGCCCTACGGGGGCAGCGCGAGGGCAGCCCGCGTGTGAGGAGGGGGGTCCTGAAGGGGCTGACATTCATAGGGAGTCCACAAAGGACGTACGCGGCCAGCTATGTACGTGAACACGGCCCCTCGATCCGCGAGACCGGCCGCGTCATACGAACGTTTGCGCAATGCGAACTCTCGAAACCAGCGTGGATTCATGTACATGTACGTCCTTTTTCCGCTCCTGAATTCAGTGGCCCCCGAAACCCTCGGTCGTGCCCTCCGTCGCTGGGCGCCGCTCCCTGCTCCCTCGCACGCCCTCTCCCTCCGGCTCCGGTGGCAAGCCCCGAGATGAGCAACCCGGAAGCTGGGCGAGGGCTGCTGAGACCGTGGCTGACAACACGGCCCTCCCGGGAAAAGAAAACAACTTCCCGCAAGGAGGCGCGGCGCGCGAAAGAGTCAGCGGGCTGCTTCACGGAGGGGCGAAGACGACTTCCCGGAGGTCGATTTTAGCAGCCACGGATTTAGCAGCCCTTGCCCGGTTTCCGAACAAAAGTACCCCGAAACCTTTGGGAAGGGGGCCGACGTTGCGAGGGCCCCAAACACGAGGGACAGGGGGTCATGCCTGCAGATGTGACCAAGCCGCCCAGACGCGTCATCCCTGATGCGAAGACGGGGACCGAAGTGAGGCCACGTCTTCATCGTGCTATTCGGGTGGAGGGACTCTCCCGTTCTCGGTGATCCTGGACACGGCTCTGGCTCTGGGAACAAATGTTGGATCAACATGCAACCGGACCCAGGCCAGAAGACCATCCCTCAAGAGCATGAGACCCTCCGTCAGCCAAAAGAAGCAGACCATCCCAAGGGTACCCGCCCCTGGGTGCACAAGAGCATAAAACGAACAGGAAGAACACTAGGATACCATCCCCGAACAGACCTCGATCTTGTACCCCGGTCCGACTGCAATCACTGTCGGAGATGCGCGCGCGCGGATTTCTTGGGCGGGTCCTGGACCCTCCCCCCTCAGGCGGGGCAAAATCCTGCCCCCGAGGGCGCCCAACTTCGCGCTCTCGCGCTGCGCGATGCGCGAACAACTTCGCGTTCTCGCGCCGCCCCCCAAAGGAGAGGAAGAGGATGAGGAGGAATCGGAGCCGAACCGCGAAGCGCGAACGACTTCGCGCCCTCGAGGGTGCCCTTGTGTTCTCAAGTGGTGTCGACCAATGCCGTCTTGTTCGGGGAGTAGGCACAGAGCCTTGCGTTACGTTGCTCCCATCGCACTTAAGGACTACATCCCAGAAATTCGCCGGCCCAACGGGCCAGAGGCGTGCTAAGATCTCCGGCAACTGGTTCACAATTCTTCTAGTTCGGGCGCGCCGGGCGGCCCCTGGGGTCGCCCCGGCGAAAAGTACCCCGACCGCAGCCCGGGAAGGTGCCGGGAAGGTCTACTCAGAGATGGTTTTCCTCCTGGGTGCGGCCTCTCAGGCCCCCCAGAGCGCACCAAGAGGGCCCCAAGAGGCTCCCAAGACTGCCCAAGAGACCCCCGAGACGCCCAAAGGACGCTCCAAGACGCCGAAGATGATCCCAAGACGGCCCAAGAAGCCGCCAAGACGCTCCAAGTGGCCTCCAAGAGGCCTCACAAGAGCGCCCCGAAAGGCCAACATCATCAATTTTACAATGGTTTTGGAAGGATTTTGGCCTTGTCGCATTTTCGGCTTTCCGATGTTCCAAGACGGCCCAAGAGGCCCCCAAGAGCGCACGAAGACGGCTCAAGAGGCCCCCAGGAATGCCCCCAGAGAGCCCAAACGGGCCCCGAGACGGTCCAAGAGACGCCCAAGACGGCCCAAGAGAGCCCCAAGATGGCCCCAAGAGGGGCCCAAGATGGGGACCACGAACCAAAACCTCGAGCCTTCCGCCCCAAGAGGGCCCCAGGAGGCCCCGAGAGGCCCCCAAGATGGCCCAAGATGCCGCCAAGAGGCCCCAAGAGACCCAGGAGGCTCCAAGGAGGCTCAAAAGAGGCCCTACAAGGCTTCAAAAATGTCTCCCAGGCGCCCCCGAACGGCCTCTCAACAGACCCCAGGGCCTCCCAAAGAAGCATCTGGACGACGGCCCTGTTTGGCCCCAAGACCGCCGCAAGATGCCATCCAGAGGCTTCCTCCTCCGCCCTTTTCTCTTCCTCCTCCTCCTCCTCATATTTATCTTCATCCTCCTCCGTTCCTTTTCATCCTCTTCTCCTCCTCCCCTCCCCCTCCCCATCCTCATCTTCCTCCTTCCGGCGGCGCCGAAATGGCCCCGAGCCCGCGCCGAAGCAATGGCGATCATGCAATACGGTCCAGCGGAGTGAGCGAAGCGATTGAATAATCAACAAATCGTCACCAGACTCAAGAGGGGGCCAGACGGGGAACCCGAACGGACATTTCGAGCCCTCGGCCACAAGAAGCGCCCAGGAGGCCCCAAGAAACCCCAAAGCCCTCCAAGAGGCTCCAAGAGGCCGCCAAGAGCCCCCAAGACAACCCCACAAGAGGCCCCCCCGAGGACCCAAAGAGGCTCCCAAACGCAACATGGGCCGGCGGAATGAGCGAAGCGATTCAATAATCTCGAGCACCCAGAAGAGTGTCGAAACGGTATCGAAAGAATATCGTCTCCCAGGGCCCGACACGTGAGACCCTTCAAATTTCGGTACCTTCCTGGTGCTCGAAATTATCTGGTGATCAAGGCTAAAGTGGGTTGGAACATCAAAAGCCACTGTCTTCGGCGGTGGAAGAATCCCCCTTTCATAAAACTCGCCCCAATGAAAACGGCCTGGGAACGAGACGGACCTGGAAACGCAAAAATGACGGCCGCGACGCCCCCTCACGAACCGAAAATGGCCAATTCGCTGATCGACGTGTCAGGGTAGGAGGTCTGTCCACCCCCGAAGGAAGCGTAGCGGAACTCCGAGAGGAAATGGCTGTTTCGTCTGTGCTTCTTCGATTGGGCTTGTCTTGAGTATCGGTCAACCGATCCCCATCCCCAGCGGCGTGGCCTAGGCCCCACTGGCCGATTTACCCCCTAGACGAGGATATAGGCCGCATCCTTCGGGTTTCGAGGGGTGTGTCCCCAACTGGGGGGTAATTTGGTGGGGGTCTCGAAGGGGATGGGGATTGAACAAACGATACCGATGTCTGTCGCTTCTTAACTCGGCTCTTCGGCAACATTCCGGGACGATTAGCACCCAGAAGCCGGAATCCCCTCAGGAACGTACGACACGGCGGGAAACCTCCGGCGTCGAACTGCGGGAACTAACGAAAACGACTCCAGGAGCGAACCTTCGAAAATCTATGCTGATGCAGGCTTTCTCTAAACACTTTGTATATCAAGGTTCTGTATCCGCCACCATGCCCCCTGGCACGTTGTGGCGTGGAAAGATGCTAACGTCTGCCTGGCAAGGTGCTGCAATCCGCCCCCTTGGGGTCACGGCGTGTGAGATGCTTCCCCCTCCCCAAACCTCTCCCCCGGGAGCCCGGTCCGGCCGGTTTGAAAGGGTGTGGGGGGGGGGACAAAAATGCCGGCCGCACCCTTAAGGAGCCTCAGGGGGCCCCAAAACGGGCCAAGAGGGCCCCAAACGGCCCCCCGGATGGTCCAAGAGGGCTACGAGTCGCCAAAGATCGCTCCGAGACGTCCAAGATTGCCTCCAGACGGCCCCAGAGGCTCCCAAGACGCCCCAAGAAGCCACCAAGAGGCGTCCCAAGAGGCCCTCCAGAAGCAAACATCGTCCCATTCCCCACGGGAAACGTATATTTTTAACCACATTCGCGTCTTGGGCTTTCAGGAGACCCACAACGGCCCAAGAAGCCTCGAAGATCGACCCAAGATAGCCCAAGAGGCCCTCAAGAGGGCTCCAAGACGGCCGCAGAGGGCCCGAAGACGGCCCCAGAAGCCTCCAGAACGCCCCAGGACGGCCCCAAGAGGAGGCCCAAAGGGGGAACCCGAATGGACATTTCGAGCACTCGGCCCCGAAAAAACATGAGCAGGCGCCAATTGAGGCCCCCAGTAGGCTCCCACGGGGCCCCCGAGAGGCCCGAGGCCTCAATCCGGCTCCCAAAGGGCCTCAAAAGTGCCAGGAGAGCCGGCAGAAACTCAAGAGCAGAGCCGCGATCCGCCAACCGCCCCCGACGAAATCCCAAGAAACTGAAACCCCAAGATTCCCCAGAAATTGCGCACGTTCCGCACACTCCGTTGTTCACTCTTACTGCCGCCCCAAGAGGCGGGGGTGCGGCGTCAGCCAATGAATCTACGTAGGGGGGGGCCTTCACAGTACGCGCGGACTGTTGCGTGTATCCCCTCTACTCCCCGAGGCCACTTCCCTCGTGCCCGCTCGAGAATGTTGCATTTTTTGCATGGCAGCTAATGTTTTAACCCCCATTCCACGCGTGCCCGCTCGAGAATGGTGCACTTCCTGCATGGCAGCTAATGTCTCAACCCCCACTCCACGCCTGCCCGCTCGAGAACGGTGCACTTCCTGCATGGCAGCTAATGCCTGAACCCCGCTCAAAAAATGTGCACTTCTGGCATGGTTGCGAACTCCTAAGCCCCTCATGCCACGCGCACCCGCCCGAGGATCGTGCACTTACCGCACTCCCAGCCGCTGCTCCCAAGTGCTCCATGCCCCCCAAGCAAAGATCCAATGTTAAGAACTATGGATATGCGTCCCGAGCTGCCCGACACGGCCCGTGCAGGCAACCAAGGACACCAAGATGGCCCAAGATGCCTCGAAGACGGCACAAGATGGCCCATATTGATCCAAGACGGGTCAAGATGCCTCCACGAGGGTCCAAAATGGCCACAAGAAGGCCCCCAACAGGGTCCGAAGAAACCAAAATCACCGATCCCCTCAAGTGTTGAAGCGATGTTCGCATTCTCGCCATTTCGGACTGCCGTCACCTCCAGGCGGCCAAAAGGGACTCAATGATGGCCCAAGAGGCATCCGAAAGACTAACCCAAGGCATCCAAAAGACTAACCCAAAGGCAGCAGAAACAAGACTCCCGTGGGACCCAGGACGGCCATGGGAGGCCCTCCTGCGCCAAGACGGCCCCACAACGTCCTCCGAACACCCACCACACGGCCACGAGGGCACCACGACAGCCCAAGCAAGCCCTAAGCCAGCGTAAGAGGGCCCCCGTCATCATCATAAACACCATCATCATCATCATCATCATCATCATCATCATCATCATCATCATCATCATCATCATCATCATCATCATCATCATCGTGCCATCAACATCATCATCATCATCGCCATCATCATCATCATCAGCAGCATCAGCATCAGCATCAGCATCATCAACAGCATCAGCATCAGCATCATCATCATCATCATCGTCATCATCGCATCAGCATCATCACCATCATCAGCATCAGCATCAACATCGCCCGCGTCCTCATCCTCATCATCATATCCATCATCATCATCATCATCCTCATCACTATCAACAACAGTACCATCATCGGTAACACCATCAGCATCGTCGACATGATCATCAGCCACAGCATATTCATCATGGCGATCACCCGCATCATCCATCATCAGCATCATCATCATCATCATCATCATCATCATTAGCATCATCACCATCACTTTGTACTAATCATCATCAGCATCATCATCAACAACATCATCATCACCAGCAGCAGTTTCAACGTTACCACATTTCGCCTCATCATCATCGTCATCGTCATTGTCATGAACTTCATCATCACCATCATCATAATCATCTGTAGCATCACCATCATCACCATCCCAATCGCATCCTCATTATCACTCATCATCAGCATCGCCCTCATCCTCATCCTCATCGTCTCCATTCTCATCGTCATCCTCATCATCACCCTCAGCATCATGCTCGTCCTCATCCTTATCATCATCACCACCATCCTCGTCCAGAGCAGTAGTATCATCATCCCCATCATTATCCGCATTCATCCTCATCTCATCAGCACCACTGTTGACATCATAGTGAACGTCGATGTCACCGTCGACGTCCACGTCGTCGTCGCCGCCGTCATCGTCCTCCACGTCCTCATCATCATCATCACCATCATCAACATCATCCTCAGGCTCACCCTCAGCATCACCATCACTACCCTGATACTCATCATCACCATACTCATCCTCATCCTGCTCGTCGCCACCATCAACATCACCATCAGCTTCACCATTCGTCATCGTCAATCATGACCGTCATCATCATCATCACCATCATCGCATCCTCATCATCACCATCACGATCATCATCAGCATCGCCCTCATCCTCATCCTCATCAGCATCTTCAGCATCATCACCATCCCCCTTCGTCATCCTCAGCATCATGCTCATCATCATCCTTATCATCAGCACCACCACCATCCATCCTCATCCAGCACATTATCACCATCATCATCCCCATCATCATTATAATTCTCATCCTCAACCTCATCAGCATCACTATTCTGATCATAGTCAACATTGTCATCGTCAACGTCGACGTCGTCGTCGCCGCCGCTATTGTCCTCATCATCATCATCATCATCATCATCATCATCATCATCATCATCATCTTCGTCGTCATCGTCGTCGTCATCATCCTCAACCTCGTCTTCAACATCACCATCACTATCCTGATACTCAACATCCGCATACTCATCCTCATCTTTCTCATCACCACTACCATCACCAACACCATCAGCATCATCCGTAACATCCTCATCTTAATCCTCTTTCTCGTCATCCTCATAATCATGGATCATCAAAATCATCATCATCCTCGTCATCACCATCATTCATCAATATCATCAACATCATCATCATCATAATCATCATCATCTCCATCAACATCGTCAACAACTGCAACAACAACGATATCATTGTCATCACCCCATCACCCTCATACTCCTCATCACGAGGTTCCCAAGCCTGGAGACGAAATGTCACACGGTACGGCCTCCCGTGTCACCTCGAACAATCGCAACCCAAAACTCGACGCGCGGAGCGGTTCATGGGCGGCGCCAGACTTTCCGCCAGGAGGGCCGGGCGCCGATCCAAGAAATCCGCGCGGAGCTCCAAGAGTTTCGGTGCATGCAGTTCTGTGTAGTCAACCCGTATCATAAGGACGCGCGGTAAGGATGCAAGAGTCTTGGAGGCCCATGATACCGTTGTTTGAACGCGGCTGGCTAGCAACAATGGCTAAGGATAGGCCGAAGGAGCAAGGATGCAAGGGTAACCTTGGGAAAATTGCCCATCCATACTGTACGGACTGACTGTATTTCTTTAACCTCGAAACTCGTCCGGGTCGCAACGTTGCCCCAATCATGCCCCCGTGGCTCCGGAGACGAGCTTGGCCAGGCTGCGGGCGGAGCGCGAGGCGGAGCTGCGGCGGGAGAAGACCCTGGAGCTCGAGCGCGGGCGGCTCGACGCGGCCGTGGCATCCCCCTCATGAGCCGATCCCTCACGCAGCCTCGTCCCTATCAGAGGGGCGCAGCGACCTAAGCCGTGCCCGAGACTCTGCCCGAGTGAGACCAACATCGAGAGCCCATCTTTTTCCGAACGCGCAAACGTTTGACACACATCCGTGCTTCGGAACGTTTTCCAGGGTCGGTCACGACTATGGTCGCACGGCACGTGCTTGAACGGACACGCAAATCACCCTATACCTTCCCCGTTCGGCCCCGCCTGGGGTTGGCGGGGAACTTGACAGAGCCAGCCCGCTACCACGGTGCATGGCTTTTTGCGAAACCGCAACGATTGATTGGCCGCGTCTGCTCAGTCATCGATTTGCCTTCGGGCGCACACCTCTTCGGCAGCTAGGGGATGGGCGCCATGAGTCATCCTTGGGAGAGCTCCGCGCAACACACCACCACGAGCCCTGGCCGGGCCGATCGTTGGTCCTGGACTGGTGTGCGGGCCTTCCTGGCCTGGGCCAGGAGGTGTACACCGATCCAGGGCCCAGGAAGTGCCTGGCCAGGGCTGGTGGTGTATAGTCGGCATCCCTCCGAGCCCTCCCCCGAAGCGCGCCTCGGCGAAAACTCGACTGCGGGCGATGCGAGAACTGCGCGAAGCGGAATCCTGAGCGGCTCTGCCGGATAACGATAGGACAGCCGAGAAGGAGGTGAAGGAGGATCAGATCGGATCGCCTGTGCGGGCATGCGCCTGGGCCCATGAAGGGCGAGGCGGGTGAGGCCATGGCCTCGCATGAGAGGCAGCGCGCGTCGGAGGCTTGCTCAAGATAATGCGTACCTCACATGTTCATGTTCCAATTGTTCCCACCCCTCTGTTGTAATCCGATGTAGTGGCGTAATTTCGTTGAAGTCGTAGTGTCTGTGGCATGAACCTGTCGGATAATCCCGTGGATGTCATCGTCCTTTCTGTAACCGCGAAGCCCAAGCCAAACACGAACGAGTTGGACGCATCGGAATTCCAATCCGGTCAGGGCGCAGATACACGCGCAACCGAAGGCACATGAGCTGGACATCGATTGGCGGTGGAAACGGGAAGTCGGATGTTTGAAATTCGAGATCGGGATGTTGTGCTGGAGGGTGGAGGTCGATTGGTGGAGGTAGAAGTCGAGAGTCGGATGCGAAAGGCTGGTTGTTGGAATTCTGATTTGGTGGGCGTCGGAAATCGATACATAGAGGTGGGAGTAGAGAGTCGGGTGCTAGATGCTGGATGTCGGAATGCGGGGCTATTGGACGCTGGAGGTCGATAGGTGGAGGTGGATCGAAAGTCGGATGATAGACGTTTGCGGTCGGAGTGCTGAGCTGGTGGACGCTGGAGGTCGATTGGTCGAGCTTGAAGTGGAGAGTCGGATGCTGGAGGTTGGAGCTCTTAATGTTGAGCTGGTGATCGTTGGAGGTCGATAGGTGGAAGTGGAGGTGGAGAGTCGGGTGCTGGAGATTGCAAGTCGGAGAGTTGACCTGGTGGACGCTGGAGGTCGATTAGTGGAGGGGGAAGTGGAAAGTCAGATGCTGGAGGTTGGAGGTTGGAATGCTGAACTGGTGGGGGTTGGGAGGTCGATCGGTGGAGGTGGAAGCGAAAAGTCGTATGCTGGAGGTTGGAGGTCGTAATGTTGAGCTGGTGAACGTTGCAGGTTGATCGGTGGAGCTGGAAGTGGAGGTGAAGGAGGAGGAGGAGGAGGAGGAGGAGGAGGAGTGGGAGAGGGAGAAAGAAGAGGAGGAGGAGGAGGAGAAGGGATAGGAGGAGGAGGAGGAGGAGGAGGAGGAGGAGGAGGAGGAGAGTGAGGAGGAGGAGGAGGAGTGAGGGGGAGAATGAGGAGGAGCAGGAGGACGAGGAGGAGGAGGAGGAGGGATAGAAGGAGGAGGAGGATGGAGGATGAGGCCCCTCGTCGTGTTCGTCGTCGTCGTCGCTCCTGCAGCCACGGCTCCCACGACGGCCTCGCGCCGCCGCGCCGCGCCGGCCCGCCTGGGCTCGGCGGGTCGCCGTCGGGCTCTGCCCCGGGCAGCGGCGGCGGGGCCTGCCACAGGCCAGCCTCTGCAGGCGGCAGGAGGACGAGCCAACAGCGCGAGGATGAGGATGAGGATGAGGATGAGGAGGAGGAGGAGGAGGAGGAGGGAGAAAGAGGAAGATGAAGAGGCGGATGATGATGAGGACGAGGAGGAGGACGAAACAACAAAAACAAGGAGGAGGAGGAAGAGAAGGAGAACGAGGAGGAGGAGGAGGAGGAGGCTCGTCTTCCTCGTCCTCCGCGTCCTCTACGGTCCCTCCCGCCTCCCCTCCTGCCCTCCCCGCTCGTAGGCTGCAGGAGGACAATCCAACACTAACGGCGCGTCGAGGGGGAAGCGTTTTTTGTTTGTGTTTTTCTTGTTTTTTTTTTTCTGAACTGGACTTGGAGCTTCGTCTGATGTCTTCGTCGGCCAGTGGACGAAGACGAAGCCAGGACGAGAATCACATCGGGCGAGGATAAATCGAAATTCGCAGCGGATTGTTGCATGGATTTCTGCCAATGCAAAACCCCGAAACAGCGAGCAAGAAACTAAGTTAATTTCACGTGGATTGTTTGTAATCTTCATTCCTGGCCAAACAAATCCGCACTAAATGCACTTCGAAATCCGAAACGAACTTCTCCAGGACTCTCTGGGCCCATCATTTTTTGTTCCGAACGAAGTCCGCTCTGCGATGTTGGCGCCATAACTCTGAGATCCGGCGGCTCATGACGATGTCTCGGGCGCCGTGGCCTTCTCAGAGCGTTCCGGAACGCTCTGAGAGCGTTCCGGAGCGCTCTGGGACGGATTTCTCCTCGTCCTATATGAAGGGGCCCTGGGACACAAAAATAAATGCACACAAATAAAAGGATTCCGCATATTTGTCCATATGTTCTGAGGTTTTGTCTTCCCCCCCGATCCCCATAATTTCCCATATTTTCTTGGGAACCAGCGATTAATTGTGTCTGTGTGCTTTTTCTCCTCCCGACTATAGCTCCGTCCGAGACGCGTCGAGGGAGGAAGCGTCGTCGGGCCCTGGGCATCTTCCAGCCTCGGGGTGCTTTCCAGCAGCTGCCCCTCGCCGGGAGCGCTCCAGGGGAGCCCAGGTTCTCTCACGAGCGGGCGCCAGAGGCCCGGGCTATGACCCGAGAGCTTGCCCCAGCGGCGCGCCGAGGGAGGGAGTGAGCGGGGGCGGGCCCTCTCAGAAGGCTGGGAGGTCTTCACAGAGGGGCCAGAGTTATGGCTCCCGTCGTACTCGAGGACCACATGCCAAACATACTTTCGAGCACCCCGAGAAGCATCGAAACGATGCCTGCCCGACACGCTGGCACAGAGCCGAACGAGTATCGCCCCCCAGGGCCCCACACGTGAACACCCTCCAATTTCGATACTTCCCTAGAGACGGTTTTTTCCTATCGGCGATAACCCGGGCTATCCGGGGGGGGGAGGAAAGGGCCGGCCGATAACCTAACCTTCGCGCTTTGGGCAGCCCTGCATACGCCCGCGCCCCCCAACTCCCCGGGACCTGCGCAACTGGCAAGGTTAGGTCATCCGGGGGGGAGGGGGAGAGGGGAGGCAAGCCCAACAACCCCAGTCATCGCCGACCTTGAAAAAAAGCAATATCCAGATTCTCGAGATTCTTCGTGGTGGTAAAGGCTGAAGTAAGTTTAGGTTGGGCATGTCCCCCTACAGGAGGATTTTGAACGAAGAATCAAACACACAAAGCAAAACAAAAAAAATCAAAAAGTGCTCAAACAATCGTCCCCATACTATATTTGGACTATTTTTGAATTTTCCTCCTGTAAAGGGACACGCCCGACTGAAAAGTAGGTCGGAACATCACAAGGCCGGAGTGCCTCCCAGAGGCCCCGCCGCGTTCCGAGGAGGCCTGCCTCCGCTCTCACTTCCCGTCGCCCCCGTCGCCGCGCCGCCGACCTGTTGCAGTCACGCTCTCACTTGCTTTAGGTCGGGCCTGTCTCCCTGGAGGCAGATTTTGGACGATACATGAAAAAATAGTCGAACCATAATCAAAAAATGCCCCGCAATACTCAAAACATCATCCCCAGACTATGTTTTCACTATTTTTGCATCTTCCTCCTGTAGGGGGACAAGCCCGACCGAACACTTGCCGCAAATTTGTATGTGGCGACAGCGCCGCACCAACATGCCATAGGAGCAGCACGCTTGGTCTTGACATGTTGGCGCAGTCGCTACGCGGCTCGCACCACACTGTTGGCACCGTCGGTGTGGCAGGAAGATGTGTCTGACATTGAAAAGCTTGGCAGTCATATGGTCGACCATTTTCTTGCCAACGGGACACTTCACGCTGCACTGATCGAGTCGGCCGTGGCCCCACAAAAAGTGGCCCGCGAAGAAAATCAACAATAGTTAAGAACGCAAGACAATTCGGGATCTGCAAATCCAAATCTCCGACGATGCGATGATTTCGATTCCGACGATTTTCTCCATTTCGGACGATGTGACCCGCACCAGTATCATAAAAACGCCCGGGGACGAAAAAACAACTCCGGGGGGGGGGGAGGAGGGCCGCGAATATCACATCGTCGAAGGTCTGTGGATAGGAATAGTCTTTGGCCAAAAATGTCCATGGCTTTTCGCGCCATCTTGGAACCCCTGAACCTTGTGAGCGGTGCCCCGGAATTCCTGGGGGCCTCTTGGGAAATCCCGGGGGCACTTTTTGGGCCTGGGACCCCCCCCCCTCCTTTGCAAAACACTCGTCAATGACAACCTCCCGGGATCAGACCGGCTGGGAGCAAATCCGCACCCGCGCACACATACCGATCGCGCCGGGGAACGTGTGGGGGAAGGCCGGGTGTCCAGCGCCGGCCCGGAAGATCCGCGCGGACCCTCCAACATGTTGTGCTTTGTGCACCTGCCAATCTTTTCTATGTTTATTATTCTTTTGAGTAGTCTGGTTACAATTATGAGCATGCTGATTATTCTAATGATTATGGATATGACACTTGTGTGTGTGTGTTTTCTGTTGTTCTTCTACCTGTGCTGAAGGCAACGACAGGCCACCACCATGCCTGGTCCAGGACCCTCCTGCGACCTGGGGGCCGGTGCCCACGCCCTCCTGGACTCGGCCAGGAGGGCTGCCCGGGCCCTGGCTGGTGTGGTGCACAGGACTCTGCACACCGTCATGAGCTCAAGCAGTGAGCATCCTTTAACCGATCCCCATCCCCACTGGCATAGCCTTGCCCCCACTGGCCGGCTTGCCCCCTAGGTGGAGCGAAATGCTGGTTCCTCCGGGCCTGGCGGCGTATGTGCCCACCTGGGCGGGTGCCCTGGCGGGGCTGAGATGCCATGGCCCAAAGGCGTGGGGGATCGGCTCGACGGTGCTGAAGCGTGGCCCTGGTCAGCCATGGGCGGTGGTGTGCCGATGCCTCCCGTGGGAGGCCTTGGCGCTCAGCTGCTTCTGCAGCTTCCGGCAGCGCGCCTCCAGCGCGCGCACGCGCGCGCGGAGCGCCGCGGCCTCGCCGCCGTCTGCGGGACCAGACCTCCGAAGGACGGATCCTGCTCAGTGCGGCGCCATTGCGCGCAGAAGAAATCTTCCGTGTGCGGTTGGCCGATCGCCACGCGCGCGGCGACAGCGGCGGCCTGCGTGCTTCGGTGTCTGGTTGCCCCAACGCGCCCCCTCCCAAGCCGCGCGCCAAAGGTCGCTCTGGCGGAGGGTCAGTCTTACGTGCAACCAATGCAGGTCGGGCGTGTCCCCCTACAGGCGGATCTTGGGCGAAAAAATAACAATTCTCAAAACATACCCCAAAATAGTCAAAGATGGTCAACAAAAAAACGTCCCCAGAATATGTTTTGACTGTTTTTGAATATTCCTCCTGTAGAGGGACATGCCCGACTTCACAACAGATCCACGCGTGTTCCGTGTTTGGGCATCTGCAGGGCGTTTGGGGCCCTGCGGGCATCGGAAATCGACGGGGCATGTTGAGAAAATGGCCCCAGGGAAATAGCCGGGAATTCGTGAGGTGCGGGGGGGCGAATCCCAACAACAAATCAGTACGTCGAAGGTCTGGGGATGGAGAGCCGTCCGTGGGAAGCCCGCTGGTCGCTCCGAGCGGGTCATCCTCCTCGAACGCAGAAGGCTCCTTCCTACACTACCACCATGCCTGGATGGGGCTATGCCAGGCCCTGGCACAATGCACGACAAGCCCGTTGCGGTACGACTTCGGCACTGGTCTCGGAAACCACGTGGATCGTTCAACCTTGAACGATTGGCGCTTCCCGATAGCCTCGATCGATCGACATTGAGCGATTCTGGAACAATGGCGGCTTTCAACTTGAATGCCCGTGACGGGGTCGCCGCAGCGTGGACACGACACGAACCTGCAGTACAGGCCCTCATGCCGAGATAAACACCAACCCAGGGCCTAGGATGGCTCTTGTCAGGCATGGTGGTAGCGTATAGACGCATCGATCCGGCGGCAGCTTGCGTTTGAGATGTGCCTCCAAATCCCTCGAACCTTCCCCCGGAGCCGGTTGTTCGTCCCGACTCGTTTTGCTCAGGGCCCCAGGGGGTGGAGGTGGAGGAAGAGAAGGAGGAGCAGGAGGAAAAGGAGGAGGAGGAAAAAGGAGGAGGAGAAGAAGGAGGAAGAGGAGGAGCAGGAGGAGGGGGGGGAGGAGGAGGAGGAGGAGGAGGAGCCCGAAAAAACCGGCCACATGGCGAAACAAAGGCCGTCCTGCATTTCTAAGAAAGGGGACGTCCAGCTGCATGTCCAAACCTTTCAGAAGTCCGCGCGGATCTCTCGGACCGGCACTGGGCACCCCCTCTCAGGTGTGCGAAGCGGGCTGGAGTCGGCGCCAGAAGCGCCGCAAGGGGGGGGGGCCAGCGCCGACCTCAGAAATCCGCGCGGAGCTCTTCAAGCATTAGTTATATTTGCACACATCGATTTCTACGACAAACCCTCAATGAATCAACAAAAGCACACACGATGAAGGAATTCCCTCGGATGCGTCAGCCCAGGCGGAACATTCGAAACCACGCATGACTGCCAGACGTAGCCATTGGAAGCCTGTGACAGACCTCACAGCCTTCGAAGCCGTCCTGCTTGGATTTTCTGCCGCGCCGCCGGGTCTGGCGAGAATGGATGCCTTTTGCGAGCTTCGGGGGCGTCCAAGAAGAGGGCGTCCTCGAGGAGGGGGTGCAAATCATGGCCGGCGGCACGTGTGAAATCAGAAGGGGCGCCACGAAATCTCGAGAGGTATCATGGCCCCCGCCATGATCTCCACCCCCCCTAGTCATCACCCCCCTCTTGGCCGCCCCCGAGGGCTGCGGATCCTCGTCGTCCTCCTCGCCTGGGAACGGCAGCAGGCCCACCATCTGAGTATCGTTTAACCGACCCCCATCCCCAGCCGCGTGGCCTGGGCCCCACTGGCCGATACCCCCCCCTAGATGGGGATGTGGGTCGTTCTCCCTTCGGGTTTCGAAGGGGTGTATCACCAACTGGGGGTGGTAATTTGGTGGGGCTCTCGAAGAGGATGGGGATGGGGACCAATTAAACGATACCGGCCGTCGGCTCCAGGCCCACCCCGTGCAGCGGCGAGGCCGCGAGGCCGCGCTGGCGCTCCTCTGCCTCCTGCAGCTCCCGCCGCGCCGCCTCCGCCTCGCGCCGCCCCTCCTCCGCCTCGCAGAGGGTGCGCCAAGGCTCATCCTGGGCCCTGGATCGGCGCACTCGGGGTCGAGGAGGAGGATGAGGAAGAGGACGAGGAGGAGGAGGAGGAGGAAGAGGAGGAGGAGGAGGAGGAGAAGGAGGAACGAAAAACTACCTAAAGAGGCAGCGCCTGCTCACAAACACAACTCTAAACGAGTAAAAGGAAATAAAGCCCAGTCCGCGACCCCCTTTCCATGGTCCTGCCAGACTTTAGGGGCTTGCCCCCCCAGCAAGCGGCAAAGGGCCCTCCGCCCGCTGGGGGCCAAGTCTTGGGGGCCAGGGCAGGGGGCCCCAAACGCCTTCCCTAGTTACCCAGACGGACCCGTAGGCCCCGCACCGCCGACACCAAACGACCGCACCCGTGGCGGTAACGTCGTGCCCCCCAGGCGCGGTGAACCTCGGCTGCCCCGCCCCGGGCCCCCCAGAGCCCGAGGCCGCACCGCCAGGGGCCCCAGCCTCGCCCTCACGGGCAGGTCACAGGCCCCTCCCCAGACGACCCCACAGTGCCCAGGCCGGGCAAGGCCCCGTCCACAGACGGCCCTCCCGCTCCAACGCCAGACGCCCCAACCCCAGACAGCCCAACATCCGCAGACCCCACCGACGCCCCCAACAGGCGGCTGACGGCGGCAGCCTCAAGGACCTTGGCCTGAAGGGTGTGAATGGCAGTCGGGCGGCACCATCGGTCGGTGCCCCCCGCCAACTGTCGACGAACCCCGGGCGTTCGGGCCGATCTCCTGCACTTCCTGCAGAACAGACGCCCTCCGGCCTCCACAAGGTCGTGCTCGTGGAGGCGCAAGCTTATTTTGCATGCTGCGGGCTTCGCCCTCTGTGCGCCAGCCGTGAGCTCCGCGGCTTCGGCCCAAAGCTCCAGCTGGCAGTTCCGCTGGACCGCCCAGCCTAGATACTTAGCATTTTGGGCGGCAGCGGAGAGACCCTCATTGTAGAATCTCGCATGCCGTTCGGGGACCTTGGTCGACAAGGCCCCCAGCTTGGCGAAAGACTCCGCCCGCCTACTTCCCGCGAGCCAAAGGTGGGGAGGGGGCGGAGGGTCCTCAGGGGCAGGAAAGATAACCTCCTCCTCTGTCATGTGGGCAGGGGCCCAGGCGGTCCCTCTTGGGGGAATATTCAAAACTCGTCCCAAAATAGTCTGGGGACGATGTTTGGTGTATGTTTGGCATGTGCTTGCTTATGTTTTTGTTCGCTTGATTTTTTCGCCCAACATCCTCCTGTAGGGGGACAGGCCCGACCTAATGGTAATCCGTTTCGGCCACATCAGAAGCCCGAGAATCACCGCCATCAGCAAGAAGGCGGAGCGGATCGCAGAGCGGAGAGGGCGGACCAAGACGTCGGCGAACGCGTACGGACGACGAGGGCGGCGCAGGAGGGAGGCGGGAAGGAGGATGGACGAGGGACGAGGGAGGGACAAGGATGTACCTGGGGGCACGAGGAAGGGAGGGAGGGATGGGAGACAGGTGGGAGGGAAAGGAGGAGGGAAGTATCGGATCGGATCGGATCGGATCGGAATCAAAACTACCGTCAGACTATACAGCAGCACATGCATGGAACAACCTCAGCGAGATTCGGATCATCTGCCCTCGGTGGAGACAATCGCCGACTCTGGCGCTGGTGGCCTCCGAGAACGTCTGCGCCCTGCTTTCGGGTCATACCTCGGCTCTCCCGCGGCCGTTCGGGACGACTCCGGCACCCCTGGAACGCGCTCGACGGATACCACCCCAAGCCTCGAAAACCTTCCTTGAAACAGCTTGCGAAAAATGTCGACACTCACCTTCCTCCTCCTCCTCCTCCTCCTCCTCCTCCTCCTCCTCCTCCTCTCCTCCTCCTTCTCCTTTTCGCCCCCTCCTTAGTTACCCTGTCCCCCCCCCCTGACGCTGCCCCTGTCGCTCGCTCCGTGGGGAGGCGTCTGGCGCGCCCGACGCCTCGCGCTCCATCTCGCCCAGCCGCTGCTGCAGCGCGTGGATCAGCTGCCGGTGGCCCTCCGCGGAGCCCACGTCGTCGCCGGCGGCGCCGCCCCGGGCCGCGCGGAGCTCCTGCTCGTGGGCCTCCTGCAGTCTCCGCAGCTCTCCCTGTGGAGGGGCAGTGTGGCGCAACTGTTAACTCGGTGGGGGTCTCGAAGGCAATGGGCACGGGGATGGGGATCGGTGAGACGAGACTGACTCTCAGAAGGAGGCTGCTTCTCAGAAGTCGCCGGCCTTTCATCCATAGGAAAGGACCGCGGCTTCCGAGAAGCTTCCAAGAAGCCCTCCCCTACCCCCCCACCCCCCTCTGCGCGTGGCTGACCTGTCCCGGAGTGCGCTCTGACCGGAACGCTGCGCAGAACCCAGCCTTGGCGACGAGGGCTCCCCTAGGACGAGCAGCGGCACCGGCATCTCTTCCTCCCCCGACCTCGGACGCCCGAATCGTACGGGATAGCTGCGGTCCCCGGGGCAACTCCGGTTCGGGCCCCGGAGGCGCGAGTCTGAGCCCTGATGATTCGGGAGGGTTGGACGCCCGCATGACCCGGCATACCTGCGGTCCGGGGTAACTCTGGCGTGGGCCCCCGAGGCGAGAATCTGCAACTATCCCTGGCCGCCCCCAGCTCTGATGATTCAGGGTCCCTTCGGGATCCACTGACCGGGGTTAATTCAGACCCAAGTCAACTGGGCCATGCAATGTCCTGCAAATTGCTGCAGGAACCTGTACCCAAGCCCTGCCAAGTGCCCCCCTGGCTCTGCAGGGTCGCGTAAGATCTGGCGCTCTGACTGATCCCCGTTTGCATTGATCCCCGTCTCTTGTTTGGACGCCCGAAATGGGTACGAAGAACATGGGCACGATGCTCAACAACAAATGTTGTTCAGCATCAACAATGGCCGCTGTTATTTAGGAAGGCGGCCTTCTGCATCGCAAGGACAAACGCGGCGACGCCGACGACGAACCCTGTCCAGAATGAATGAGAACTGGTGTTGGACTTTGTACCCATTGTCTCCGCACCCATTTCGATCGTCCCGATCTTGAGCCTCAGGGGCGGCCGAGAGGAGGGGGTCCGAGAGGGGGGGGGGCGCGAGTCATGGCCTGCGGCATGTGCGCGGCCCAGGGGGGCATTGAAATGAGAAGAGGCACCATATGAAATCTGGGGAGATGTCATGGCCCCCGCCACGAGATCCACCCCCCCCAGTCCTCACCCCCCTCCTGGCCGCCCCCGACGATCTCGAGCCCCGACCCCTGACTGCTCGTGCGCGCCCGGGCCTCGTGCGATGCGCGGAGCTCCTCCAGCTCCGCGGCCGCGGCGTGCCGCCCGCGCTCGCCGGGGGGACGTAGCAAGGTGGAGTGGCCAAGAGGCCTCCTGGATGGAGTCGGAGCACAGCCTCAAGACGGCCCCAAGGCACAGCACAGCCTCAAGATGGCCCCCAAGGCTGCTTCCCCCTTTCCTCCCGGACCCTCTGCGGACCAGCCGACGCACGAGCACAGGGGCCCTCACGAGGCCCACCCAGGACGAACCCTCAGGAGGCCTTAACGTGGCCTCTGTGACACGACCCAGGCACGGGCGCATCCTTCATACAGTAGGGGCCCGACCACGAGAAACCTTCCACAAGAAACCCAATCCTGACACCTCAGAACGTCCATTGATTTCTGGTGTGGGAAAGTCACGCCTTCCACAGCAACACCATCGAAACCCAGGGCACCCTGGAGGCACCCTGGATGTACAGGCCTCCTGGATGGGGTCGGAGTATCAGAAGCCAGGCGAAGGCTGACAAACCCGTGGCTGCTAAAACGAAGCTCAAGGAAATTGTTGCTTTCTTTTGGGAAGCAACCCGTTTACTATGCAGCGCGCTGAACTTGATTCCGGGAATGCTTTTTTCTCCCGGGAACACGGTTTAGCAGCAACGGATTTGCCAAACCTCGCCCAGCTTCCGAGAGTAAATAGGGTCGTAGGATCGCGCCGCATCGGCGATGCATCGGCGATGTACCTGCAACGTCGGCGATGCGTCGGCGACGTCGACGTGAAGCAACTCGGGCTCCACATCAAACCGCATCGGCGATGCATCGGCGATGCGGCGCGATCCTCCGACCCCCATCCACTCGTACCCTCATCTAGGAGACCTAGAGGTGGGGGCAATGGTGCGGTTAGAGGAAAAACGGTCCGAACGGCGCCGACCTATCCAGCTGGCTATGTTCCCTAACCCCACCTTTAGGTCGGGCGTGTCCTCCTACAGGCGGGTTGCGGACGAAAATGACAAGCAGCCAAAACAGAAGTCAAACTAGTCCAACATGATACAAAAAACATCGTTCCCAGACATTTGTTCCCAACCAACCTGTGTTGTTGGGCCCTCGTGTTGGGAATCAGCGCCCCACGTTCTCCGTCCTTCGTTCATTCCTCCTCCTCCCCGTCCTCCCTCCTCCCATCACCATCAGAATCATCGCCATCATCACCATTGTCATCATCGACATCATCGACGTCATCATCACCATCATCCATCATCGTCATCATCACACATCTCGGCAAACCCATCACACGTTCCGTGGCCTCATAGGGAGCTCCACCGAAGGCCACAGTGGGACCGCCCGCATGCGTCATCCATCACCCAGTACAGCGTTTCGTTGCTCCATAGGAAGCTCCACCGAAAGCTCCAGTGGGACCGCCCGCGTGCGTCATCCACCACCCAGAGCAGCGCTTCGTGGCCCTATAAGAGGGCTCCACCGAAGGCCCCAGTGGGACCGCCCGCATGCGTCATCCACCACGCAGTACAGCGCTCCGTGGCCCCATAAGGGGCTCCACCGAAGGCCCCAGTGGGACCGCCCGCATGCGTCACCCACAACCCAGTACAACGCTTCGTGATCCCGTAAGAACCTCCACCGAAGGTCCCAGTGGGACCGCCCGCAAGCGTCATCCACAACCCAGTACAGCGTTTATTGGCCCCGTACGGAGCTCAACCGAAGGCCCCAATGGGACCGCCCGCGTGCGCCATCCACCACCCAGCGCAGCATTTCGTGGCCCCATAAGGAGCTCCACCGAAGCCCCAATGGGACCGCCCGCATGCGTCATCCATCACCCAGTACAGCGTTTCGTGGCCCACCCAGTACAGCGTTTCATGGCACTACAATGGGCTCCTTCGAAGACGATGCCTACAACTGCGGTGTTCACAACTGCATGTGGTTGGGTCCTTCGCCGGACTAATTGAATATCTCCTTGTAGAGGGACATGCCCGCCTTAATAAGGAACTCTAACGTATCCAGCTGGGCATGTTCCCCAAACCCACCTTGGGATCACCCTCCCCCTACGAGCCCCCGAGCTCGGGCTCCAGGGCTCTCTCGCGCCGCAGCTCCGCCTCGCGCTCCGCGCGCAGCCTCGCCAACTCCTCTCCGCCGCCCCGGGGCCAGCTCAAGCCGTGTCAATGGGGAGGGGGCCCAGGGGCACACCGAGAAATACACGCAAATCCCAGGATTCCCTACATTTTCCCGTGTGCTCTTGATCTTCGACTCCCCCCCCTACTGTGGCCCCCACTTCCCCCCGCGGGCAGGATTGGGAGAGCTCAAGGAATACCCGTGACACGCCACCGCGCGGAACCCCTAGGCGTGTTACCGTCGGACCTGGGCCAGAAGAGCCTCCTTCCAGAACATGAGACACTCCGCCGGCCAAAACACCTCAAACCCTAGAGGATGCACGAGAGCATCCAACACTCCTGACGACCTCGATCTTATACCTCGGTCCGATCGTACTCTTGATAAAGCATCAGGCCTTCGGGCAGAAACGGAGGAACAACACGCTGACGGGCTGCCAACAGCTGCGTGTCACTGGTTTTCTCTCCCTCTCGAAGGATCCGCTGGGTCAACGTCGAGAGCATGTGGGTCAACGTTAAAGGGCATGAGGGGTAACAGGCAGACCAGTACGAATTTCGAGGCTCGATGGCTTCGAGCGTATTCATCCAATGAAAAAATGCCGATACAGCTGCTCATCCTGGAGAACCCTCGTCACCACGGCCGGAATAAACTTACCTTCGAACTTCTGGTCAGAACGCACCCCCGGGAGAGGTCCGGGGAGCAGCGATACCGGCATCTTCCCCAAGTCGGAGAGGGCAACGTTCCCAGACATGCTCGCGCCGTGAGAAAACAGAAAAAGGCGGAACGTATTCGGCTTTTTTGTAGGTTTGGGGAACGAAGAATGACATTAACAGAAAAAACTCCGAGCTCCGCGTGGATTTCTCGGATCGGCGCTAGACACCGCCCGCCAGGGGGGTCCAGCGAGGATCCGAGAAATCCGCGCGGACCTCAAACTTTGTAAGTTTATATCATCCTTCGTTCGCCTAGATTTCGGCCTCTGGGAGCCCTCGCCAGGGCCCACCTCTGTCAAAGAATGGCTCAGGATGAAAAACCACGCCATGCACGAAGGGGCAACGGTAAGATCTCAAGATGACGCTCGCGGTTCTCGCGCGTTTTCGGCGGGCGCCCCGCGCCCCAAGGTGAAGAGCTCGAGCACGAAGAACAGAAGGGCCCCCGGCAAACACCATGGCTGGTGCAGGGAAAGATTGCAAGACGAGGCAGCATTGCATCACGGCATCGGATCGGATCGGAACGTGCGCCAGGTCGGGCTGCATCGGCACAGCGCCGGAATCGAATCGGATCGGCCGAGATACGATGCACAACAGCCTTCGAACAGGGGATCGACTACAATATTGAATGACCCAAGACTGATTCGTTCGTAGAGCACACGGAAAAGTGAATCATGCTTGTCGAGCGACAAACATCATATAAGTTTTAGAGATTCGACAATCAACTCATTATGGGGTAAGACAGCTCTGTGGCCGATTCCCTACTCGAAACCTCGTGCAGACATTGGGCCGCATCGGATCATCGGACCTGGCCGCATCGGATCGTCCGAATATCGACAAATCGGCCATGGACGGACCTGGCACACTGGCCAACCCCGATTCTCCGACGACACAACTTGTTGTCTGTCTGGCGTTGGTTCTCGATCTCGACCCCATGAGTGAGGCCCGTCACTGGGCACCGCGACCATCAAACTTTTTTCGTCGGCAGCGAGGCGGAGGCAATCTGCAGCAGCGTGGGGCTAGTCGGGGCAACCGATCGGCAAATTGTCCAGCGTGCAAGAGAGAGAGGCGAAGACGAGGGCGGCCGCACGCAGGGTGGAGGGGGAGGGCGCTCAGCAAGAACATCAAACATGCATCCAAGATGAAATACGATCACTCCGACGTGCTCGGCCTCCAAGAAGACGAAACCATGAGAGCGAGAGAAATCTGAAATATCTGAGATCCAACGGGTCTGAAGAGTGCACCCGGCGCCGCTACCGCTTCGGAGCGCGCCCGAACGCCCTGAAGAGGCTCCAGGACACTCTGGAGCAATCTGTTCACACCCTACAGTACGGGCCCGGCCACAAGAAACCTTCCATCAGAAATCCAACCCTGAAGCCCCAAGACGTCCCTTGATTTTTGGTGTGGGAGCGTCACGCTTTCCGTCGCAAAACCGTCGCAACCCAGGGCACCCTGGAGGCAAGCAGGGTGTTCCTTGGCATAGATTTCCACTGTACGCCTGCCTGGGTTGGCCCCCCTGACGGTTGGCACGTCCTCCTGGCCAGGGCATGCAAGGCTCGCGATGTGTCGCCTCACTTCGCGCACTGCGCATGAACCTTGGCGCCGTCATGCGGCCCGAGCCGCGACGAGCGAAGCGCGACTACCTTCGCGTCCCTGCGGGTTACCGCGTTCACCACCGTGGGTGAAGGGGGCCAGGGACACACTGATAGATAGACATAAAGCCTTCTTTCCCGAGTTCCGTCTTCCCCCCCCCCTTCCCATATTTTCCTGGGGATCGTCGATTCTTTGTGTATGTGCGTGTGACCCCCCCTTGAAAGGGGCAGCGCCAGAGAGCGCGCCCGTGGCAGCCCTCGCGTCAGCGGGAGGCCCCTGGCGGCGAGGGAGAGCCCTGGCCAGGCATGGCGGTGGCGCGCATGGATGACTCTGGAGAGACCGTCTCTCCTCCTGCCTCCTCCTCCTCCTCCTACTCCTCCTCCTCCGCCTCTCCCCCCCTCCTTCTCCTTCTCCTCCTCCTCCTCCTCCTCCTCCTCCTACTCCTCCTGCTCCTCCTGCTCCTCCTCCTCCTCCTCCTCTCCTCTTCCTCTCCTCTCCTCCTTCTCCTCCTCCCCTCCTCCTCCTCCTCCTCCTCCTCCTCCTCCTCCTCCTCCTCCTCCTCCTCCTCCTCCTCCTCCTCCTCCACCTCCTCCTCCTCCACCTCCACCTCCACCTCCTCCTCCACCCAGGCAACTGCTGTAGGATTCTGCCAGATCTGGTGTGTTTGCTGACCCCTGTTTGCCTGCCTCGAGGCTGGGGAAACCAGCAGATGCCTGTACCGCTGCTCCCCGGACCTCGCCAGGGGAGCCCTCTGATCAGGATTTCGAAGCGAATCCAGCGGTGGCGTTAAGTCGGGCCTGTCCCCCTACAGCCCGACTCTGGGGAAAAATTAAAAATGCCAAAGGAATGCTTTAAACACTATCAAAGATGGTCAAAAAGAGTCCCCATACTATTTTGTTGGTCTGTTTTTGAAGTTGCCCCCTGTAGAAGGACGTGCCCGACTTAACAGTTTTTGTTGTCCTCCTCCGTGGGACGCCCATCATGCCAGCTGCGGGGGTGCACTAGGCACTGCGCTCACTCCCGTGAGTGAGAAAACCAAGATCCTGGGGAGCCCAGCTCTCGAGGACTACCTCCTTCCTTCCCGTCCTGGGGTGGAGGCCGCGATCAAAACGGCTCCTTCGTTATTTGCCCATTTTGTCTAAGACAAATCCAGGCCGTCTGGCAGGGCACGTCTTGGCCAGGCCGACGGGATGCTGCTGCGCATGCTGAGCGCACTCGGGTGGGCAGCCCTTGGGGCCAATCACCACCCCACACAATACATGTGAGTCCGCGTATTCACAAAAGGCTCCTCCAACTCTTGGGCGCGTCGCGCCCGCACTCTGAGGCCACTCCAGCCTCCCAGCTCCGAAAACCGTGCAGGCACTGAGCGCACCGCCAGCGGCCGTCGGCCACCTCGTGCAGCTCGTGATGCAGGAAACACGGCCTCACCGATGTCGGTGGCCGAGCGCGCGGACCTCGGGAGCGGGCCCGCACGCCAGCACCCGCCCCAGATTCGCCAAACCACGCCGCGCCTCGGCGCAGGCATCTTCCAGGAGAGCCTCGTCTTGGGCCCGCCTGGGCCACAGGTTGAGGGCCTCTTTGGCCGCTTCAGCAGCCCAAGAGTTGAGGACGATCATCCACTCGCCCTCAGTCTGTGGGGCGGTGGGCACGTCCTGGTGCGACTTAACCTTGACCCCCGCTCTGTATGCGAGGTCGCCGCGCCGAATGCGGCGCCAGTGCCCAGCCAGGCTGGGCTAGAGGTGCACGCGCACCCGCTTGCTCGAGCCGCCAACGCCGCTGCATTGTCGCCAACGCACGGCTGGCTACCGTCTGCATCGTCTGCCGCTCGGCAGAAAGCTTGAAGCTCGGAAGCATGAGCGGAGGGAGGGAGCTGGCAGGTGAGGGAGCCTACGAGCTTGCGAACGATCCCGCCCCTCCCCCGCTGAACCACCGCCCATCCCCCCGACGGAGCTCCTCGAGGGCACTGGTGGAGGCTGTCCCGTCACCCGCAAGTGGCAGGTTGGGCTCAAACACAAACTCTTCCAGAGGCACGGGTTCGCCTCCAACGAACGCCCGCGCGATCATCTTCGCTGGCGCCGCGGGCAAGGCCACCGTGGGCCTGACAGGCATCGCAGGCACCCTGGGACAGAACGGGCCGATGCGATCTATCTTGGTTGCCTGACACGCGGCGGGGAGGAGGAGGGGCCACTTTCAGACGGCCCTCAGCAAAGGCCGCACACCGTCCAATGCGGTGCGTCAGGTCATCACGCACCCCGCAGTGCCTGCAAGTGCCCGCGCTCTCGTCGTAGCCCCACTCGGCCATCTTGGCGCCCGTGAGATAGGTGCCTCCCACGACGGAGGCGACAGCCCACTTCTCGAGCGGGGTGAGGTGCTTGCTGCCCAGGGTAGCCGCGATCACCTCCCACCACACCTCAGGCAGGGCCTCCTCGCCCAGGTTCCCTCGACGCCTCGCGCTGTCCGTGGCCCGCTCGCGGACCCTGTCCAGCGCGTCGCGCAAGTACAAGTACTCCATCCTCTTGGGGGCGTGCTCCAGGGCCGAGAGGCGTCCGAAAAGTGGAGACACGAAAACCTTCGCACTCTCCACTGACCAGCCAACAACCACTGTTGCCTTCCGCGCTGCTCCAAGTGGCCCTGCTTCGTGGATTCCGTTCTGGTTGTCCTGGAGGGCTTGCTCGTAGACCCTGCGCAGCGTTGTGACAGGCAGCACATTGCCGTGGCGGTGCCTATCATCGGTCGCCCTCCACCATTCTTCGAGGTAGCGGCCTAGGGGCATGAACGCGATCTTGCCCAGGGGGTCGATCTCGGGGTGCATGGCGCCGAACACATCTGGCGACATGTGGCTGTGCCCGTAGACCTGCTTCGTGATCCGCCTCGTGCCGTCGAGCTCCTGGTCAGCGAACCCGCTGACCTCGCCTCCCCATTTCTTCATGGGCAGGATGGCCGTGTGCAAAATGCGGCGGGTTTGCCGTAGTGCCTTCATCGCTCGGAATGCCATATTCAATGTTTTCTTAACTGCCTTCCACCTCTTGCCTCGCACGGGCCCAGGGTGGGCGTTGCGCGCAAAACTGCCGTGCCGACGGCGCCCTGCTCGAAAATCAGCTCCAAGGTGGCGCACCGTGGCCTGGGGGCGGTGGGGGCGCGCCCTACGCGGCGGCGCCTTCGAGCGCTGCCCCGCGGCGGCGAGTTGTTCAGGCTTGGGCAGGCCCAAACTCGCCAACCTGCGCATGCCCTCCGTGGTGACCATGTCGCTGTTGCCCAGGATGGTCCCCTTGGTGTCGGCAACCTGCATTTTGAGCTCGTCGTGCAGGGCGCTCTTGAGGCCACGCGCCGCCTCCGCCATGTAGTCCACGCAGGCGCCCACATTGTTGGCGACGACCTCCTGGCTGATGTCGCCCACGTGGACTGCGATCCCGACCTGGGGGCGCTCGGTGGCCTGGGCCCTCAGCTCGTCCACCAAGTACGCCTGTAGGGCATAGGTAGCTGAGAAGCACCCCCGCGACGATGCCATTCTCAGGGTGCAGGCTGTCTCCTGCTAGGCCGTCTAGCATGAGGGAGCGCCTCCAGCGGAAGGCACCGATGACCACGCGCAGTACGTGCATTGGAAAACGCCCTGCGCACCCCAGGCGGCACAAGGTCTTGCGCGATACTTCCTCGAAAGCCTTGGCCAGGTCCCAAAGCAGGATGAGGAAGGCCCTCTCCTCACCTGTGGCATCTTCTGCTCTCGCTGCCGCGCGCCATACACAGTCGGCTACCTTGCGCGAGGTGCCAGTGTTGAAGATCCCCTTCTCGCCCAGCGCTTGCTGCCACTTCTGCAGATCTGGCTTATGGCATCGCCCCCAGATCCGGTATAAACTCTTGAACTGGCCAATGAGTCGGCGCCCTCCTGCTGGCTTGAGGTACTGCGCCGTCAACATCTCCTGCTCGTCCGTGGGGGAGACGCCTGCCTCCCTGGAAATGTTCAGCAGCGTCGTCAGCGGCCTGGCGTCGCTGAGCCAACCCAGGTGGCGTGGATGTATGCCTCCTTGGCTTTAAAGGACCTGCAGTCGACGTGGTCGCCACATGTGTGGTACGCATTGCCAAGCTTGCCTGAGCGCTGCATCCCTTGACGGCAGCGCGCGGTGGCTCCTCGGAGGCGTTGAGCTGGGCATCCCCGCTGGTTAGCACCACCTGGGCGGGCCTGAAGATCAAGATGGCCGCTCAGTAGGCCTCGGATTTGGCGTAGCTGCCCTGAGAGCCACGTGAGCGCACGGCCTGGCGCGGTCTTGCCGTTGGCCTTGGTGGCCCAGATCTCGGGCAGGGTCACCTCTTTGAACTGGGTGGGCCCCCCCCAGAGCTGCATGGCTTTGGCGTCGCGGTCCGCGGTGCCTTGGAAGTCCTGACGCGCCGTGCCGAGCCGCGCCTCGTGGGCCCTGTCTACCTGCACCTGGCGGGCGGCAGGCGTCGCGTCCAGCTGGCCGTCGTGCCCCGCGAGCTCCTGGTAGGTCTCGTCGAGCACGCGCTGCGCCACCGTCCAGTCAGGCGGCTCCCTGCGGGGCCCCACGGGCACCGTGGTGGGCGCGTGCGCGGTGCTGAGCGGCATCCTCACCTTGGGCCACTCTGCGCGCTTGCTGACAAACATGTGGACCACGTCGTGGGTGGGCAGCGCGAGGGAGGCGTTGGTGGCGGGCACCTGCATGGCCAGTCCAGCTCGGCCTCCCGTCACGGAGTAGTACCCGATGTATTGTGTGTCTCACCGCTGCCGTGACATGTCGGGTTTGGCGGCGCGTGCAGCTGGATGCCTGGCGCGCGGAAACCTGCAAAACTGGCAAGCTCTCCGGGGTCCATGTTCATGTCGCCTCCCATGGCCCAGGGCAGGCCGTGGCGAGCCTGGTGCTCGCGCAGCTTGTTGAGGATGTCGAGGTTCTGGCCCTTGAGCCCGACATTGACCTCGAGGTAGACCGAGCACAGCGCTACCACGCCCATCCCTGGCAGCCGAGCGTGCCCAACGCACGCTCTGCCTGGCCACTGGACCTGGTCCTGCGGGTCACACCAGCAGTCGATGAACCTCTTTGCCAGCGCGGCCACGCCGCCCTGGTAGTCCTTCACCTTGATGGTGGCCGGGGCGCATGCCATGGCCCAGCCTTTTTTCCTCAGCGTGCGTCGGATCTCCAAGAGTCGCCCCTGAGACTGCTTGTGCTCTTGCACGAAAAGGATGCTGTCGGACACCAGCGGGGGTATACCGCGCCCTGTGCCCCACGATGTGATATTAGCCGTCGCAAAGCTTAGGGGGGCATGTAGCTTCTCGTCCCCGCGCGACTCCGCCATTCGTCTCCTCGTCGACGCTGTTACTGTTCTTGCATGTGCTGCTAAACCCGCTGCCGCTTGCGCATCCCCATGTGCTGGCACAGGTCCTCGAGCGCCCTCTTGCTGTCCTCGGAATTGCACGCCTTGCAGATCTCCTCAAACTCTGTGTCGCCAAGGTCCTCGTCAGTCGGCGTTGGGATGTTCTCCCCGCTCTCACTCTTCTGACCGTCTGGGAGCTTCCCCTGGGAGGCGGCGGTCCGCAAGAGGTGCTTGGTGAGGAGCTTAGCGACCATGGCCAGAACATCAGGTCCCAGGTTCTTTGCTTCAGGTGCCATGGCCAGGAGTCGCTCCGCGTCTCGTTGGGCCTCGGGTGGTGGACCTGGCTGGCCCAGCGGCATGGCCCGCAGCATGGCCTGGTTGAGGCAATTCTCCAGCTCGGTGATGTTCGCGGTGGCCTGCGCAATCGCTGCCTCCTGGTCGGCAACTGCTTTCTTCGCCTCCTCGACGAACTTCTCTGTCTCGACGGCGTCCAGCTGCTCCTCGGCGAGCTCATTCTGCCTCCGCCTGCGGCCCTCGGGCTGCCACTCGCTGCTGCTTGAGCTTCGCAAGGTCCTGCTCAAACTGCCCCACGTCGATGCCTCCTTTGCGCAGCGTCGGGATGGACTGCTCCAGGCTTGCGATTTTGCCCTCGAGCTCCTGGATGGCAGGGTCCACGGGCGGCTCTGGGGCTGGGAGGGCAGCGGCGCCTTGGTCTGGGGTGCCCCGAGCGCCACGCATGCCAACGGTGCCGCTGTTCCCTCCTGCAGTGAGCTTCTCCAGCGCCGCGGTGATGTTGGCCACGCCCGCCTCGAGGCGCTGGGGCCGAGGCACGTCACCTCCGCCACCTTGCCGAGCAGATGGCTGGCGGGGCTGCGACTTGGCCCTGGACCCTGCACCTCGCTTGGCCAGCGCCTCCTGGTGGGCGTGCCTGGCCTTTCGCACAACTGGGCCAGGGGCGTCACGTCCGCAGAAGCACACCACACGGTTGGCCCAGAGCCCCTCCTGGCGGCATCCAGTGCAGCGCCACGGGGGCTCCTTGGGCCCCAGGAGCACCTTGCGCCCAGCAGCGTCAGCGGCAGCAGCAGCCGCAGGAGGCGGCGGCATGGCCACGGGCAGCGCCTCGCTATGCTCGCCGTGGTGCCCAGCCAGCGCCTGGCGCGCGGCGGCCAGGCGCAGGGTGGCCCGCGCGCTGGCCCGCCTCCTCCGCAGCCTGCGGTGCCACGCGGGCGAGGGCGAGCGGCTATGGCGCCGCCCGAGCGTTGGGAAGGAATGCGCCGCCGCCCTTAGCAGGGCATGCGGCGTCTGGGGTTTCGCGGGAAACGGGCCGTCCGCAAAGGCCCGCCTCGCTGAAACGCCTCCCGACTTAACGGTGGCGACGCGGGCCTCCCAGGAGGCCCAAAACGCCCCCTGACCCCCGTCTCAAGGCCCCCGATGCTTGCGCCAGCCCTCCGCTGGCTGTCGTCGGCGGGACCGCCGCCGCTTGCCCTCCACCGGGCCCTCCGAGCTGTAGGACGTTGGGTATGCGGACCGTTGGTGCGCAGTTTTCCAGTGGCCGCGGGGGGGGGGGGGGCGAACCCGAGCACGCAGGACGCCACTATCGCGTCGCGCTCGCCGATCGATGGGCCCCAATGGGCCCGCGCCAAAGATCTCTCCAGCGAAGGGCCACTCTGGCGAAGGGTCTCCCGCGTCTGCGGGAGGACCCGGCCGTGGCCACGAGCGGGGACCCCCAGAGGCCCCAGGGGGCTCCCCAGCCCTTGACCCTCGATGCTCGATACCCCAAGTGAGTTTTTTCTTCTTCGGCGTTTCGACATTGGGCGGAAGGGCGGAAGGGGGATGGGGGGGTCTGGCTCCGGACCTCTGCTTGACGCGACTGTTTGCAACAGTATGTCCTATGGTGGAGGGACTCCACCTGCTCGAAACAGGTGCCAAAAACAGCCAAGGTCTACTCCATGGGGGGGGAGGGGAGGGGATGCAAAGTACCGCGCTGATCGGGTCGGCAAAACAATGAACAAGAAAACGATCACTAAACATCCGACAATGGATTTTTTCTCGCGCGTGGCCCCAGACTTCCAACACCTCCCAGGGGGGTATTCTTTCGTCCCGGATCTGATGCTGATGGCCCCAGACCCCGGTCATGGGCCCAGGAGGCTGAGATACAAACATGTAGAACTTTGCATGGAACTTATCATCGGGGATTTTGGGATCCCCTTGACGGTTTCCTGGGCCGTCACCCCAGTCTCAACGGCGGCTGTTCAGAAAAATTCTGGCATTTCCAAAAGCGCCCTCGACGAGGCGCAATTAATGAAATTTCCACCCCAAGACCCGAACACCTCCGCAAAAACTTCCGAAATCTCCGCATATGCCGAAACATCAACCGAGATCTGGGACCCTCCGTCGGCCAAGACACACAGAACATCCAAGAGTACCCTCCCCAGGAACAAAAGAAAATCCAACAACCACGAAGAACATCGAATTACTGGGGGAACCAACAAGTACCGATACCGATACTCCCCGGACCTCTTCCGGGGCGCGTTCTGACCAGGATTTCGAGGCGAATCTGACGGTGGCGACGAGGGCCTCCAAGGAGGCCCCAAAAAGACGAAAACGGGGCGAGGGTAGCGGTATGCTTACCTGTTCCTCCTCCAAGGTACCCTCCCCGAACCGACGTCGATCTTATGCCTCCGTCCGACTGGCTGCAGCGTCGCCAAGATCGCGAACGCTCTCTTATTCGGCGTTTCGGCATTGGGCGGAAAAATGGGCGGGGAGAGGGGAGATCTGGCTCCAGACCTGTGCGTGCTGCGACTGTTTGGAACCGTGCCTCCTATGGGGGAGACTGCACCTGCCTGAGTCAGGGGCCAAAACCAGCCCAAATCACCTCCACGAGGGAGGGTTCGGGGATGGATAGACCCCCCTTTAGTAAAACGTGGTTTAGTGAAAACGACCTGAGGCCCAAACCTGGCGGGCGCAAGCCTGGAAAATAACGGCCACGGCGCCATCTCGAGAACCGAAAACGGACAATTCACTAATCGACGTGTCACTGTTGGGGGTTCTGTCCACCCCCGAAGGGTGATGGAGGGTGCGAGGGCCCGCGCCCATCGGCAAAACAAGGAATAAGGCAACGATCAGGTACACCCTGCGAAATGCTAAAGAAATCATGGGTTAAGAAATTCATAGTCTCAGAACTTGACTAAAAACCCAAATTTTCTATTAAAATCTTAGGATCTACATTGAAACATTAAGAATAATCGAGACCCTGGCCGAACATTTAAGTTTTCTTAAGCATCGCCTAAGGTGTACATCTTCCTCCTCCGAGGCACCCTCCCCGAAGCGACCTCAATCTTGTGCCTCGGCCCGACTGTTTGGGAAGGCCTCCAAGCGGCCGCTGGACCCTTCTAAGAGGGCCCCCTGCACCCTCGGTAGGGACAAGAAAAGGCGACACCAACACCAACAGGGCGAGGAGATGCGAGGAGGCAAGGGGGGTCTCCCTGGTGGTGTGGTCCCCCCCTCTCGCTCGAGACATCCCCAGCCTCCAGCTCGGGGAGGCCTCGTGGACCTCCTCGCTGGAGGTGGCCCCCTGTTGGTGTTGGTGTCGCTTCTCCTCCCTCCGACTCGGGAGCCCCGCCGCGTCCTCAGCAGGCCGCCACCCCTCGCCCCACCCCCCTTATTCGAGTTGGGGGTCGACTGCAGAAAAATGAAATTTGACTTCTCCCAGACCTGACCTCTTCGTGAAACCAGTGAGGAAAATTACAAAGTGTTTTCTGCTTGGGTCATTCGAAGACGGCAACCATTCTGCGGTAAATAAATTCTGTAGTCGATCCCATACTCGACTTGTGCGCGCCGCCAAGGGAGCAGCTGGATGTCGGACCTTCGGGTCGGGTCCAAGAATCGCACCGCATCGTCGATGCATCGGTGTGGAGGACATCAGGCTCTACATCGAGCCGTATCGCCGATGCATCGCCGATGCGCCGCCGAGGCGTCGCCGCTGCGGCGCGAGCCCCCGCAGAGCGCGATCCTCCGCGTGCCGCGCCCGCGAATCCCGCAGCGCCTCCTCCGCCGCCGCGGCCCGCTCCTGCGCCGCCTGCAGCGCCGGCGCCGCCGCGCGCGCCTCCGCCTCCGCCACCGCGGCCCGCGCCGCGCTCTCCTGCCGGGGGGACACTGAGATCCAACACGTTGAAAAAATCACGACGGAGGGCTTTCGCAAGTTTCGGCCCCCAAGGCCCCTCGCCGGGCCTCGGGAGCCTCAAGAATCGACTCGGGATGAAAAACCGGTCCGGGGGAATGGGTCGAGACTTCCGGGGACCCCCTATTGAAAAAATCACGACATTTGATCTCTGGGGAGTCGCAAGGCTCTGCGGGCAAGGCTTATATCCACATCCAGTGCGTCTCAGACTTTCCTGAGAGGGGCGCCACAAAGCCGTTGCGCACCGGAGATGGACAACAATGGGGTCTCTAGGGGCTAGATGCTTATCCAGATCCAGTGCGACTCGGGCTTCTGGGGAAAGGGGCCGAAACTCCCAGCAGCAGTAGATATGGACACAAGCTTTGCCCGCAAGGCTCGGGTACGGAGGATTCGGGCTGGCCCAGTAAGACAAAGCCAGAATGAGGATAAACTATGATGAGGATAAACCGAAAATCTTTGAGCCGCGGCCTTCTCAGAGCGCTCTGGAAAGCTCCGAGAACGTTCCGCAACGCTCGGAAACAAATTATCATCGTCCGGGTACGGGGAGACGTAAGACTCGGGCACGGGGGACTCGGATTGGCCTAGTAGAGGCCTCCTAGATGGGTCCAGTACAGTCGGCCCGTATCATAAGGACGCTCGATAAGGATGCAAGGGCCTTGGATGGCCATGGTAACACTTTGCGAGCGAGGCGCGGCCAGCGAAAGTGACCAAGGATGGGCCGAGGAGGTAAGCATGCCAAGGTACCCTTGGGAAGGTTGCCCATCCTGGCTATGCGGGTTGACTGTACGATGGACTCGGCTTGGCCTAGTAGAAGCCTCCAAGATGGGGTTCGAGCAGATGGGGCCGAGGGGTCGCGCCACATCGCCAATGCATCGCCGATGTATCGGCGATGCGTCGGCGAAACACCGCCGATGTCGGCGACGTATCGGCGACGTCGGCGTGGAGAAAATCGGGTCACCGCATCGAGCCGGATCGTCGATGCATCGGCGATGCGGCGCGATACTGGACCGTCAAAACGCCGGGCGAATCCGTCAAGAAGCATCGGCAAACCCGATTTCAGGCGTACTCGAATCTTGCTTTTCCCCGATCCCGCAGAAGAAAAATTGAGCAGGGACCGACCGTCTCGGCATTCCTATAGGCCTACCACGACATGTTCTAAGAACCCAAAAATGTTCTAAGAACAAACACCGTGTTCTTGGAACATAAAGTAGATGTGCTAAAACAAGACAGCCCCAGCCAGAAATGTTCTAAGAACATATCGTGCAAACCACAAACTGTTCTTAAAACGTTCTCTGGTGGGCCTATTGGCAAGCCAGGACGCCTCGCCGCCGCGCCACCGCTTGCAAAAAAAACGCTTCGGAGCAGGGCAGACTTGAGACAACGGCGGCCCTGCCTGGCGCTTTTTGCTGTTTTTTTGCCCCGCCCTCCCCGAGGTTTCATCTCGCCGCGGCCGGATCCGCCCCGAGACAAGTGCCGAGATGGACCGCGGGAGGGGTTCCTAAGAGGACTCCCAAATTGGGTCGGAGTAGATGGGGTCGAAGGATTGCGTCGCATCGCCGACGTATCGGCGATGCACCGTCGATGATACACTGGCGAGGTCGGCGGTGCATCGGCGACGCTGGCGTCGGGGAGGTCTGGCTCCACATCAAACCGCATCGCCCATACCTTTTCGATTCGGCGCGGTCCTCCGACCCTATCTACTCTTAGGTCGGGCATGTCCCCCTACGGGCGGATTCTGGACGAAGAATCAAACACACTTCAACACTCCAAAAATGCGCATAACGAAAATATGCAAAAACAGTCCGAACCTCGTCCCCCGACCATGTTTTCACCATGTTTGCAGATCCCCCCCGTAGAGGGGCAGGCCCAGCTCAAATCTGCTCGGACCCCATCTGGGATGCCTTGCCTGAGAGTTCCGGGGGTCGAAAAAGACCCCTCCTTCCCAACCCTAGCGCTGGTCTCTGAACTCCACGTGTGCACAGCACAGTGTCTCCAACCCCAGGTGTGCTCGACAGCACCCGGCGGGAAAAACAACGCTCTCTTATTCGGACAACAGGACAGGCCGACAAAGAGAACGCGGGCAAGGCAAGGAATTGTGGAGCGGGATTGGGCTGGGCGGGGGCGCCGCCGTCGTCTCCGGCCGGCCCTCCTCCGAGCCTGTGGGCGCCATCTCTGCTCGCCGGCCCTCGCCGGCCCCAGGGACGGCCAACCACGCGAGGCGGGCGGGAGAGCCAACCCCTGCGGGAGGGGGTCGGGACTTCCCGGGGGCCCCGCACCTCGACGGCGAACGAGGGGGGGGAAGGGACAGGGAGACTGCCTGCTCAGGAGGCGGCGGGACTTGTCAGAAGCCCTCACGCCTTCCGACAGGTGTTCTGTGTCTTCGGGGGAGAAGCTTGGAACACTTCTCAGAAGGCCGGGGGGACTTCCGAGCCTTCTGAGAAGGCCCGCCCCTTCTCACTTCCCCCCGGGGTCGCCGCCGAGCTTTGGAAATCAAGATATCAGAATTCTAGGACGTGAGTTCGACGACCGACGCCCTCTCCATGCCATACCCCTGCTGCCGCCCCCCCTCTCTGAGCGCCAGGGGAAGCAGGGCAGGGATAAAACCATAAAACGTGTGCCCCCCAAAGGCCAGGAATTGATCCTCGTGCGGTCGGGGCGTGAGCGGGGGCATGCCTTGAACTTCGATCGCCGCTGCGTCCGAGAAAATACCGGTACCGATACCCGGCGGCTGGACTCGGCCCAGAAAACTGGTGCCTTCGGATCCCAGGAGGGGGTGCGGGGAGCCGACCGATGCTCCGGTGCTGCTGCCTCCGCTCGCCCGGGGCTTTCGGCGGCGCGAGCCCGGGGGGGGGAGAGAATAGGAGAATCTGGGCCTCCTGGATTGCGAGGCGGGGATCTATCCATATCCACCACCTGGGAACCGACGTCCTGGTGCCCCAGCGGGCGTGGATATGGATACATTGAGGGCGCGCCGCTGGATCACCCAAAGGGGGGGGGGGGGGTTCGGACCCCCCCCCCCCCTTGCCCGAGCCGTGGTCGGCGAACCCCCCCCCCCCCCTCTTTGCCCGAGCCGTAGTCGGCGAACCCCCCCCCCCCTTGCCCGAGCCGTCGTCAGCGACCCCCCCCCCCCCCCTTTCCCGAACCGTCGTCGGCGAACCCCCCCCCCCCCCCCCCCCCCCCCCCCCTTTCCCCGGCTCGCGCCCCGGCTCCGGAACCCCATCCCTACCACCCCCGCCCCGACCCCCCCGAACCCTAACCTCTAACCCAAACCCTGAACCCTAATCCTAATCCCTAACCCGAAGCCTAAACCCTAACCGTAGACCTAACCCTGACCCCAAACCCTAACACTAAGCCTAGCCCTAACCTAAGCTCTAAACCTGAACCCTTAACCCTAACCCTCAACCCTATCCCTAACCCCAACCCTACCCCTCACCCTAAACCCTAAACCCTAACCCTAACCCTAAACCCTAACCTCAACCCCAACCCTGACCCTAAACCCTAAACCCTAGCCCTAAACTCTAAACCCTAACCCTAAACCCTAACCCTAACCCTAAACCCTAACCCCCAAAACCCTACACCCTAAACCCTGACCCTAAACCCTAACCCTAACCCTAACCCCTACACCCTAATCCTTAACCCTAACCCTAACCCTAAACTCTAGCCCTAACCCTAACCCTAAACCTTAACCGTAACCCTAAACCCTATGACCTAAACCTAAACCTTAACCCTAACCCTAAACCCTGAACCCTAAACCTTACCCCTAAACCCGAACCCGAACCCTAACCCTAAACCCTCACCCTAAACCCTCAACACAAACCATACCCCTAACCCTAAACCCTAACCCTAACCCTAACCCTAACCCTAACCCTAACCCTAACCCTAACCCTAACCCTAACCCTAAACCCTAGACCCTAGACCCTAGACCCTAGACCCTAGACCCTAGACCCTAGACCCTAGACCCTAGACCCTAGACCCTAAACCCTAAACCCTAAACTGCAAGCCACGGGCGGTGCATCGTCAGAAGCCCGTGGCGCCTGGCCGAGCGCTCAGCGAGCCTGCCCATACGGCGTGCGCCGCACCGACGAAGCGGCGATAGCCGCTGAGGAGGAATTCGCACGCCGCGCGGTGCATCCCCGTGGTGTTCTCCTCAGAAAAGGAACCCTTAACCCTCAGCCGCAGCCTGCGGGTTCCCTACGAGTCGCTACATCCCCTGAAGCTCCAAACCTATGAAAATACAGCATGCGGTGCTCTCTGGGTGCTCCAAACGTATGAAATTACAGCATGCGGCGCTCCAAGCGCTTCCAAACGCTCCAGGCGCTCCCAAGGACTCTCCAAGCGCTCCCGGCACGCTCCCAGGCGCTCCCAAGCGTTCCCAGGCGCTCCCAAGCGCTCCCAGGCGCTCCCAAGCGCTCCCAAGCGCTCCCATGCGCTTCCAAGCGTTCCCAGGCGCTCCCGGCACGCTCCCAAGCGGTCCACGGCGCTTCAGGCGCTCCCGGCACGCTCCCAGGCGCTCTCGGCACGCTCCCAGGCGCTCCCAGGCGCTCCTAGGCGCTCCCAAGCGCTCCCAAGCGCTCCTGGGCGCTCCCGGCACGCTCCCAGGTGCGTTCCCAGGCGCGCGCTGGCTGCGCTCCCAGGCGCTCCCAGGAGCTCCCGGCACGCCCCCAAGCGCTCCCAGGCGCTCGCAGGCGCTCCCAAGCGCTCCCGGCACGCTCCTGGCGCGCTCCCAGGCGTTCGCAGGCGCTCCCCAGCGTTCCCAGCGCTGCCACAACCCCGAAGCGCTCCTAAACGCTCCCCGGCGTTCCCAGGTGCTCCCAAGCGCCCAAGCATTCCCACGCGCTCTTAAGCACCCACAAGCGCTCCAAGGCGCCACGCGGCGCTCCCATGCGCTCCCGCGCGCTCCCAAGCGTGCCCAGGCGGTTCCAGAAGGTCCCAGGGCTCTTTGGGGAAGCTCCAGGCGCTCTCCCAGCGCTGCCAGAGGGCCCCCCCAAGGCATTCCACGGGCTCTGCCATGGAGGTGCTGCCGCAGCCATGCGCGCGCATCGTAGCGAGGGGGTGCCAGACCCACCCCCTCGCGCTCCCCCTCCAGCCGTCCGAAGCTCGCGCCGAAGGCGGCTGCGTCGATGATTGCAATCGCTTCAGCGGGGGGGCGACCCCAAAGGCGAAACCCAAAGCCGCGGGCGAATGTAACTGCCGTGCGCGTCGCCGTCAGCGAGGAGCCCGACGGCGCAGCCACTCGCTCGAGGCCCGCGGGAAACCATGGGTTTGCCGCGCCAGCGCCTTCGCAGTGCTGCTTTCCAATGCCGAAGGGAAATGCCGGACCCCTGTGGAACTGCTGCGCCAGCGGCAGCCCACCGGCGAAGCTCCACGCCGAAGGTGCAAACGGCTGCCTCATCGACGAGGCGACCTGACGCGCCAGCGCCATGCACCCTGCGCGCGTGCTCGCATCGGCGCGCATTGCTACGGCCGCGGCCGCACGCGCGCATCCCAGCATTCACAGCCCAGTGTCACAACCCAGTGCCGAAGGCAAAGCGGCAACGCATGGACATGCTGCGCCAGCGGCAGCCCAACGGCGAAGCTCAACGCCGAAATCGCCAAAGGCTGCCTCTTCGACGGGGCGACGCGCCGACGCGCCTACGTCACGCGCCCTGCGCGCATGCTTAAGTGGATGCGCAGCGCCACGGCCGCGTCGGCGATCGCCTGCGCGCGCCACTTCGACAGCCCCCCGTGATAGGGGGGTTGGGGGGAGAAGCCCTAAACCCTAAAGGCTTCACTCTGGGTGGTCTGGGGCGGGAATGCGACTCACCGTGGCGCGCGCGGCCTGGGCAGCGATCCCCCCCAACAACCTTTTTGTGGGGGGGATCGCAGCCAGCGCGCGCTTGCGCCTATGCAGGCCCTAAACCCTAAACCCTAAACCCTAAACCCTAAATTCCCAAGCACCTCGTCGTGCTTCTGCCCACCCCGCCGCGCATCACCGTCGCCGTCTACGAGAGACAGGGCATCTCTGAGATGCTTGAGCATGTAGCCCGAGTGGGTCGCCTTGGCAGCTTTTGCTGCTGCCCTCCCCCTCTTTTGGGGATTCGCGCTTCCATGATAAACCTCCCCTGATCCTCAACGATTATAACACCCAAAACCCAAAGACCTTTCGCTTGTAAGCGCCGGGGGCGCCTGGGAGCGCCTGGGAGCGCTTAGGAGCGCTTGGGAGCGCCTGGGAGCGCCTGGGAGCGCCTGGGAGCGCCTGGGAGCGCTTGGGAGCGTCTGGGAGCGCCTGGGAGCGCCTGGGAGCGCTTGGGAGCGCTTGGGAACGTGCCGGGGGCGCCTGGGAGCGCTTGGTAGCGCCTGGGGGCGCCTGGAAGCGCTTGGGAACGCGCCGAGAGCGCCTGGGAGTGCCTGGGAGCGCTTGGGAGCGCCTGGGAGCGCCTGGGAGCGCTTGGGAGCGCCTGGGAGCGCTTGGGAACGCTTCGGAGCGCGCCGGGAGCGCCTGGGAGCCCTGGGAGGCCGGGGAGCGCCTGGGAACGCCTGGGAGCGCCTGGGAGCGTGTGGGAGCGCCTGGGAGCGCCAAGTAGCGCCTGGGAGCGCTTGGAACGCATTTGGGAATTCAGGGGCCAGCGGCCCTAAACCCTAAAAGGCTGTAGTTTGGGAGGTTGCCGGCCATGCGGCCGGGGGTGGGAAGATGTTGCACCTCCTGCCCCCTTCGCCAAGCTTGATCGGGTCGGCTAAACGCCCCCCCAATCAAGCTTGCCGAAGGGGGGGCAGCCTTGCCTGGACTGTCGGCCGCTGCGCGCCCGAGAAGCCCTAAACCCTTAACCCTAAACCCTAAACCCTAAACCCTAAACCCTAAACTGCAAGCCACGGGCGGTGCATCGTCAGAAGCCCGTGGCGCCTGGCCGAGCGCTCAGCGAGCCTGCCCATACGGCGTTCGCCGCACCGACGAAGCGGCGATAGCCGCTGAGGAGGAATTCGCACGCCGCGCGTGCATCCCCGTGGTGTTCTCCTAAGAAAAAGAACCCTTAACCCTCAGCCGCAGCCTGCGGCTCCCCTACGAGTCGCTACATCCCCTCAGGCTCCAAGCCTATGAAAATACAGCATGCGGTGCTCTCTGGGTGCTCCAAACGTATGAAATTACAGCACGCGGCGCTCCAAGCGCTTCCAAACGCTCCAAGCGCTCCCAAGGATTCTCCAAGCGCTCCCGGCACGCTCCCAGGCGCTCCCAGGCGTTCCCAGGCGCTCCCAGGCGCTCCCAGGCGACCCCAAGCGCTCCCAAGCGCTCCCAAGCGCTCCCAAGCGCTTCCAAGCTTTCCCACGCGCTCCGGGCATGCTCCCAAGCGCTCCACGGCGCTTCAGGCGCTCCCGGCACGCTCCCAGGCGCTCTCGGCACGGTTCCAGGGGCTCCCACGCGCTCCCAATTGCTCCCAAGCGCTCCTGGGCGCTCCCGGCACGCCCCCAAGCGCATTCCCAGGCGCGTGCTCCCAGGCGCTCCCAGGCGCTCCCAAGCGCTCCCGGCACGCCCCCAAGCGCTCCCGGCGCTCGCAGGCGCTCCCAAGCGCTCCCGGCACGCTCCTGGCGCGCTCCCAGGCGTTCGCAGGCGCTCCCCAGCGTTCCCAGCGCTGCCACGACTCCGAAGCGCTCTTAAGCGCTCCCTGGCGCTCCCAGGTGCTCCCAGGCGCGCAAGCATTCCCGCGCGCTCTTAAGCACCCACAAGCGCTCCAAGGCGCCACGCGGCGCTCCCATGCGCTCCCGCGCGCTCCCAAGCGTGCCCGGGCGGTTCCAGGCGGCCCCAGGGGGAAGCTCCAGGCGCTCTCCCAGCGCTGCCAGAGGGCCCCCCCAAGGCATTCCACGGGCTCTGCCATGGAGGTGCTGCCGCAGCCATGCGCGCGCATCGTAGCGAGGGGGTGCCAGACCCACCCCCTCGCGCTCCCCCTCCAGCCGTCCGAAGCTCGCGCCGAAGGCGGCTGCGTCGATGATTGCAATCGCTTCAGCGGGGGGGCGACCCCAAAGGCGAAACCCAAAGCCGCGGGCGAATGTAACTGCCGTACGCGTCGCCGTCAGCGAGGAGCCCGACGGCGCAACCACTCGCTCCAGGCCCACGGGGAACCATGGGATTGCCGCGCCAGCGCCTTCGCAGTGCTGCTTTCCAATGCCGAAGGCAGATGCCGGACCCCTGTGGAACTGCTGCGCCAGCGGCAGCCCACCGGCGAAGCTCCACGCCGAAGGTGCAAACGGCTGCCTCATCGACGAGGCGACCTGACGCGCCAGCGCCATGCACCCTGCGCGCGTGCTCGCATCGGCGCGCATTGCTACGGCCGCGGCCGCACGCGCGCATCCCAACATTCACGGCCCAGTGTCGCAACCCAGTGCCGAAGGCACATGCAGCAACGCATGGACATGCTGCGCCAGCGGCAGCCCAACGGCGAAGCTCAACGCCGAAATCGCCAAAGGCTGCCTCTTCGACGAGGCGACGAGCCGACGCGCCTACGTCACGCGCCCTGCGCGCATGCTCAAGTGGATGCGCAGTGCCACGGCCGCGTCGGCGATCGCCTGCGCGCACTTCGACAGCCCCCCGTGATAGGGGGGTTGGGGGGAGAAACCCTAAACCCTAAAAGGCTTCACTCTGGGTGGTCTGGGGCGGGAGTGCGACTAACCGCGGCGCGCGCGGCCTGGGCAGCGATCCCCCCCAACAACCTTGATGTGGGGGGGGGTCGCAGCCAGCGCGCGCTTGCACTAATGCAGGCCCTAAACTGCAGGCGCGGACCTGGGGGCGCGCACCGCCACGCCTGTAAGGATCTGCTAGTGAGAGCGAGCTGCAAGTCGAGCTCACCGCGACCATAGGCCTGCCGGCCCGAGGCGGTGCTTCGCTTGCACAATGATAACCCCTAACCCTCGGCCGGATGCTCGCGGATACCGCTCAACTTCTCCCCCAGAGCTCTCCCCCAGAGCTCTCCCCCAGATCTCTCCCCCAGAGCTCTCCCCAGAGCTCCCCCCCAGAGCTCTCCCCCAGAGCTCCCCTCCAGGGCTTCCCCCCAGAGCTCTCCCCCAGAGCTCTCCCCCAGAGCTCTCCCCCAGAGCTCTCCCCCAGAGCTCTCCCCCTCTCCCCCAGAGCTCTCCCCCTCTCCCCCAGAGCTCTCCCCCAGAGCTCTCCCAGAGCTCTCCCCCAGAGCTCTCCCCCAGAGCTCTCCCCCAGAGCTCTCCCCCAGAGCTCTCCCCCAGAGCTCTCCCCCAGAGCTCTCCCCCAGAGCTCTCCCCCGGAGCTCTCCCCCAGAGCTCTCCCCCAGAGCTCTCCCCAAGAGCTCTCCCCCAGAGCTCTCTCCCAGCTCTCCCCCAGAGCTCTCCCCCAGAGCTCTCCCAGAGCTCTCCCCCAGAGCTCTCCCCCAGAGCTCTCCCCCAGAGCTCTCCCCCAGAGCTCTCCCCCAGAGCTCCCCCCCAGAGCTCTCCCCCAGAGCTCTCCCCCAGAGCTCTCCCCCAGAGCTCTCCCCCAGAGCTCTCCCCCAGAGCTCTCCCCCAGAGCTCTCCCCCAGCGCTCCTAAGCGCGTTTCTGGATCGAGCCTGCTATGCGGATCTTCACGGCCCCAGCACCCCTGGATCGAGCCTGCTATGGTGATCTTTACGTTTGCTATGTCAAACCTATGCAAAACATAAACTAAACTGATCACGCGTGTTTCCACGCGCGCCCCTGGATCGAGCCTGCTATGCGGATCTCCACGGCCCCCTCCGCAATCCTATGCAAAAAATATTATAAAGTGATCACGCGTGCTTCTAGGCGCGCCCCTGGATCGAGCCTGTTATGGGGATCTCTACGTCCCGCTATGCAAACCATCCTATGCAAAAATAATACAAACTGATCACGCGTGTTTCCACGCGCGCTCCTGGATCGAGCCTGCTATGCGGATCTTCACGGCCCCCTCCACAATCCTATGCAAAAAATATTATAAAATGATCATGCATGCTCCCAGGCGCGCCCCTGGATCGAGCCTGCTATGGGGATCTTTACGTCCCGCTCTGAAACAATCCTATGCAAACCATAATATAAACTGATCACGCGTGTTTCCTGCGCCCCTGGATCGAGCCTGCTATGCGGATCTTCACGGCCTCCTCCACATTCCTATGCAAAAAATATTATAAATTGATCATGCGGCATCCCAGGCGCGCCCCTGGATCGAGCCTGCTATGGTGATCTTTACGTCCCGCTACGTAAACCATCACAATCCCATGCAAGAAATATTATAAACTGATCATGCGTGCTCCCAGGCGCGCCCCTTCATCGAGCCTGCTATGGGGATTTTTATTTCCGTTATGTAAACCACCACAATGCTATGCAAAGCACGTTGAGGTCGGGCGAACCCTCGAGTGCGCTCGACCCGACCCGACCCGCTTGTTACAGTTCACGCGTGTTTCTGGGACGCACATCACTCACCCAGGCTGACGCCAGCACTCCTTCCCCCCTTGATAGGGGGGAGCGTGGGGGGTAGATCCCTAAACCCTAAAAGCAATGACTCTGGGTGGATGGGGTGGGACAGAACGCATCCATCCATCCCCCCCTACCTCCTGAGGAGGGGGGGATAGGATGGTTCTGCGCAGAAACCCTAAACCCTAAACCCTAAACCCTAAACCCTAAACCCTAAACCCTGAACCCTGAACCCTGAACCCTAAACCCTAAACCCTAAATTCCCAAGCACCTCGTTGTGCTTCTGCCCACCCACCGCGCACCACCGTCGCCGTCTACGAGAGACAGGGCATCTCTGAGAAGCGCCAGCTGGTTGCCAGACTGGGTCGCCCATGCAGCCGTAGGCTGCCCCCTGGGAGTCGCGATTCAAAGATAAACTTCCCCTTGATCCTCAAAGAGTATAACACCCTAAACCCAAAGACTTTTGACCTGGAATTTGCTCCTATGCTTCTCCGACACGTAAAAACACGTGTGGAACGCTCCGAGCGCCTCTGGGCGCATGTGGGAGCGCCTGGGAGCGCCTGGGAGCGTCTGGGAGCGCCTGGGAGCGCCTGGGAGCGCTTGGGAGCGCCTGGGAACGCGCGGGAAGCGCTTGGAAGCGCCTGGGAGCGCTTGGGAGCGCTTGGGAGCGCTTGGGGTCGCCGGGGAGCGCCTGGGACCGCTTGGGAGCGCCTGGGAGCGCTTGGAAGCGCTTGGTAGCGCCTGGAAGCGCCTGGGAGCGCCTGGGAACGCCTGGGAGCGCCTGGGAGCGCCTGGGAGCGCTTGGAGCACATTGGGAATTTAGGGGCCAGCGGCCCTAAACCCTAAAAGGCTTTAGTTTGGGAGGTCGCCGGCCCTGCGGCCGGGGGTGGGAAGTGGTTGCAGCTCTGGCGCCCTTCGCCAAGCTTGATCGGGTTGGCTAAACGCCCCCCCAATCAAACTTGCCGAAGGGGGGGGCTGCCTTGCCTTGACTGTCGGCCGCTGCGCGCCCGAGAAGCCCTAAACCCTAAACCCTAAACCCTAAATTCCCAAACACCTCGTTGTGCTTCTGCCCACCCACCGCGCATCACCGTCGCCGTCTACGAGAGACAGGGCATCTCTGAGAAGCGTCAGCTGGTTGCCAGACTGGGTCGCCCATGCAGCCGTAGGCTGCCCCTTGGGAGTCGCGATTCAAAGATAAACTCCTCCTGATCCTCGAAGAATATAACACCCTAAACCCAAAGACGTTCGACTTGTAATTCCCCCCTCTGCTTCTCCGACACGTAAAAAACACGTGTGGATCGCTCCGAGCGCCTCTGGGCGCATGTGGGAGCGCCTGGGGGCGCCTGGGAGCGTCTGGGAGCGCCTGGGAGCGCCTGGGAGCGCCTGGGAGCGCCTGGGAGCGTGCGGGAAGCGCTTGGGAGCGCCTGGGACCGCTTGGGAGCGCTTGGGAGCGCCTGGGATCGCCGGGGAACGCCTGGGAGCGCCTGGGAGCGCCTGGGAGCGCTTGGGAGCGCTTGGAAGCGCCTGGAAGCGCCAGAGCGCCTGGGAGCGCCTGGGAGCGCTCGGGAGCGCTTGGGAGCGCTTGGAACGCATTGGGAATTTAGGGGCCAGCGGCCCTAAACCCTAAAAGGCTTTAGTTTGGGAGGTCGCCGGCCATGCGGCCGGGGGTGGGAAGTGGTTGCAGCTCGTGCGCCCTTCGCCAAGCTTGCTCGGGTCGGCTAAACGCCCCCCCAATCAAGCTTGCCGAAGGGGGGGCAGCCTTGCCTTGACTGTCGGCCGCTGCGCTAAGAGAAGCCCTAAACCCTAAACCCTAAACCCAAAACCAAAAACCCTAAACCCTAAACTCGCCCAGGGCCGCTTGGCCCGTATCCACCCACCCATTTAGGCGGCAAGCGCCCTAACTGGCACCTCGCAGTCAGACTACCTCACGGCCGAACGTGAATGACAGGCCCTGTCCAGGTTGAGTCTCGGTTGCCGTCAGGCATGGCCCGCGAGGGCCTTATCTCATTATCAATGATGCGGCTTACGCGCAAGCGATAATCCTGTGCCCGCCTGGGCGATCGTCAAAGAGACTTATAACCCCAAAACTACAGCCCAATTCACCGTGAGGGGCGCCCTGGCCCCTCCTGAGGCGCCTACATAAAATCGGTAAAAGACACGGATCGCCACTGGCAATTTTTTTTCGACCTCGAATCGTAAAAAGTTTTCCAGCGTGGACCTCGCGATCGGCTGGCTTACAAAAGACGTTTCCTGGCGACTCGGGGAAAATTTGAAACTCCTGAGAGCCCCGAGCGCCCCTCACGGTGAATTCGCAGCCGCCCATGCCCCAGGGCGCTCCTGAACTCCCGAGGGACGTTCCGGAGCGATTCGGGGGTCCCTCTGGAGCGCCTGGGAGCCCCACGCGCCCCTCACGGTGAATTAGCCGCCGCCCATGCCCCAGGGCGCTCCTGGGCTCCCCTGGGACGTTCTGGGGCGATTCGGAGGGCACTCCGGAGCTCCTGGGAGCCCCAAGCGCCCCTCACGGTGAATTAGCCGCCGCCCATGCCCCAGGGCGCTCCCGGGCTCCCCAGTGACGTTCCGTGGCGATTCGGGGGTCCCCCTGGAGCTCATAAGAGCCCCCAGCGCCCCTCACGGTGAATTAACCGACGCCCATGCCCCAGGGCGCTCCTGGGCTCCCCAGGAACATTCCGCGGCGATTCGGGGGGCACTCTGGAGCGCCTGGGTGACCCAAGCGCCCCTCACGGTGAATTCGCCGCCGCCCATGCCCAAGGGCGCTCCTGGGCTCCCCTGGGACGTTCCGGGGCGATTCGGAGGGCGCTCCGGAGCCCCTGGGAGCCCCAAGCGCCCCTCACGGTGAATTAGCCGCCGCCCATGCCCCAGGGCGCTCCCGGGCTCCCCAGGAACGTTCCGTGGCGATTCGGGGGTCCCTCTAGAGCGCCTGGGAGCCCCAAGCGCCCCTCACGGTGAATTAGCCGCCGCCCATGCCCAAGGGCGCTCCTGGGCTCCCCCGGGACGTTCTGGGGCGATTCGGGGGTCCCTCTGGAGCGCCTGGGAGCCCCAAGCGCCCCTCACGGTGAATTAGCTGCGCCCATGCCCAAGGGCGCTCCTGGGCTCCCCTGGGACGTTCTGGTGCGATTCGGAGGGCACTCCGGAGCTCCTGGGAGCCCCAAGCGCCCCTCACGGTGAATCAGCCGCCGCCCATGCCCCAGGGCGCTCCTGGGCTCCCCAGGGACGTTCCGTGGCGATTCGTGGGTCCCTCTGGAGCGCCTGGGAGCCCCAAGCGCCCCTCACGGTGAATTTTCGCCGCCCATGCCTCAGAGCGCTCCTGGGTTCCCCTGGGTCGTTCCGTTGCGATTCGGAAGGCATTCCGGAGCTCCTGGGAACCCCAAGCGCCCCTCACGGTGAATTAGCCGCAGCCCATGCCCCAGGGCGCTCCTGGGCTCCCCAGGGACGTTCTGGGGCGATTCGGAGGTCCCTCTGGAGCGCCTGGGAACCCCAAGCGCCCCTCACGGTGAATTAGCCGCCGCCCATGCCCAAGGGCGCTCCTGGGCTCCCCTGGGACGTTCTGGGGCGACTCGGGGGTCCCTCTGGAGCGTCTGGGAGCCCCAAGCGCCCCTCACAATGAATTAGCTGCGCCCATGCCCAAGGGCGCTCCTGGGCCCCCCTGGGACGTTCTGGTGCGATTCGGAGGGCACTCTCCGGAGCCCCTGGGAGCCCCAAGCGCCCCCCACGGTGAATTAGCCGCCGCCCACTGGGCTCACCAGGGACGTTCCGTGGCGATTCGGAGGTCCCTCTGGAGCGCCTGGGAGCCCCAAGCGCTCCTCACGGTGAATTAGCCGCCGCCCATGCCCAAGGGCGCTCCTGGGCTCCCCTGGAACGTTCTGGGGCGATTCGGAGGTCCCTCTGGAGCGCCTGGGAGCCCCACGCGCCCCTCACGGTGAATTAGCTGCGCCCATGCCCAAGGGCGCTCCTGGGCTCCCCTGGGACGTTCTGGGGCGATTCGGAGGGCACTCCGGAGCTCCTGGGAGCCCCAAGCGCCCCTCACGCTGAATTAGCCGCCGCCCATGCCCCACGGCGCCCCTGGGCTCCCCAGGGACGTTCCGTGGCGATTCGGGTGTCCCTCTGGAGCGCCTGGGAGCCCGAAGCGCCCTTCACTGTGAATTTTCGCCGCCCATGCCCCGGGGCGCGCCTGGGTTCCCAGGGACGTTCTGAAACGATTCGGAAGGCATTCCGGAGCTCCTGGGAACCCCAAGCGCCCCTCACGGTGAATTAGCCGCCTCCCATGCCCCAAGGCTCCTGGCCTCCCCAGGGACGTTCCGTGGCGATTCGGAGGTCCCTCTGGAGCGCCTGGGAGCCCCAAGCGCCCCTCACGGTGAATTAGCCGCCGCCCATGCCCCAGGGCGCTCCTGGGCTCCCCAGGGATGTTCCGTGGCGATTCGGGGGTCCCTCTGGAACGCCTGGGAGCCCCAAGCGCCCCTCACGGTGAATTTGCCGCCGCCCATGCCCCAGGGCGCTCCTGGGCTGCCTTGGTCCAGATGCACTCCAGGAGCCCTCCCAGGAGCCCCCAGGAGCTCCCCAGGAGCCCCCCAGGAGCTCCTCCAGGAGCGCACCAGGAGCTCCCCAGGAGCCCCCCAGGAGCCCCACCAGGAGCTCACCCGGGAGCTCCCCAGGAGCCATCCAGGAGCACCCCCAAGAGCTTCCCAGGGCCCCCCCTCCAGGGCGCGCGCCACGGTGAATTAGCTCCCGCCCGAGGCCCTCCGCGAGCCCTCCCAGGAGCTCCCCAAGAGCTCCCCCGGAGCCCCCCAGGAGCACCCCAGGGCACCCCCAGGGCGCGCGCCACGGCGAACGAGCTCCCGCCCGAGGCCTTCCACGAGCCCCCCTCCCAAGAGCTCCCCAGGAGCACCCCAGGAGTCCCACAGGAGCCCTCCAGGGCACTCCCCAGGGCGCGCGCCACGGTGAATTAGCTCCCGCCCGAGGCCCTCCAGGAGCACCCCCAGGAGCCCACCAGGAGCCCCCTAGGGCACCGCCCAGGGCCCCCTCCAGGGCGCGCGCCACGGTGAATTAGCTCCCGCCCGAAGCCCTCCAGGAGCCCTCACAGGAGCTCTTCAGGAGCCCCCCAGGGGCCCCCCAGGAGCCACCCAGGGCTCTCCCAGGGCGCGCGCCACGGTGAATTAGCTCCCGCCCGAGGCTCTCCAGGAGCACCCCTAGGAGCTCCCCAGGAGCACCCCAGGGCACCCCCAGGGCACCCTCCCAGGGCGCGCGCCACGGTGAATTAGCTCCTGCCCGAAGCCTTCCAGGAGCACCCGGAGCTCCCCAGGAGCCCACCAGGAGCCCCCCAGGAGCCACCCAGGGCCCCTCCAGGGCGCGCGCCACGGTGAATTAGCTCCCGCCCGACGCCCTCCAGGAGCCCCCCCAGGAGCTTCCCAGGAGCCCCCCCAGGATCACCCCAGGAGCCCCCCAGGCCCCCCCCAGGGCGCGCGCCACGGTGAATCAGCTCCGCCCCAAGCCCTCCAGGAGCCCCCCAGGACGCCCAGAACCCTTCAGGAGCTCTTCAGGAGCCACCCAGGAGCTCCCCAGGAGCCCTCCTGAGGGCCGCCCAAGGCTCTCTCAACGCCTTCCGGGGCACCCCAAGCGCCATTCACGGTGACTCAGCTGCCGCCCCGCGCCCAGGGCGCTCCTCGGCGCGCCAATTGGATTTCATAATTCAAGAGGAGCGGTATCGGCGGAGCGAGCGAAGCGAGCGGAGCCGGCGCCACAAACGCACAATCAAACGCCCGCGCGGCGTTCCACCCCAAACTCTTTCCCCCGACGCAAAGCGTCAACCCTAAACCCAGGATTGCGCATATCTTAAGACCTAGGAGGGTATCTGTGTACGTGTGATACACAAAGCATTGTATGTCGAACCCATGAGCAAGATCGCCAAACCGATTGGAATCGTGGAGCCCTAAGAGAAAGAGAACCCCGATTACCGAATGAACCCTAAACCCTAATAGAGAAAGCCGTGGGTGGTTCGCCGCCCTAACGGGCGCGGGGTGGGAATGTGAAAAGGGGAGCTGGCCCCGTAGCCGAAACATGATTCCTCTCAACATCATATCACCTCAACACGATTACCCCACCCCCACTCCATTTTATGGGTGGGGGTGGTCTTACACGAATGATGATCAGCAGGCGCTGACAGAGGACACCCTAAACCCTAAACCCTAAACCCTAAACCCTAAACCCTAAACCCTAAACCCTAAACCCTAAACCCTAAACCCTAAACCCTAAACCCTAAACCCTAAACCCTAACCCCTAACCCCTAACCCTAACCCTAAACCCCAAACCTCGCTCGCCTCGCACCGGACCCCTGCGGAAAGGGGGGGAGGTGGGGGGGGGGTCCGAACCCCCCCCCCCCCCCCTTCAAGGGGAGGGGGGGGGGGGGGAGGGGTTCCGAACCCCCCCCCCCCCCTTTCAAAGGGGGGGGGGGGAGGGGTTCGAACCCCCCCCCCCTTAAAGGGGGGGAGGGGGGGGGGGGGGTTCTCGGACCCCCCCCCCCTTAAGGGGGGAGGGGGGGGGGGTCCCTGGAGCACACCCCCCCTTTTGTGTCTTCAAGGTGATCCACTGGCGCTCTTTCGATTTCGGCCCCTGGGGGCCCGAATATGTCCATATCCACCGCCTGCCGAGGCTCCGAAAACTGACACTCCAAGCGGTGGTCATGTGTAAATTCCGCCTTGGATGGATGGGGTCCGAGCAGATGGGCTCGAGGATCGCGCCGGCATCGCCGATGCATCGACGATGCGGCTCGCTGTGGAGCCCGTGTTGCGCCACGCCGACGTCGCCGATGCGTCGCCGACGTCGCCGATGCATCGCCGATGCAGCGCCGATACATCGGCGATACATCGGCGATGCATCGGCGATGCGGCGCGATCCAATCCTTCGACCCCGTCTGCTCGGACCCCGTCTAGGAGGCCTCTGGAGAAGGCCCTCTCAGAAAGCTCGCAAGTCCCCCCGGCCTTCTGAGCAGGCCTTCTCCTTCTCACCTGCCCCCCCGGGCTGCACGGTTCCCCCCCGGGCCGTAGGCGACCCGAGGAGGAGGGAGGAGGGAGGAGGGGGAGGAGGAGGAGGAGGAGGAGGAGGAGGAGGAGGAGGAGGAGGAGGAGGAGGAGCAAGGCCATCGGGGGCCCGAACTCCGGCTGCCCCCCGCGGGGGCGGGCGGCCGCGCGGGCCGGCCTCAGGCGTGCGCTTCCCAGCAGGCGCCGCGATGTCTTGATGCACCATATTTCTCTTCTTTCTCGCCTGCATCAAGACAATGATCGAGACCAGGAGCAACCGACGACTCGTGAGGAGATCGTCGAGACTGTTTGAGAAGGCGGTTCGCCGTGTCGGATACGCGGTCAGAACAGGAAGGCGAGTAAGTATGCGAGACTGGAAACATATTGCCATCCAGCTCCAATGCGAGCAGCGGGCAGTTGTTCGGAAAGATTCGTGCGACCCTCAGCTGCGGGCCGAGGCACCCGCATACACGCCAGGTGCATCCTTTTCTCGAATTTCGGACATCGATTTTTTTTTTCACAGTCCGTTGAACACTTAACTGTCCGCGGATTCAAGGGCCAGAATGAAGCCGAACTATGTCGACGCGTGCTCCTAGCTGTTCGCCCCAACCGGCGATCTGTGCGCTGGTGTCCATGGAGTCACAAGGAAGAGGAATTTCGGACATCGATAATGTGGCCTACACAAGTAGCGAGCCTCACGAATGCAGGCAAGACTTTCCCTGGCCGTGGCAACTTCCAGACATCATCCAGGTGCCGACCTCCCGAGGCACTGGCGGCAGTGCAGACGTGATCTGCTACAGCTCAGAGCAGCAGGAGGCCGATCTTTGGCAGCAGTCGCGTCAAGAATGGCAGCAGTCGCATCAAGAATGGCAGCAGCCGCATCAAGAATGGCAGCAGCCGCATCAGGAACAGCAGTACTTCACTGTCTGGGCCCTTCGCTGGCTGCCAGACGTGGGTGAAGATACAGCCCAGAACAAGAGCGCGCGAGAAGCGAAGGCAGAACCAGAGTGTCCGCGAAGCGAGAAGCCCAATCCCTCCGTTGCTCTGAGCGGTGCGCCACCCTGCGAGAAGCAAGAGGGCGAGCTGAAGCCCAACACTGTGCGAGCAGGGACGGCGCCGACAGCGGGCGGCGTTGCAACTGCAGAAACTGACACGTGTGAGAAGGCAGGCAGTGGCGGCCCTTGCGAGAAGGCAGGCAGTGGCAGCCCAGGCTACAGGACAGGTACTGGCACTTCTGGCAACAGCTGCGAGGACGGCGGCGAAGTCACAAGCCTGAACCAAAGCGCGCACGAAGCGGAAGAACCAGAGCGTGCGCAAAGCGAGAAACAAACAAGTCTTCACCTCACCGCCTACGGCCTGCTACCAGAGGCGCTACCCTGCAAAGAGAAGTCGGAGGCGAAACAAGAGTCCGACACGACCAGCTACAGTGAGGCGGCCAGGGCACGCGAGCCTATGAACGCGAAGATAGAGCCTGTCATCCTCGTTGGCTCTAACCATAGTGCGCGTGATAAGTCGGAGGCGAAGCTTGAGTCCGACACGATCAGCTACAGCGCTGCAGTCAGGGACCGTGGACAGAAAGAGGCTAAGAAAGGCCCTGTGCGCTCCAGCTCCATCCCTGTGGTCAGCGTCTGCGAGAAGCGGGAGGCGAAGGAAGAGCCCGACGAGAACAGCTACAGCGTCGCGATCGGGGCGGCCGCGGGCAGCGGTGCGAGGAGCCGGCAGCGGGCAGTGGTGCGAGAAGAGACGGCAGTGGTGCGAGAAGAGAAGGGCGGCAGTGGTGCGAGAAGAGACGGCAGTGGTGCGATCAGGGCGGCCGCGGGCAGTGGTGCTAGAAGAGACGGCAGCTCCCCTCGACGGACCACGTCTCTCGACGACTCCCCACGACGACATCCCTCGACCCCACGACGACACCCCTCGGCAGTGGTGCGAGCGGCGGGCAGTGGTGCGAGCGGCGGGCATTGGTGCGAGCGGCGGGCAGTGGAGCTAAGCGGCGAGAGGCACTGGTGCGAGCGGCGGGCAATGGCGCCCGACTCAGACGGCCCAGCCGACGACGACTCCGTCCTGGAGGACTCCGACAGCGGCGCTGACGGCGACACCACGCCCCAGGACACCCTGTCCGACGGCGGCGCGTGCAGTGGCAGCGGGCAGTGGCAGCCTGCAGTGCGAGAAGGGGCAGCGGCAAACGACGACTCCCCCGCCAGCACCAACATATGGGAGAGCGGACAGATCCCATCGAACATCCGCAAGCCGTGGGACATCTTCGAGGAGGATCTCGAGGACACGCTCAACGACGTCATCGACAGAACCGAGGAGGAGGCCTTGCGAGCACGCCTCGCTACCGTCCAAGCCGAGGGAGCCCGCTCGGCCTTCTCGTTGCTCCCGCACGATGAGCAGCGCGCCTACGAGGAGGTCTCGTTCGCCGAGCTCGCGGCCTACTCGGCCTTCATGCGCTACGCCCGCGGCCGTGGCGCCAGCGAGTGGATAGCCACGCAGGCTTGGAGCTCCCTGGGCAGCGAGGCGCAGGCAGAGTGGACCACCGAGTGCCCACGAGATGCACTCGCCTCCGACCCGCTCTTCGCGCCGTACCTCAGGGACGCAGAGGACGCAGGAGGACGCAGAAGGAAGACTAGCAGCCCCGGGACGATTCCCACGAGGAGGACTCCGACGGCCGCCACCACACCAACCCATACGACCAAGAAGGTGCGCTTCATCCTCGAGGCCGTGCCCGACCCCCCTCGAGGCCGTGACCGAACCAGCAGCACACCAACGGGTACCAGCAGAGCACCGGGCACCAGCAGTGCATCGGGCACCAGCAGGGCTTCACGGGGGTAACCAACCTGAACAGCGGCTTCCTCAACGCCATCGCCCCATCGGGTGGTGAGCGTGCCGCCCTCCTAAGGCGGAGGAGGCTGGCGGCCACCGAGGGGGGGACAAGTTCGTCGCGTTCGGCTACCGCAGGGAGCACTTCATCTGAAGAGGCGGGGGGCGGTGGCCCCTGCCTCTGCGGCTACGCCTGCTCCGCGGCCGCGCGCCGCGCCTTTTGGGGCCCCTAGGGGCCCCACCTTGAAACCCGGCCCCGTCTCTTCCCCTCTGTTACGTGCTGAAACGGCTGGTCCCTGGTCCTCTTTCTCTTCCTAGGGGTCGGGTTCCCGGGGCCGTCGTCAGAGTGCCCGCACGGCCCTCGTGGGCTGCTGCGGCGCGCTCCGCGCTCCGGGCGTACGTGAGACGCTGCTCAGAGCGAGAAACGCAGAAACGCAGGAGGAGGAGGAGCAGGAGAAGCAGGAGGAGGAGGAGGAGGAGGAGGAGGAGGAGGAGGAGGAGGAGGAGGAGGAGGAGGAGGAGGAGGAGGGGGAGGGGGAGGGGGGAGGGGGAGGGGGGGAGGAGGAGGAGGAGGAGGAGGAGGAGGAGGAGGAGGAGGAGGAGGAGGAGAGGAGGAGGAGGAGCAGGAGGAGGAGGAGGAAGAGGAGGAGGAGGAGGAGGAGGAGGAAAGGAGGAGGAGGGAGGAGGAGGGAGGAGGGAGGAGGAGGAGGAGGAGCGGGAGGAGGAGGAGGAGGAGGAGGAGGAGGAGGAGGAGAGGAGGAGGAGGAGGGAGACAGGTCGCCTAAGCCCTTCGGAGAACCCCTCCACCCCAGGCTCGCCGCCGAGGATCTTCGCTGGCTCCGCGCCCCCCTCGGGCGCGCCGAGCGCGTCGGATACCGGGGGGAGCGCAGCACCTGCCCCAGGAGCTCCGCGCGGGCCTGCCACAGCGTACGAAGAAGTGGGAAGATGTGGGAAGTAGGGGGCACTTTTTAATGTATGGGCTATTTAAAACAACATAGTTTTAATACATTGTTAATGTATGAATAAACTGATGCATGGACTGCTCGTTGCTTGTAAAACTAAATCCCTGCATGTGTAATACATGATCCGCACGCGGAGCATGCATAAAAAAAGGCACGGTACGAAGATGTGGGAAGATGTGGGAAGCAGGGGGGGGAGGACGAACATCCAGGAAGTGTGGGCAAAGATGGGGATCCTGGGATCTGTGCCCGCTTCTTGGGCGCCCGAGCTATCCGGGGTAACTCGGGTCCGGGGTAGCTCGGGTTTGGATTCCCCAAAAAGGAACCCGAGCTAGCCCTGACCCGAGTTACCCCTGATGATGTGGGGCTCTGGGACGCCCGAGTTATCCGGGGTAACTCGGGTCCGGGGTAGCTCGGGTTTGGATTCCCAAAAAAGGAACCCGAGCTAGCCCTGACCAAAGTTACCCCTGATGATGTGGGGCTCTGGACGCCCGAGCTATCCGGGGTAACTCGGGTCCGGGGTAGCTCGGGTTTGGATTCCCAAAAAAGGAACCCGAGCTAGCCCTGACCCGATTACCCCTGATGATGTGGGGCTCTGGACGCCCGAGTTATCCGGGGTAACTCGGGTCCGGGGTAACTCGGGTTTGGATTCCCGAAAAAGGAACCCGAGTTAGCCCTGACCCGAGTTACCCCTGATGATGTGGGGCTCTGGACGCCCGAATTATCCGGGGTAACTCGGGTCCGGGGTAACTCGGGTTCGGATTCCCGAAAAACGAACCCGAGTAGCCCTGACCCGAGTTACCCCTGATGATTCGGGGCTCTGGACGCCCGAATTATCCGGGGTAACTCGGGCCGGGGTAAGTCGGGTTCGGATTCCCGAAAAACGAACCCGAGCTAGCCCTGACCCGAGTTACCCCTGATGATTCGGGGCTCTGGACGCCCGAGTATCCGGGGTAACTCGGGTGGATTCGGAACTAGCCCTGACCCGACCCTGCTCTGGACGCCGAGTTATCCAGGGTAACTCGGGTCCGGGGTAGCTCGGGTTTGGATTCCCGAAAAACGAACCCGAGCTAGCCCTGACCCGAGTTACCACTGATGATGTGGGGCTCTGGACGCCCGAGTTATCCGGGGTAACTCGGGTCCGGTGCAACTCGGGTTTGGATTCCCCAAAAAGGAACGCGAGCTAGCCCTGACCCGAGTTACCCCTGATGATGTGGGGCTCTGGACGCCCGAGTTATCCGGGGTAACTCGGGTCCGGGGTAGCTCGGGTTTGGATTCCCGAAAAACGAACCCAAGCTAGCCCTGACCCGAGTTACCCCTGATGATGTGGGGCTCTGGACGCCCGAGGTATCCGGGGTAACTCGGGTCCGGGGTAGCTCGGGTTTGGATTCCCGAAAAACGAACCCGAGTTATCCCTGACCCGAGTTACCCCTGATGATTCGGGGCTCTGAGCCTCGGGTCCGGGGTAGCTCGGGTTTGGATTCCCGAAAAAAACGAACCCGAGCTAGCCCTGACCCGAGTTTACCCCTGATGATTCGGGGCTCTGAGCCTCGGGTCCGGGGTAGCTCGGGTTTGGATTCCCGATGAAATTCCCGACGAACCCGAGTTAGCCCTGACCCGAGTTACCCGATGATTCGGGGCTTGAGCCTCGGGTCAGGGGTAGCTCGGGTTTTGGATTCCCCAAAAGGAACCCGAGCTAGCCCTGACCCGAGTTGCCCTGATGATTTCGGGGCTCTGAGCCTGGGTCCGGGTAGCTCGGGTTTGGATTCCCGAAAAAACGAACCCGAGCTAGCCCTGACCGAGTACCCCTGAATGATCGGGGCTCTGAGCCTCGGGTCCGGGGTAGCTCGGGTTTGGATTCCCGAAAAACGAACCCGAGCTAGCCCCTGACCCGAGTTACCCCTGATGATTCGGGGCTCTGAGCTCGGGTCCGGGGTAGCTCGGGTTTGGATTCCCGAAAAACGAACCCGAGTTATCCCTGACCCGAGTTACCCCTGATGATTCGGGGCTCTGAGCCTCGGGTCCGGGGTAGCTCGGGTTTGGATTCCCGAAAAACGAACCCGAGTTATCCCTGACCCGAGTTACCCCTGATGATTCGGGGCTCTGAGCTTCTGTGTGTCCCTGGGTCCCCTCCGCTTACGGTCGGGCAAAAATCTGCGCCACGCGTCGCGCCGCGGGCTTTGTACCACCATACGCTTCGGCGCGACACGCTCAGCCTCGATCCAAGGACGAAGGATTGCAAAAAAACCCTTCGTTTGCAATCCTTCGTTTTTTGCAATCCTTCGTTTTTTTGCAATCCTTCGTTTTTTGCAATCCTTCGTTTTTTTGCAATCCTTCGTTTTTTGCAATCCTTCGTTTTTTGCAATCCTTCGCCCCGAGCGTCAACGCTCCGAGCTGCTCCCAGCCTCCCGCCACAAGGAGCGGAGCGACACGCCATCCGCCTGCAGGGCACAGGCGTGTCGCCAGGGCCTCCGCCGCAACACGCTGAGCAAACGTTCCCGAATGTCTGTCGGAGGCGAGTCCGGGGGGGAAGTGAGAAGGGGCGGGCCCTCTCAGAAGGCTCAGAAGTCTCCCCGGCCTTCTATGAACTGTCCTAGAAACTTCACCCGGAGACATGGAGACCCTCTCCGAAGGTGGGGGGGAATCTGACAAGTCCCGCCGCCTCCTGAGAAGGCCTTCGCCTTCTCCCTTCCCCCCTCCTCGCTCGCCGCCAAACTGCGGGGCCCCCGGGAAGTCCTAACCCCTTCCCCAAGGTTGGCTTTTCAGCCCGACTCTCGTTCTTGACCGTCCCTGGGGCTGGCGAGGGCCGCCAGCATAGGGCGCCGAAGACTGCGAGACACGTCCTTCCCGTGCTCCTGTGGTTCCCGAGCGAGCACGTCTGCGCAGCGCCCCCCGCGAAACGCCACGACCAGAACCCGGGGCCCCATCTTCCTGCCGCACCTTTTTAGTGGCTTCTCGGGTGGCGTCGGAGCAGACGGGGTCCGAGGGTCGCGCCGCACCGCCGAGCCATGGCGATGTTATCGGCGATGCATCGGTGATGCCCCTGCGGTGCATGACCGACGTCACCGACGCATCAGCGACGTCGGCGTCGAGAGAATCGGACTCCACATCGAGCTGCAGCCCCGAAGCAGCAGCGATGCGGCGCGATGCTCCGCTTCCATCTGCTCCGACCCCATCTGGGAGGCCTGGCAGAATTCCTCGAGCCCGACCGATCCGTGAGGGTCCTGGGGCCCGATAGGCCCGGCCCTGCGCAGACACGCGCCGTGAAGAAGTTGCAGTGCCAGGTTAGATGCTCGTTCTGGGAACCCTCCTGGAGCCAATCGCTCCACTCGTGCGTCGAAGCTGCGGCGTCGAACTTCCGTCGACTCGAGTCGAAGCCGAGTCGAAGCCAAGTCGAAGCTGAGTCGAACCTGAGTTGAACCTGAGTCGAGCTTGAGTCAAACTTGAGTCGAACCTGAGTCGAACCTGAGTCGAACTGGGATCGAAGCAGAACCGAACTAGAGTCGAACCAGAGTCGAGCAGATCCGTTCCAGGAAGACCCCCACCACGACGAAGCGGGGAACTCCGGGGAGGTCAGGGCCCCTTGAAGGCCCTGCGCAGACGCCCGCCGTAAAGAGCAGGAGGGATGAGGAAGGAGGAGAGAGGAAGGCGGGAGGAGGCGGGAGGGGGAGGGAGGAGGAGGGAGGAGGGAGGAGAGGGGAGGAGGACAAGCCAGGTGCGCTCGCGTCATATTTGACGTTCTGCCCCTCCCTCCCCATCCCTTGCCATGGCGTAGATTTCCTCTCTGTTCGCACAATCGGATATAATAGCTTGGCATAATTAACATTGCATGGCGTAGCATGGTGTTGGAGATCAACGCGTAGCATGACATAGCATGGCGCGGCGACGCCCAAAGGGGGGGGGGGGGCTCCTGCGGCCCAACAATATCAACGAATCGACACCAAATGTGGGGAACCAATTCCGATGGTTTCGGGAGGCCGCTTTCTACATTTGGGGCCTATTTGGAAGGACCGAGAACCATGCCGCGGCATGGCGCTGGAAATAATGACGCCAACGCTGCAACGTGAACACGATTCGGAACGAGCGGAAGCGCGGAAATGAGGCCAGCGCTGCAGCGGGAGCACGATTCGGAACGGGCGGTAGCCCGAAAATGAGGCCAGTGCTTCGCAGCTTTTTGAAAACAAACCAAGCGCGGCCGTGCGGCAATGAGGACGCGTGCGTGGCGACGCCCCAAAAGGGGGGTCTGTTGCGGCCCCAAGAACCAACGAATTGGCACCGAATGTGTAATCACTTCCAGTGTTTTTTTCGGAGGGACATGTTCTGCATGCTGATGCCTATTTGCATGGCGCTGGAAATAATGACGCCAGCGCTGTAGCGGGAACGCGATTCGAAGCGAGCGGAAGCGCGAAAATGAGGCCAGCGCTGCAGCGGGAGCACACAATTCGGAACGAGCGGTAGCCCGAAAATGAGGCCAGCGCTTCAGCGAGAGCAACATATTGAAAACAACTGAAAACGGAAGCGCGGAAATGAGGACGTGCAGCCTGGCATAGCATGGCGTGGCGACGCCACAAAGTGGGGGGGGGCTTTCGCGGCCCAACAAATCAACGAATCGACACCGAATGTGGAATCACTTCCGATAGATTTTTTCGGGGGGGAGGGTATTTCCTTGATTTGGGAGCCTGTTTGGAAGGACCGAAGAACATGCCGTGGCATGGCACTGAAAATAATGACGCCAACGCTGCAACCAGAGCACGATTCGGAACGAGCGGGAGCGCGGACATGAGGCCAGCGCTGCAGCGGGGGCACGATTCGGAACGAGCGGTAGCCCGAAAATGAGGTCAACGCACCAGAGAAGGCAACATCTTGAGAAAAAAAACACAGCCCAAGCGAAAACCCGTTTCCCGGGAATGCTGTGCTAACATTCTCCCGGCAAAGCAACCCAACAGCGATGTGTAGGAGCATATCTGGAAGCATTCCCCTTAAGATCCAGATGAGAATCCAGGGTCGCCTACTGTTCTCAAAGTCGCAGTCGCATTCGCGATGACAATCGCAGTGGCAACGGCAGTCGCAGTCACAGCCTCAGCCTCAGCCTGCATCAGCCTCAGCCTGCCTCAGCATCAGCCTCAGCCTGCCTCAGCCTCAGCCTCAGCCTGCTTCAGCCTCAGCCTCAGTCTGCCTTCAGCCTCAGCCTGCCTCAGCCTGCCTCAGCCTCAGCCTGCTGCCTCAGCCTCAGTCTGCCTCAGCCTCAGCCTCAGCCTGCCTCAGCCTCAGCCTCAGCCTCAGCCTCAGCCTCAGCCTCAGCCTGCCTCAGCCTCAGCCTCAGCCTGCTTCAGCCTCAGCCTCAGTCTGCTTCAGCCTCGCCTCAGCCTCAGCCTGCCTCAGCCTCAGCCTCAGCCTCAGCCTCAGCCTGCCTCAGCCTGCCTCAGCCTCAGCCTGCCTCAGCCTCAGCCTGCCTCAGCCTCAGCCTCAGCCTGCCTCAGCCTCAGCCTCAGCCTGCAGCCTCAGCCTCAGTCTGCCTTCAGCCTCGGCCTCAGCCTCAGCCTGCCTCAGCCTCAGCCTGCATCAGCCTCAGCCTCAGCCTCAGCCTGCAGCCTGCAGCCTCAGCCTCAGCCTCAGCCTGCAGCCAGCCTGCCTCAGCCTCAGCCTCAGCCTCAGCCTGCCTCAGCCTCAGCCTCAGCCTGCTTCAGCCTCAGCCTCAGTCTGCCTTCAGCCTCGGCCTCAGCCTCAGCCTGCCTCAGCCTCAGCCTGCATCAGCCTCAGCCTCAGCCTCAGCCTCCTTAGCATCAGCCTGCCTCAGCCTCAGCCTCAGCCTGCCTCAGCCTCAGCCTCAGCCTGCTTCAGCCTCAGCCTCAGTCTGCCTTCAGCCTCGGCCTCAGTCTCAGCCTGCATCAGCCTCAGCCTCAGCCTTGCCTCAGCATCAGCCTGCTCAGCCTCAGCCTCAGCCTCAGCCTCAGCCTCAGCCTGCTTCAGCCTCAGCCTCAGTCTGCCTTCAGCCTCAGCCTCAGCCTGCCTCAGCCTCAGCCTGCCTCAGCCTCAGCCTGCCTCAGCCTCAGCCTCAGCCTGTCTCAGCATTCAAAATGTGGCCCGGGAATACAGTTCTTGGAACTCGAAGAGCACGAAGTGGCCTACAGTTGGCTCCGGGCATTCAGCATCATGCCCAAGAGTGGACTTCTGGGAACTCGAAGACCACGAAGTGGCCTACAGTTGGCTCCGGGCATTCAAAATCAGACCCAGGAATGGACTTCTGGGAACTCGAAGACCACAAAAAGGCCTACAGTTGGCTCCGGGCATTCAAAATCATGCCATAGGAATGGACTTCTGGGAACTCGAAGAGCACGAAGTGGCCTACAGTTGGCTCTGGGCATTCAAAATGTGTCCCGGGAATGGAGTTTTTGGGAACTCGAAGAGCACGAAGTGGCCTACAGTTGGCTCTGGGCATTCAAAATGTGGCCCGGGAATGGAATTCTGGGAACTCGAAGAGCACGAAGTGGCCTACAGTTGGCTCCGGGCATTCAGAATGTGGCCCGGGAATGGAGTTCTGGGACCTCGAAGACCACGAAGTGTGTAACTGTTTGCTTAAAACGACGTCCGCGGCTTCTCCCCGGCACCCGCCCAGACCCCCCTGGGGAGTCAAGATGATCTCTTTTGACACTACTAGAAACCTATCAGTCTTCGCTGTTAGGTAAAAACAGCACGCGGAAGGGGGGCTCTATATAGTTCCCAGACGCCACCAGGGGAGAGAGGAGAGCAGTATTCAGATCGTGTAGTTGTGGAAGGAGGAGGCAGGAGGGAGGAGGAGGGCGGAGGAGGGCGGAGGAGGCCAGGAACTCAGGGGAGGTCTGGGCTCATGCTGCGTTCTCGTCTCCGGTCTCCGCCGCCGCGGCCGCGGCCTCGCGGGCCGCTCTGCCGTCGGCCTCGTGCCGGGACAGCTCCTGGCGGAGGCGGTCCAGCTCCGGCCGCAGCGCGGCCAGCTCCGCCCGGGCGGCCCCCAGCTGCTCCTCCCGCTGGTCCTCTTGGGGGCCCCGGCACGGCGGGACGCACAGAGACATGCTGGTACTAGATGTCCTGCTTGGAGGCGCGCGTCCGACCCGCACACACAGTATTCTTGCAGTAGATCGTTTCCCGAGCGGCGTGGACAGAAATCGCCCGCCACGACGCATATACTGCATGCAAGGTTTCTCGGTGCGCGCGTCGCCCCTGGGGGGGGGCGACCCACATATCAGTATGTTGGGGTGACGCAGATTGGGGGCCCCAGCAATCCCCCGCTCTTGTGAAGAACCTGCTGGAGGCCTCGCGCCGCAACCTGATGCCGGGTTCACGGCGGATTACGTCCGAGAACCGCCGCGCGAACGTCGTCCTGCGGACTGGATAACGCAACTATCACGCCCTGCGCGAGTTCTCTAGGATTTTTCTCACAGTTTGGGGGTGCCAGACACGCCCCACTTCCTCTGGTTGCGAAAAGCGACGGCGGACAATGTTTGACCATTTTCGGACTCCTGGGGCCCTCACCAAGCCCCGAGACCGTCAAAACCGGCCCAGATCACAAAGGAAAGGGTTCTGGGAGAGGGTCGGAATTACCGTGCGGTGACCTCGAGATCCCCAACGACCTCACCGCAAGGTTGGTCATCGCTCGGTCTGGGGACCGTGGCGGCCCAAGTGGCCCGAGAGGTCCTCGGAGAACGGCCAAGTCCCAACGTTAGGTCGGGCAAGTCCTCCTACAGGCGGAGTTAGGAGTTAAGATGACAAAAGAAGGCAACGTAGTCAAAACATATTCAAACATACTCTGGGTTTCTTAATAAACGTGAGGGGTGGTACCCCCCCCGACGGGGGTCAATCTCGCCTCGTCGTCGCGCCGCGACCGGGTTCGGAGCGCCTTCGGCGCGCGGTGGCTGCCCGCGACGGGGGTCGATGTGTGGCTGTCAGCGGGGGTGACCCCCCCCCCACGCTTATTCAGAAACCCAGGGTAGTCAAAGGAACACGAAAAATCGCCACCCGACTCTTTTGCTACTATTCTTGGAAACTCTTCCTGTAGAGCAGGCGTGCCCGACTCCATCCCCACACCGTGCGGGCACCGGACGGTGTGGTCACCGCGCCTGGCCTGCCAGTCCTCGTCGCCGCCGCCGTCGCAGCGAGGGGCCCCGAGGCAGAAAGCTGCTAGACATCTGCCTTCGCGTCGGCGCTTCGCGGCGCGAGGGGCGGTCTGGCTGTCCCGCCGCACAGCTGGGGCTTCCGGGGCCCCGTCCGGGACGCGCCGGGCACCCCAGGGGGCGCCCTCGACGAGGCGCAGCAGCTGCTGGAGAGCATCATGAGGCCTGGAAGTCCTTGCAGGGTGTCAAGAAGGGAACGCAGTCGCGCCGTCGGCGGCGGGGCCATGGACGCCGCCGGCGCCGCCCGCCTTCGTCGCCACCGCCTTCGCCGCCGACGCCGTCTCTGTTGCCGCCATCGCCGCCGTCGTTACCGCCGTCGTTGCCGCCGCCGCCGTCCGCTAGCAGGTGCAGCTCGGCGCACCTGGCGTTGGACGCGGCAAGCTCCCCTCGTAGGGCACCGGCCTCCTGCTGGGCCGCCTGCTGGTCCAACCTGGGAGAGGGGTCCGACGCCCGCCACCGCCGTCGCCCTCCTCTTCCTCCTCCTCCTCCTCCTCCTCCTCCGCTCCTCCTCCAAATTCCTCCTCCTCCTCCTCCTCGCGAGCCTTTGCCTTCGCCGTCGCCTTCTTATCCGTTTCCTGTTCGCCCTTCTCCTCCTTCTCTTCCTCCCTCCCGCCCTCTCTCCTCTTCCCCCCCTTCTGCTGTTCCTCCCCTTTTCCCTCCTCCTCTTCCGGCTTCGCCTCCCCCTGCTCCTCTTCTCTCCCCGCCCCGACTCCCTCCTACGTCTCCACCGCCGCCGCCGTCCTCCTTCTCATCCTCAGGGCGCAGGAAGGCTAGCTGTTGCAGCAGGATGGAAGAGGGCATTGGTGCACCTGTCAACATGCTGCCACCTCCGACGGCGTTTTTACCTTTCCTGCCTCATTCCCTCCCCCCTCACCTCCCCCCTCGCCTCACCCCCCCCCTTCCTCCTGAGGTTGCGAGCGAAACTCCCGCCTCGGTCTCGGCCCGCTCCAGGAGAGATCGCCATGGGTCGTCTCAAGGGCCAGGGCCCGCATGTTTGGCGATCTCTCGGCCTGAGCTGGCAGATCTTGCAGCTAGAAGCCGCAAGGTTGGAATAGAGAGGGTCAGATTCCTTCTAACCCGCGGGCAGCTGGACTCGTCACGTGTCGAGTCGCAATCTCAATGTCCTCTCCCGTCCCTCCAGATTGCGCCACTCCCGCTCCCCCCCCCGCTCCAAAGGCGGAGGCTTTCTCTCTTCATGGCTCGGACGTCGATGCCCCGTGCATTTATCGGCTTCGCGCGTGCATGTGTTCTGCAAGATGACCTCAGATGCTCCTCGATGGCCCCTGCCGAGACAGAAGTGCGCGCGTCCGACCGATGCCGAGCTCTCTCCCCCGCGCAGCCTGCAGAGGCCCAGCTGCTGCTGCAGCTCCTCCACCCGGCCGTCGGCGGCCTGCTGCGCCGGCCCGGCGTCCGCCCGCGCGAGGCCGCCGAGGAGCTCCTGGCACTCGGAGCGCGCCTGCCCGAGCTCCCGGGCGGAGCGCCGCTGCGCCTCCTGCGCGGCTCGCAGCTCCTGCCGCGCCTGCGACAGCTCCGCGCCCGCCGCCTCGCTCTGCCCGCACAGCTCGGCCCGGGCCTCCTGCGCCGCCCCGCGCGCGGCCGCGAGCTCCCCCGCGAGGGCGTCGCGGGAGCCGTCGCCCTGCGCGAGGGCGGCACTCAGCTCGGACTGCAGCGCGCCCACGCGCTCCGCCTCCTGCCGCAGGTCGCCGTCGCCGTCGCCACCGCCGGAGCATCGCTGCGCCAGCGCCACCGCCGGATCATCGCTGCGCCTCGGCCCCACGCTGTGCCCTTTGGTAGGTGCGGGGCCTGGCCCCGCCTTGGGGGGTGGGCTGGCGGGGCTGAGGAATCCGGCCTGCCCCAGTGGGAATGGGGATCGGTGCAACGATGCTGACCGCCAACGCCGCCGCCGCCGTCGTCTCGAAGGGCCAGTTGGGAAACCGTCGGCTCTGCCGCCGAGGAGAAGGAGGAGGAGGAGGAGGAGGAGGATGAGGAGGAGGAGGAGTGAGGAGTAGGAGGAGGAGCGAGGAGCGAGGAGCGAGGAGCGCGGACGAGGAGGAGGAGGAGGAGGAGGAGGAGGAGGAGGAGGAGGAGGAGGAAGGAGGAGAATTAGGAGCGAGCGAGGAGGAGGAGCGAGGAACGAGGAGGAGGAGGAGCGAGGCGGAGCGAGGAGGACGATGAGGATGAGGTGGAGGAGGAGGAGGACGAGGAGGAGGAGGAGGAGCAGCCAGACCCCCCAGAGGTGCCTGCTGGCTTGTTCTTCTCAACACAGAGCCGGCCGTGGCGGCGAGCAGGCCCCAGGAGGTCCGCAGGCGATTGATGAGCGTCAGTGCTAGGTCGGGCATGCCCTCCTACAGGCGGACCTTGGACGACAAATCCAGAAGAGTCACAAAATACCCAACAATAGTAGGAACATCGATCCCAGACGATTTGCCTATTTTTGAACATGCCTCCTGTAGAGGGGCATTCCCGACTTCACGACAGTGGGGGGGCGGGGGGCGGGGTCGCCGCTGCCTCGACTGGCCCTCCCCCGAGCGTCGCCGCCGCGGCGCGCGGCTCCTGCTCCCGCATGCGCGTCACGGTGGCGCGGGCCTTCTCCTGCGAGCAGGGGGTCGACTACGGAATGGAATCACCCCAGAGCTGCCTTTGCGCCGGGTCCATTGACACAGAAAGACAAGTAGAATGCTCGCACAGACGCAACGGGAATCCGATGTCCTGTCCCCGTAGACTCGACGGGAGTGTCACTGCTTGGGGTGGATCGATTCTGCAGTCGATCCCCTGCTCGACTCCTGGAGGCTCGTCAGGGCCTCCTGGAACGACCTGCTCTGAGCCTCGCTGTCGACCTGGGCCTGCGCGAGCTCGGCGGCCAGGTGCTCGGCCTTCTCGCCAGCCTGGGAGGCGGCGCCGGCCTGCACGAGCTCCTGGGCATGTTGGCGGCGCGCGCAAGGGGGGTGGGGTCAGGGGGGAAGGCTTCTTCGCAGGAGACTGCTGCTTAGAAAACGCGGGTCTTCCATCTGCATGCCCGCGCCTTCTGAGAAGCCGGGGAGCTTCTAAGAGCCCCCCCTCTGCGCGTGGCCGAGCATGGTGATACAGGAAGCGCGTACTACAAGAAACCTCGCTACAAGAACCCGTGGGGCACATTCTTCGTCGAGCCTTGATGGTCATAAGGTGCCCCAGCTCGTCTGCATGCCCTTGGGGCACTAGCTGGAAAGCAACATCCTGATGTGATGTCCCTGCTGCACGTGGTGCCTATCCTGTCCCCATGCCGGCCTAGGTTCTGCCACGACGCCAGCCTGCCGCCTCCAGAGGGGAGCAGGCGCCACGGAGCCCGACGGAAACTGCACCTACTATCCACAACCCAGTGAGGTCGGCCAGCGGGGGCAACGTCTCCCGCATGGGGACGGGGATTGGTCGATGGATGCCGAGCTCCTGCGCCTCCTGCGCGGCTCGCAGCTCCTGCCGCGCCTGCGACAGCTCCGCGCCCGCCGCCTCGCTCTGCCCGCACAGCTCGGCCCGGGCCTCCTGCGCCGCCCCGCGCGCGGCCGCGAGCTCCCCCGCGAGGGCGTCGCGGGAGCCGTCGCCCTGCGCGAGGGCGGCACTCAGCTCGGACTGCAGCGCGCCCACGCGCTCCGCCTCCTGCCGCAGGTCGCCGTCGCCGTCGCCGGAGCATCGCTGCGCCTCTTCCCCGCCGGCATGGCCTCGGCCCCACTGGCCAACATGCCCCCCTAGATGGACACATGCGCTGTTCCCCCGCGAGGGAATCGCTCAGCCCTGACTCCAGCTTGCCCGCGCGCTCCTCTACAACGGACACGCGTGCGACAAGAGATCTGGCTGCAAGGGATCGGAGGGGCGCGTCCGTCGTCGAGCCTTGAGCTTCCCGATGTTCCCCGTCGGGGCTTCCGTGGGCGCTCCAGGGCCATCGGGGGATGACAGACTTCCGCCAGGCATCTGCTGGCAGGCGGGATTCTAAATTGCCGTGCCAGCAGAAGGGTCGTGCCCACCGCCGCCGTGGCCTGGGGCAGAGCCATCCTGGGCCCTGGGCGTTGTGTTCGCGCCCGCCTGGCCGAGGCCAGGAGGGTCGCTGCAGGCAGGCTGCTAAAATGCGGATTGCCGAAACAGAGACGAGGCGCCTCTTACTGATAGGCAGGGCTATATAAATGAAATGAGTGAGATACATACTTATGCACATAAAGATACATGTTAGACAGCAAGGGCCCTACACAGTGTTACTATCAACATAGGTGTTGTGCAACATATGTGGTGCAAGTTATGTTGTAAAATATGTGGCTTGCCATATATAGTGTGCACAACAAGTGTCACCCATGAGGTACACCATAGGTTGCGCAAAACATATGGAGCAATACATGTGGTGCGATCTATGTGATGCAGTCTATGGTGAGCAATTAATTTCTGTTCGCAGTGAGTTGTCCACTCCACTGCTCGCGCAAACATCCCACCCACCCACCCGCAACTTGGTTTGCAAAATCTCTTGAGACCGTGACGGTGGGTACCACATGGCACTTGGCGACAACAGCGACGCCGACGACGACAGCGACGATGACGACGCAACCGACACCGACTACGACGACACCGACGACGTCTCCAACGACTTCGACGACGCCGACAACGACGACGACGACGACGACACCGACGACGACGACGACGACGACGACGACACCGACGCCGACGACGACGATGACAACGACGACGACGATGACGACGCCGACGACGACGATAACGACCACACCGACGACGACGACGACGTCAACGACGCTGACGACGACGACGACGACGGCGGCGACGATGACGACGCCGACGTCGACGACGACGAAGACGACAACGACGCAAACGACGACGACGAAGACGACGACATCGCCAACGAAGACAACGAGGAAGGAGGGAGGACGACGACGGCGACAACGACGACAACGACGAGGGAGGAGGGAGGACGGCGACGACGCGAACGACGAAGAAGGAAGAAGGACGGCGACGCCGACGACGGCAACGACGAGGGAGGAGGGAAGACGACGACGACGACGACGACGACGACGACGACGACGACGGCGACGAAATAGGAGGGACGACGACGAGACGCCGACGACGGACGACGACGACGACGACGAGGGAGGAGGAGGAAGGACGACCACGGCGACAACGTCGACGGAAACGACCGCGACGCCAAAGAGGACGACGAGGACGACGACAACGACGCGGGAGGAGGGAGGACGGCGACGACGACGACGACGACGCAAGAGCGCGCGCGCACGCTTTTGTTGAGAATCCGTATTGCGAAACCTTGTGTTTTTGTAGGTTTTTTGGACACACGATTTTGACATCCTTCCGAAACCAATGGGTTTTGAAGGTTTTCGGCATACGCGCGCGACGACGCGCGCGTCTGCACTTCGTCCCGTTTTTTGCAATGGATTCTCGCGACGGCACACGCGCGAGGGCGTTCGACAGATTTCGACATGAGCGCGCGCGAAGCCCGTGTGGTAGAATTTTGTGAAAATCTTGAAAAACCTATGTTTTTTTGTCAAAAAAAAGATTTCGCAAGAGCTTTCGCAGAGGCTGTTTTAGCAATTCTGTGTTGCCAAACCCTTTGTTTTTGTATGTTTTTTGGAAGCTCGATTGCGAAATCCTTCCGGCACCGAAGGTTTTTGATGGATTTCGGCATGCGCGCGCGACGACGCGCGCGTGTGCACTTCGTCCCATTTTTGGCAAGGGATTCGTGAAAAAATGCGATGTTAGAACAAAACATGTCACCGCATAGTGTTTTTTTACAAGGGGCCCTCAGGGGGGGGAAACCGGCCTGCCTGGGATGGTATGATTTCATATTTAGGATGGACGAATGTGCAGAATACATATGAAAATATACTATCCCAGGGGGAAGCGTTAAGTCCGGGGGGGTAGAGTCTATTCTCTTTTTAGAAAGGAGAATACATGGTGTGGTGCGATATATGTAGTGCGAACTATCTGAAGTAACCACTGCAAGCAACACATATGTAGAATACCATATGTAATGCGATCGTCGTTGTGCAACGTATTTGGTAACATGTATGTGTAACGCGTGCTCTGTCCTGTAGATTGAGCAATGTATTTGGTGCAATGTAGTTCGTGCGCTCTGTGTGTTGCAGTATATGTGGTGTCATCTACAAGTTGCAACATAAGTTTTGCAATCTATGTGGAGCAACCGACGTGGTGCAATGAGTGCGGTGCAATCCTGGTCGTGCAATCGATGGTGTGCAGCATGCGTTGAACAACTTATGTGGCGCAACCTATGTGGTGCAATCGAGGTTTCGCAATCAGTGTAAACCATGCTGTGCGATGTATGTGGAGCGCCATGCATATGGTTGCAATCAATGTGGTGCAATCTATGTTGTGCCATCTATATTGTGCAACATTTGTTTTGCAATCTATGTGGGGCGGCGACGTGGCGGCAACGGCAGCAACCAGCGCGGCGACCCAAAGACAGGCCCAGACGATGGGCGGCGACGTGGCGGCGACGGCGGCAACAAGCGTGGCGACCTAGAGACGCCCAGACGACGGGCGGCGACGAGGCGGCGACGTGGCGGCGACGGCAGCAACACGCGCAGCGCCCCACAGACAAGCCAAGACGACGGGCGGCGACGAGGCGGCAACGGGGCGGCGAAGGCGGCAACATAGCCGCCAGACCCAAACACAGACCCAGTGCAACAGTAAGACGTAAGAACCCCTAAGTGCAAACACTGTTTGGGAAATCTGTCGATATGCCTGTGTATATAAAAGTATGCACATACGTATCTTTTGCTAAGTAGTGGTTGCACTCAAAAGGGCCTAGCGGATACTAAAGCTTTGACGGAAAAACCGCGCCGATTTCGGTAAACGGCCAGGATCCCCAAGTTCCAGGTTCTTGGTTCCCGTGTTCCGGATTCTGGACAGATTTCTGTGGGCGGCGGGGTTCCCCGGTTTCCAGGTCCCTGGTCGATCTTCTTATCGATCGGTCTCACCATCGATCTCACTACCCACCTCTCTATTGATCTCAGAATCGATCCCACTATAGATCACACGAACGATCTCACGATCGATCTCATAATCGATCTCACTGAATTGACTTCACGATTGGTCTTACTATCGACCCTACGATCGTCCTTACAATCGATCCCACATTCGGTCTCACTATCGGTCTTACAATCGATTTCAATCTCCATATCACAAAATTTCAAATCATCCACCGATTCGGTTTTCTCTCTGGTGTAATTATTCCCAAATCATTGCTTGCACTGAGATTGAAGCGGAGATTGAGGGCATTGGCGAAAACAACGGGCCGATTTCGGTAGGCGTCCGGGTTCCCGGTTCCGGGTTCCTGGGTTCCCGGTTCTGGGCCGATTTCGGTGGGCGGTGGGGTTCCCCGGTTTCTGGTCGATCTCCTTATCGATCGGTCTCACCATCAAGCTCATTAACTACCTTATCGATCTCGCGATCGATCTGACAATCGATCTCACTATCAAAATCAAAATCAATCCCACTATAGATCACACAAGCGATCGCACGATCGATCTCACGAACGACTTATCCATATCCACAGTGTGGATCAGACCTCCTCGGACGTCAGCGGGCGCACGCCATGGACACGTTTGTGCAGATCCACCGCCTGCCGAGGTCCCTGAAACCCCGCCTCGGATTCGTGGGCTGGGTGCACGCGGGGGGCTGAGGAACGACCGGGCGGGAGCGGGCGGGAAGATGGGCGGGCAGCACCAGGGAGGGGGGGACGAGGCGGGAGGAGCAAGAGGACGGAGAAGGAGGAAGAGGAGACGAAGGTGCAGAAGAAAGTAGACGAGAGGGAGGGGGAGGGGGGGGGAGAGAGGAGGAGGAGGCGGAGGCGGAGACGGAGGGGGAGAAGGAGGAGAAGGAGGAGGTCGAAGAGGAGACGTAGGAGGAGGAGGTCGAAGAGGAGGAGGGGGAGGGGGAGGAGGAGGAGGAGAGAGGAGGAGGAGAGAGGAGAAGAGAGGGGGGGCCATACGTCCTTGGGCGGACCCAGGGTGGCCCTGGCTACGCATGGTGGAGTGCAGGAGCATTCCAAGGATCCCTCCTTCGCAAGTGCGGCGCTCAGCTCGGACTCCAGCACGCCCACGCGCTCCTCCTCCTGCTGCAGGTCGTCGTCGTCGTCGTCGTCGTCGCCGTCGCCGTCGCCGTCGCCGTCGCCGTCGCCGTCGTCGCCGCCGCCGCCGCCCTCACCGTCACCGCTGCCGCCGTCTCCGTCGTCGCCGCCGCCGTCCTCGCAGGCGTCGCCGTCGCCGCAGCCACTCCTGCTCCCGCATGCGCGTCACGGTGGCGCGGGCCTTCTCCTTTGGAGGCCTCCCAAACTACGTCCGAGCAGACGAGAACAGAGGATCAATCGCGCCGCATCGTCGACGCATCGGCCATGATCGGCAGTGCGGCTCGATGCTCCGACTCCATCGCCAAGGTTTCCCCCCTCGATTAGTTTTCGGGCTGAAACTCGGGCCTCGCAAGGCCGTTCGGGACGACTCCCGCGTTCCTGGAACTCCTTGGACGAGGCGCCGCTGATATACACCTCCCCAGGCCCCGAGAACCTTCGCAGATCCCCGGAAACCTCGAAACCTTGGAGACATGGGGCCCGCGATCCTCTCCGCACCACTTTCAGGAGCGTCCCAAGAGGGTGCGGCCAAGAGGGGGGGGCGCAAGTTATGAGACGAGGCACGTGCACGGACGAGGGGCGGGGGACCAGGGGTCGCGTTGAAAGAACAAGAGAAGAGGTGACGGGCCTGTCCATAAGCTGGAGGGGGAGGGGGTCTTCCTCCTCCTCCTCCTCCTCCTCCTCCCCCTCCTCCTCCTCCACCTCCTCCTCCACCTCCTCCTCCACCTCCTCCTCCTGCTCCTCCTCCTCCTCCTCCTCCTCCTCCTCCTCCTCCTCCACCTCCTTCCCCCCTTCGCATTACGGTGGTGGTGGTGGAAAACAGGCCCATCAAGAGGGGCCATGAAATCTGCAGAGATTCATGGCCCCGGCCAGGCTCTCCACCCCTCTTGTAGCCATCGCCGTTCTCTTCGCCACCCCCGACATTGTAGAGAACCCAGACGCGGCATAAACACGAGCATTCGGAGGTCCACACGAAATTCTTAGATCGGCGCTGGACCCCATTTCGCGCGGAGCGCGCCCAGGGCGGCGCCGCCAGCGGGGCCCAGGCGCCGATCCAAGAAATCCACGCGGAATCCGTGCTTACGCGGTGCTACAGCTGGACGAGGACAGAAGAACATCCTTCAAGAGCATGAGGCCCTCCGCTGGTCCGTGCTGAAGAATCTTCGAGGGTGCCCCCCCCCAGGATGAACAAGATCATCCGACATGCGCGAAGAACATAAGCACATCCTCCCCGAACCGAACTCAAGCTTAGACCCCGGTCCGGCCGCATCTTCGCCGATGGGTCCTTGAGGGCAGCGAAGGCCTCCTGGTACGTCCTCAGAGGCCTCCTAGATGGTGTCCGGGTAGATGGGGTCGGAGGCTCGCACCGCATCGGCAATGCATCGGCGACGCATCGGCGACGCATCGGCGACGTCGGCGTAGAGTAAATCTCGGCTACACGCAAGAGTGACCCTGGGTAAGAGTGACCTTTGGTGCGCGACTTTTTGGGAGCCGCGGGGTGACCAAACACAGGCGCGCAAGACGCTACCAGCGCATCGATTTCGGAGATCGGGGAACCCCAGTGTTCCCGCACCAATAGTCACTCCGGCGAAGGGTCACTCTTACGTCTAATCGGCAATCGGGCTCCACATCGAGCCGCATCTCCGATGTATCGGCGATGCGGCGCTGTCCTCCGACCCCACGTGCTCCGCCCCCATCGGGGAGGCCCGGAGTCCTGCCCTGCGCCTCGCTGTCGGCCTGGGCCCGCGCGAGCTCCGCGGCCAGGCGCTCGGCCCTCTCCTCGGCCTCCGCCGCCATCGGTGCGGCGCCGCCGGGCAGGGGCGCCGTGGAGTTGGGGTGCGCCTGGGCGCGCGGGAGGCAGCTCGTCTGTGGAGGCCACCCGGGCTGCGGGGCAAAGAAAGAATCCGAGTGCGAACGCTGGCACCCAAGTCTGGGGACCTTCCTGGAGCCACTCGCTCCGCTCGTGCGTCGAGGCTGCGCCGAACTTCCATCGATTTGAGTCGACCCTGAGTAGGAGCCTGAGTCGAACCTGAGTCGAGCTCGAGTCGGACTTGAGCAGAACTCGAGTCGAACCTGACTCGAACTGAAGTCGAAGTGGGGTCGAACAGATCCGTCAAGTCGGCCCCAGGAGTGTCCCCAAAACGAGCATCCAAGAGTCGGGGATGGACAGAACCCCCTTTAGTAAAACGTGTTTTAGTGAAAACGACCTCGGGCCCAAATCTGGCGGGCGAAAATCTGAACCGAAAACGGACCCCCGAAAGAGCATGAGAACGGGGCCCTCCGCGAGCTGCAGTTCCTGCCCCAGGCGGAGGCGACGGCCGACGGACCGGGCCCCCTCCCTAGCGCGCCCACCTCGCGGCGGCGCGCCCCTTCCTCAGGGGAGCGGTGGCGATGCAGAACGGCTCGATGCCGATAGCCACGGGCTGCAGTCCCAGTTGCGAGGGGCAGCGCGAGGGGGGGGGGAGCGGCTCGGGGGAGGAGGAGGAGGAGGAGGAGGAGGAGGAGGAGGAGGAGGAGGAGGAGGAGGAGGAGGAGGAGGAGGAGGGGTGAGGAGGAGGAGGAGGAGGAGGAGGAGGAGGAGGAGGAGGTTGGCATCGAGCCGCAACCGGCGATGCGTCGCCGACAGGTTGGCGGTGGGCCCCCCCGATCGCCCCAGTTCTGCGAGCCTGCCAGCTCCTGGGCGAGGTGGGCCCTCCTGCCCCACATCGGCGAGGATTGGTCGAATTGGGGGTCGACCTATCCCCCTCTGACCCCATCCCCCAGGGTTCCATCATGGTCTATCCTCAGGGCATGGTCTATTCTTACCCTCTGAATGCCCATCTGACCCCATCCCAGGGGTTCCATCATGGTCGATCTATCCCCCTCTGACCCCATCCCCCCTGGCGTTGCCTCCTGGGCTTCGGACCACGACTCGACTCCACGGCGGCCGTTCGGGGCGATCCAGAACGCCCTATCTCGGCGATGAGTGGTCGATTGGGGGTCGACCTATCCCCCTCTGACCCCATCTCGGAAGCTGGGCGAGGGCTGCTAAAACCGTGGCTGCTAAAACGGCCCTCCCGGAAGGAAAAAACAACTTCCCGGAATTAGGCGCGGCACGGGAAACAGTCAACGGGCTTCTTCCCGGAAGGACGAAGACAACTTCCCGGAGGTCGATTTTAGCAGCCACGGATTTAGCAGCCCTTGCCCGGCTCCCGACCATCCCCCCTGGCGTTGCCTCCTGGGCTTCAGACCATGACTCGACTCCACGGCGGCCGTCCGGGGCGATCCAGGACGCCCTCGGCGCCGCCCCATTTGGCAGTGGAGCGCGCCGATGTCTTCCATGGAAGCGGGACCCGTCGCCAACTCATGCGCCTTAACCCATGTCTGCGTTGCCTCGATTCTCTCGTTCTCCTCATCTCTTGCTCCTCCCCCTCCGTTCCCCCTCGTCATCCTCCTCCATATACCTGCTCCTCCTCCTCCTGCTCACCCGCCACATCTCCCTCCACCAATGTGCGCAGGTCCCCTTTTTGCAATTTACCCGTGGCAGCACGGGGTCCTCTGGGAGGTTTAAATCCGGCTATGACGCCCGTCGGACGACATGTGAAAAAAACAGCGCAATGGGAAGGGATGAAATGCCAGATATGACGCGAGCATACAAAGCTTATCTCCCTCCCCCTCCTCCTTCACTCCTCGCTCCCTGGGCGGCGACCTGCGAAGCAAGTCAACGAAGGGCTCGGCCTCCAGCGAGCGCGACACCCCGGGCATCCTGTGGCACGAAGGGCGGTCCCCCTCCTTGTCGTTCTCTTCCTCCTACGTAATCGCGTTCCTCCTCCAGATGCTCCTTCCCCCGCCTCCTCAACCTCCTCCTCCTCCTCCTCCTTCTCCTCGTCGCCGTGGTCGTCGTCGTCGTCGTCATTATACTGATCGTCATTCTGGTCATGGCCGTGATAATGATCATACGTTTCATCACAATCACCGTCAGCAGCAACATTACCAGCATCATCACCAGCAACAGCAGCATCATCATCAGCACCATCATCAGCCTCAGCATCCTCATCATCCACATCATCATCAACATCGTCAACCTCAACACCGTAATCAGCAACATCATCAACACCATCATCATCATCATCATCATCATCATCATCACACACATCATTATGAGCACCAGCTCCGTCAACAACAGAAACCTGAACAACATGAATCATCGCCATCAACAACTCCACCACAGCCGTCATCATCATCATCAACATCATCATCTCAAGCATCACCATCATAACCTCCATCGCCATCAGACACATGAATATCACCATTATCACCATCATCATCATCATCATTATCATCATCATCAACGCCATCATCATCACAATCATCAACCTCATCATCGCCACCGTCATCAGCATTACCACCGCTACCACCTCCACCACTATCATCATCACCAGCAGCATCACCATCATCGCAATCATGGGCATCACAATCAGCATCGATTTGAACGTCATTACCAGCATCATCATCACCATCACCACCACCATCATGATCATCACCGGCACCAACAGCAGCCTCAACAAAGTCATCATCAACACCATAATCACCACCATAATCGTGATCATCACAAATACAACCATCACCGTCACCATCACCATCACCATCATCAACATCACCATCCTAACCAACATTATCATCATCACCATCATCAACATCACCAGCATTACCTACACCGTCACCATCACCATCGCCGTCACCATCACCATCATCATCATCATCACCATCACACGCATCATCAACATCATCAATCCCATCATCCTCATCATAATCAGCATCGCCATCAACATCACCACCGTCACGCTCATTATTACCACTACCACCACCATCATCATCATCAGCATCACCATCATCACGTCTAGCATCATTATCATCATCAACCACATCACCATCATTACTAGCATCATCATCAGCATCATCATCATCATTACCAACACCATCACAATCACCATCGCCATCAACATCTCCACTGTCACCATCATCAACATCATCATCACCATCATCATCATCAACATCACCACCATCACAATCACCATCGCCATCACCATCACCAACACCGTCACAATCACCATCACCATCACCATTACCATCATCATCATCATCAGCATCATCATCATCATCATCATCAGCATCATCATCATGGCGCTGCGCTCCACCCCGCGAGCGAGGCGGCGGCGGCGCGCGTTTTGCTGGCCGACGGGACCGCGGTGTCGACGGCGCGCTGGCTCGGCAAGCCGCTGCAGCTCGGGCGCGCCACCCTCGCTGCGCGGACCCCGCTGCGGCGGAGCCCACCTGCTGCGGGCGCGGCTGCGGATGCGGCTGCGGGCGACTGGGGGTCGCGCGCTGCTGTGGTGGCAGTCCCGACTGCAAGCGCTGGCCCTGCGGCGCCCACGGCACGGCGATCGCAGAGGCGGGCGCAACCTGCGCGGACCGCTCGAGCGGCACGACCTCCCATGGTGGGCCCTCAGCCGCGGCGCCGAGCGGCGGCAGCGGCCCCTCTGCTCACGACAGCGACCTTGGGGCGCCGCTCCCCCCGACGTGGAACCAACCCAACGCAAGGGGACGGGGCTCGGAAACGCGGCGCTGCAGGCCAGGAAGCTGCCGCGCGGCGCGGCCGCGCGCGAACCGAATCGAGCGCGGACCGCCGCGGCGCTCGCCGCCCAGTTCTCGGCGGAGTTCTCAGCGGCGCTGGCCTGGGCCTTGAGAGGCCCCGGCACGCCGCAGTGGGCCCGTTGTCCTCTGGTCGTCGGAGATGCAGCGGCGGATGCTTGCCATCGGCCCTGCTGGCCTCAGACAGGGTCGGTAGCGGGTAAACGCCCGTCTGGCTGGAGGCCTCGAGTGACCCCAACGCCAGTGCGCAGGAATTTGGCACGGCGTGTATGAACCCCGCTCCCAGACCCGTAGGCCAGCACAGGATCATCATCATCAGCATCATCATCGCCATGATCATCATCACCATCATCATCATCATCATCATCATCAGCAGCAGCAGCAGCATCATCATCATCATCATCATCATCATGGACGTCATCATTATCAGCATCGCCATCATCATGATCACCATCAGCGTCAACAGCATCATCATCATCCGCATACTCCTCATCAGTGTCATCATCATCACCGTCAACATCATAATCATCATAATCATCATAATCATCAGCGACAGCATCATCATCGTCGTCATCACAATCATCACCACAACCATCATAAGCAGAGAATCAGCGTCGTCAATGTCATTGCCATCATCACCATTATAATCACCAGAATCATAATCGTTGGAGTCAGCCTCAGCGCCATCAGCATCAGCATCAGCATCAGCATCGTCGTCGTAATCATCAGCAGCATACGTTTCTTCATCTTTGCTACTGTAGCCAGCATCATCATCATCATCGCCACCACCATAGCCATCACCATCATCACCATCATCTCCACCCTCTATCAACATTACCATCATCATCGGCAGGTCACCAGCAGCAAAAACAACAGCAGCAGCATTGCCATCGCCATCATCAGTATCAGCATCGTCATTATCATTAGCAACAACATCACCAACGGCAGCGTTAACAACACCAACAACATCAAAATCAACATCACCAACATCAACATGATCATCATCAATAATATCCGCCGGCCCCCTTGCGGAGCCATCAAGCTGCGAGGCTTAGGCTTGCTGCCCCCTCCTCCAGTTGCGGGTTCCAGTTCCCGTTGTGATAATTTCACTCTCTGCGTCTTACTGTCAGTTGTTGCAACCCCTGCGAGGGGGGGAGGGGGAGCCCCAAACCACCCGGTTACCACGCCCGGATCGCGTTCTCTGAATTAATGGGGGGGGCGTGGGACGCGTACAAACACTTGAGATTCGCGCGCCCGAGGCAATACCCCCTCGCAGATTACGCAATCGTCGCGTCCTCGAGGCCATAAGCCGTTTGAATTATACAATTCTTGCGTCCCCGAGGCAACACACCCTGCACATTATTTGATACTCACTTCCCCAAGGCAACAAACACTGGTCAATTACGCAAGATTCGCGTCCCCGAGGCCATAAACCCTGGAAAGTGCACAAGATTCGCATTGCCGAGGCGAAAGAGTGCTCCAAGGCGCCAGAAGATGGTTCCCAGTCGCCCAGGGAGGCCACAAAAGCGCTCCAAGAAGCCTCCCAAGAGAGCCCCAAGAGGCCAAAATAGTTGATTTCACGAAGGTGTGTTGAAGGATGTTGGCCTTCTCGCATTTTCGGCTTTCCGACGCCCAAGAAGCCCAAGACGCCTCCAAGACGGCCCCGAGACGGCCCCAAAGGGCTCCAAGCTGGCCCAAGAAGCGCTCAAGCCGGCCCAAGAGGGCCCCAAGACGGCCCCAAGAGGGGCCCAAGCAGGGGACTACGAACCGAACATTCTATATGTGTGCCGCGAGATGCCCCCAGAAAGCCCCGAGAGGCCGCCAAGAGGCCGCGAAGAAAACGCAAGAGGCGGCTAAAACGTGCCCAAGAGGCCTCCGAGGGGCCCAGAAGATACCCCACGAGGCCCCAAGAGGCCTCCAAGAGGCGCCCAAACCGCCTCCAAGAGGCCCCCGAGAGGCTCCCCACGACACCCCAATACATAGTAAAGAGGCCTCAGACCCACAACCCAGGCACGGTGGCGGGATGGGTCGAAGGCCGCTAGGATAACGCCAACGTCTCAACATGTGCTGATGTTCTCAACTTGTGCTGGTCCAAGGCAGCACGGAGACGCAACGACGAGCCTCTGACATATCCAATTCTGATAGAGAGGGGGGCGGGCGGCAGGGGCCGAAGCTTTTACGGATTATGTGAGTGCGTGTAAATATTGTTATTGGTACTCGTCATAACGTTCTTGACAGTATGGGTCGTCATACTCCCCGTCTAGTATCATTCGTTTTGTTGCTGTAATGCATATGATTCGCACACTATAGCATAATCACCGCAGTATCATCAGCATCATCATCAGCATCATCATCACACTCATCCTCATCATAATCACAATCGACGTCGCCATCACCATCACCATCATCGTCATCATCATCTAGAACATCAGCATCATCATCATCAGCATCATCATCATCATCAGCAGCAGCAGCGCATCATCATCATCATCATCATCATCATCAGCAGCATCATCATCAGCATCATCAGTATCGACAGCATCATTATCAGCAACATCAACATCACCCTCTTTCTCATCCTCATGCTCCTCCTCCTCCTCCTCATCATCATGACTATCATCCTCATCACCATTAGCACACTCGCTGCCACAACCCGTCCTAGCACAATGACCGTCATCGTAACCATCGCCATCATAATTACAATGAAAAACTCATCCACCATCACTGTCACCGTCATAAATATAGTTGGTACCATCCAAATCATGGTCATAGTCATCGTTATGTCTCGCCTTCTCAGAAGCCTCGGGGCCCTCCTCAGAAGCCCCCCGGCTTCCAAAGAAGCACCCAGCCTTCTTCGAAGACCACCCCCCGCGCGCGCCGCCAAGATGTGAGTTGTCCCATGCGCGGCCCCAGAAGCTTCGACCAGAGTTCCGAGGCGGATCTGGCCGTGGCGACGAGGGGGGGTGTCCACGGGCCCCCAAAGGCCCCCAAACCTAGGCCCTCGAAGCTCCGTCCCAAGACCCAAGACATCCGACGACGTGACGTTTCCAGGGCGCGGCCCGAAGAGAGTCCCGAACCCTCCCCCCCCGGGGGAGTGCTCTTCGCCCCCGATCCGCTCCTGCTGGCCCCGGGGGCCGAGGGCCAGCCCCGCGCAGGGGCCGAGATGGAGTACGGAACGCCGGGATTGAGAACTGCATTTGGACGCCCGAGATGGGTACGGAAAACATGGGCACAGTGCCCAACGACAAGTGCTGTCCCAAACCAAAACCAACAGCGGCCGCTGCTGGGCAGGCGGCCTTCTGTCTCGAATGGACACAGGCCGCGGCGGCGTGGACAGCGAATCCTGTTCAAAATGAACAGGAACTGCTGTTGGGCATTGTACCCATTCTTTCCTCGGGGATGGACAGACCCCCCTTTAGTACAACGTGGTTTAGTGAAAACGACCTGAGTCCCAAACATGGCGGGCGAGAAGCCTGGAACATAACGGCCGCGGCGCCCTTTCGAGAACCGAAAACGGACAATTCACTAATCGACGTGTCACTGTTGGGGGTTCTGTCCAGCCCCAACGTACCCATTTCGGGCGTCCAAAGCGAAGGTCGGAGACCAGGGCTCCCCTCAGCCGGCTGTCGGGCCACGGCTCTGGCCTCGGGCGGCTGCTGGGGACGACTACAGCCAGCACCTCCAGGGTGCCCTCGGCAAGGCGCAGCGGTTTTTTTTCAACATCAACAAGGACTCACACCAGCAGGACTGGAACTGTAGTGACTTAAATCGTGATTTAAATCCGCCTCAAATGGTGAGGTCTTGAATACTCTCGGACTCCACCCTCGAATCCCCTGCAGGAGCAATCGGGGGTCTGGGTCCGTCTCTCCGGCCCGCTCATCCGCCCGGCGCGGCGGCGCGAGGGCGCGAGAGGGGGCGGTCTGTCTTCTGGAAGTCGGCCAGCGACTTCGTCAGGGAGGCATCCTGGCCCCCAGCGCGCCCAGGGCTGTCCCAAGCGGCGCTGCTCCTGCCTGCCCGCCCCGATTCCTCCTCGTCGCCCAGAGCCTGCAGGGTGGGGATGCATCGCCCGTAAGCACCGTCTGGATCATCGACCTTCGGGGGCCTCGGCAGGAGTTGGACGTGGGTATATATATATATATATATATATATTTTGTGTTTGTGTGTGTGTTTCTGGTTGCGCCCCCAGGGCCCAAATGCAGTCGGGCCGCTGCAAGAAGGAACGCTAGAGAAGGAACGACGCCCCTTGCATGCCCCCCAAACCGCCTTCGTCCACGAGGATGGCTGGAGGAACCGCCGTGGAAGGACCTAAGGAACATCGAGCCCTTCCGAATCCAAGCTGTTCCTTATTTCAGCGCCTCGAACGCATATGCAAATCCACCTCCTGTGGAGGTACCCGGATGTCGATCCACCGAGCGGTTGTGATGGGTAGATCCCCGCCGCAAAACGCCCGGCCCAGCGCGCACTGAAATCGGGCGGCGGGCCCAGATATCCTCACTGCCGACACAGTGAGTAGCGGTAGAACTCCCCGTTGCCTTGTCTGGCATCGCCGTTTAATGATGCCATTCGCGGGAACATCGTGGCGGAAGGGCAGAAAGGTGAAGCAACAACAAGTAGCGATAATTCCTCGTCGCCTTGTCCGACATCGCCTTGCCTATTTCCATTCGTTCTCATTCCCTCATGTTTCCTCCCCTGCTTACTCTTCCCGCGACAGCATCCGTCTTCGCTGCGCTGGGCGGCAAGGACCGCTCGAGGGACCTCGCGGAGAGTGGCCTCGAGCAGGTCGGTCGGCGCTCCTCCTCCTCCTCACTTATTCTCGCCCTCCCCTGCTAACTCTTCCCCCTCCTCCTCTGCTCCGTCTGCGGAGGCTCCTGCTTGGAGGGCTCACCAGGGGCCCCGCGACAATCTCACAGGGCTTCTTGGGGCCTTCGGCCGGCCTCCTGGGCGCCTGCTGGGGGCCTCTGGGGGCTTCCTCGGGCCACCTTGCGTTCAACTGCGGTCTCCCTGGGCGACCGGGTCACGATTTGGAATGCTTCGGGGGCGTCTTGGGGCCGTCTTGGGCTCTCTTCAGGCCATCTTGGAGCCCTGCTGGGCGTGTTGGGAGTCTCTTGGACTGCCTGGAAGCCCTTTCTGATAGCTTTGGCGTGATGTGTGTTGCCTCTTGGGCGGTCTCGGACGCCTGGAAGACGAAAGATCAGAGTATTCCCAAAATCATGCAAACACGATCGGAAATGTTTGTTGCTCTACATGTCGAAAGCGGTGTTCTTTGAGTCAACTTCGGGCGTCTGGTGGGTGTTTGGAACCTCTTGGGGCTCTCGGGGGGCCGTTCAACCGACCTCCTGACCGATTTGAGCCTGCTCCCTGGGCCCAACAGGGGCTTCCAGGAGCTCCGAAAAGCTCGGGGGACCTGCAGGGGCGTCTAGGGGTTGCCAAGGACCAGGGATCCCGGGAGTCCAGATTAGGCGGGATCGCAGGGCCCCATATTGTGGAACATATGGAGAAAATACTATACATGTATACACGTAGATATGATGTATGTATGTATGCATGCATGCACACATATATATATATATATATATATGAACACACACATCTATAGATATATGTGTGTTGTTATGTATATGGGTGGATGGATCGGCAGATGTGGGTCGGTCGGTAGGTAGGTCGGTAGGTATAGAGGCTGGTCGGTCGGTAGGTAGGTATGTATGCATACGTGTATGTATGTACGTACGTACGTATGTATGCATGTCTGCATGCATCTAAGTGTGTATGCATGTGTGTATGCATGCATGGATACACGCATACATGTTTGTGGGATTGCAGGTGTGTGTATGTATGTATATATGTATGTATGTACGTACGTACGTACGTACGTATGTACGTACGTATGTATGTATGCATGTATGCATGTATGTATGTATGTATGTATGTATGTATGTATGTATGTATGTATGTAGTTATGTATGTATGTATGTATGCATGTATATATGTATATATGTATGTATGTATGCACGCATGCATGTATGTATGTATGTAGGTATGTATGTATGTGTGTATGGTTGTATGTATGTATGTATGTGTGTATGTATGCATGTATGCATGTATGTATGTATGCATGTATGTATGTATGTATGTATGTGTGTAGGTATACATGCATACATGCATGTATACATGTATGTATGTATGTATGTATGTATGTGTGTATGTATCCATGTATGTGTGTATGTATGTATGTATGCATGCATGTCTGTAGTATGCGTGTAAGTAGGTCTACGTGGTTGTCTCTATGTGTGTATGCATGCATGCATGCATGCATGCATGCATGTATGCATATGTGTGTCTGGGTGTGTGTGTGTCTGTCTGTCGGTCAATGTGTCTGTGTGGCTGTATGTCTGTATGAATAGATGTATGCATATGCATGTGTGTACGTGTGTGTGGATGTTTCTAGTAATATATGTGTTGCTATCTATGTGGAGCGATCTGCGTGGTGCAATCTGTGTGGCGCAATGTGATGCAATATGCGTGGCAGTGTGTAGTGTGCAATGTTGGTCTGTGCGCTTCTACGATGTACCATACATGTTGTGCAAGCTGTACGGTGCAACCAATGTAGCGGTATATCTGTGATACAAGCTCTGAATAGCTCTCTGTGGTGCTAGCTAAGTGGAGCAATATCTGAGGTGGGTGCTATCTATGTATGGAACCCTACGTCGTGCAATGTATATGGTGACGTCTAAGACGTGCAATCCTGGTTGGATATTATATGTAATACAAGCTATGTTGCTAAATCCATGTGGCTCCATCTGTGTGGTTCAACCTATGTTGCGCAACCTATGTTGCGCAATGCATATGACGCAATCCATGCTGTGACACATATGGTGTACAACCTATGTTGGGCAATAGATGGTGGGCAACCTATGTGGTGAAGCACACGTTGCGCAATATAGGATGTGGAAACTACGGTGTGCAATCGATGTAATGCAGTATCTGACCTGCAACCTATGCGGTGTAATCTATGTTGCGCAGTCGTGCAGCAAACAATGCAGGGGTGACGAGGCGTCGACTGCGGCAACATAGCCGCCAAACCGCCACACCAACAGACGACGGGCGGCGACGAGGCGGCGACAGGGTGGCGACCGCGGCAACATAGCCGCCAGACCGGCACACCAGCCCAGTCCCCTAGAACACAAAAGCTAGACCCCCCAAGAGCAAGCACCGTTTGGGGAATATCCCGCCAGCCCTCTGGGCTGAGTGATCGAACGGAATTCCTTGCCACATCCCCTCCTTCCCCTGCTCGGGGGAGGGGTTGACCACTATTCCTTATTAACCGGCAGCCAGCCAGGAACGAGGATACCATGCGGGCACCCACCCATCATCCCTGTCAAAAAACGTTGTAAAACGCACTCTGCCTCCACGTGTGGAGCATGCGCAGCCAACCCGATGCGGCCTCCCCAACCACTCCTGTCAACAAAACAATACAAAGTACACTGTGGGGCAAAGTCTTGAGTCATGTTCGTGAGGCCCGCGAGCACATTGTATTGTTTTTGACTGGAGCGGCGTTGGTGTCAGCATACTGCCTTTTGTGCGCAGGGCTACCAGCCCTACAAAAACAATACAAAATAGACCTCGCGGCTAAATCTGGTTCGTGCGCGGCCACCCCGCGATATCTGTCAAGTGGTTTTTGACAGGGAAGGCGGGGGTGGTAGCGTATGGCCTGCTGTGCGCAGGCCAACCAGACACAAAGATGGGTATGCTTCTCGGCATGGATGGTGGGGGGACGACATGTCTCCCGATGTGATCTGTCACGTGCGCAGGCGCACCTGAAACACTCTGCACGTGCCCTAATTGTTCGCACCTGGCGCGGCTGGAGTGTGCGGAACACCTGGCGCACTCAGAGCACGTGGCGATCAGGCGCACCAAGCGTGCCTGACACGCTCGGGCCCCAAGGGTGCCTGGCGCGCGTGGCGCGCCTGGCACGCGTGGCGCACCTCGCCCCAGCGTCGCGCACATGGGGCCGGTCTTGCTTCTCAGTAGCTGCCCATCCAAAAACGGCCGCTCAACATGCTGAGGCTCGGGCGTTACTTGTCTTTGGAGGGCGGGTGGGAGTTAGCTGGACGGCTTGCGGCCGGGTGGTTAGCTTGACCCGTCCCACTGCCCCTCCCCTGGGCCTGGACGGGGGATGGCCCGAGCCGTCAGAGCGCGCAAGATGACTCCAAGAGGACCCTCGGCAGCCCAAGACAGCCTCCAAGATGACACAAGATACTTCACAATCGCTCAAGATAGCCTGCGACCTGCCTCCAAGACGGCCCAGGACAGCCCCGAGACGGTTCCCCGTGCCACTCCAGCCTACCAAAGGTCCCGAGAGGCTAAAATCCTGCAAAATCCTCGGGGAAATCAATCATGTGTGGCTTTTTGCTGTTTCGCTTCCGATGATGTGCCTTTTGGGCCTCAAGATGCCCCGAAGACGGCCCAAGACAACTCCAAAATGGGCTAAAGACGGCCCCAAAGGCGGCCCCAAGAGCGACCAAGAGGCGCCCAAGAGCGGCCCAAGAGGCCCCCAGGAGGCCATCTTGGGGCCTCCGAAGGGGGGGACCTTCAGTGAATCTCCCCCTTCATTGATCGATCTTCTCCATGATGGCCCCAGAAGATCCCAAAAGGGCGCCCAGCATCACCAGGGAGGCGCCCGGCATCACCACAGAAGCCCTGAAGATGCGACCAAGAGGCCCCCACAAGAGACCAAAGAGGCTCCAAGAGGCCCCTCAGAGGCATCAAAGACGCACCAAGATGCCCCAAGGACCACCAAGGCCTCTTCTCCCCATCATCCTTCTCCTGCGCCTCCTCCTCCTCTTCCTCCTCCTCCTCATTTACCCATTCGGGGCTTTATAAAGATTACGAACTAGACCGTTCGGACCATTAGTGGCAACTGGTGACACAAGCAGGGCCGCATGCAACCTCCTCCTCCCACTCCTGCCCCTCCACCTCCCTCTCCCCCTCCTCCTCCTCTTCCTCCTCCTCTCCTCCTCCTCCTCCTCCTCCTCCTCCTCCTCTCCTCCTCCTCCTCCTCCTCCCCCTCCCCTCCTCCTCCTCCCTCCTCCTCCTCCTCCTCCTCCTCCTCCTCCTCCTCCTCCTCCTCCTCCTCCTCCTCCTCCGCCTCCGCCCCGCCTCCTCCTCCTCCTCCTCCTCCTCCTCCTCCTCCTCCTCCTCCTCCTCCTCCTCCTCCTCGCCCTCCCTCCTCCTCCTCCTCCTCCTCCTCCTCCGCTCCCCCTCTCCTCCTCTCCTCCCCCTCCTCCTCCTCCTCCTCCTCCTCCTCCCCCTCCTCCTCCTGCTCCTCCTCCTCCTCCTCCTCCTCCTCCTCCTCCTCCTCCTCCTCCCTCCTCCCTCCCCCCTCCCCCCTCCCTCCCCCCTCCCCCCTCCCCCCTCCTCCCTCCTCCTCCTCCCTCCTCCCTCCTCCCTCTCCTCCTCCTCCTCCTCCCTCCTCCTCCTCCTCCTCCTCCTCCTCCTCCTCCTCCTCCTCCTCCTCCTCTCCTCCTCCTCCTCCGTCCTCCCTCCTCCTCCTCCTCGTCCTCCTCCTCCTCCTCCTCCGTCCTCCCTCCTCCCTCCTCCTCCTCGTCCTCCTCTTCCTCCTCTTCTCCTCCCCTCCTCCTTCTCCCGTCCTCCTTTTCCTCCTCATCCTCCTCCTCCCTCCTCCTCCTCCCCCTCCCTCCTCCTCCTCTCCTCCTCCTCCTCCTCCTCCTCCTCCTCCTCCTTTTCCCTCCTCCTCCTCCTCCCTCCTCCTCCTCCCTCCTCCTCCTCCTCCTCCTCCTCCTCCTCCTCCTCTCCTCCTCCTCTCCTCCTCCTCCTCCTCCTCCTCCTCCCCCTCCTCCTCCTGCTCCTCCTCCTCCTCCTCCTCCACTCCCCTCCTCCTCCTCCTCCTCCTCCTCCTCCTCCTCCTCCTCCTCCTCCTCCTCCTCCTCCTCCTCCTCTGGGCCCCGTACCCATACCGGGCATTCGAATATTTCAAGCTCTCGATGCGCGTTCCTCGACGTTCCGACCACGGCTTTCGTCCCGAGCAGCTGCTCGCCGCTCCCTGGGGCACGAAGGCGGCCCCGGAGGGTGGAACACGGCAAAGCCACGCGGTCTTCTCAGACGTGGCATGTCTGGGAGTGGGCCCGCACCAAAGGTCACTCCAGCAAGGGGGCGCTATTACGTCTGGCTCGTTCCCCCAGACATCCAACTTTTCAATGCGCGAGCCAAGGGGGTAGAGTCTCCTCCCCGACCCATGTTTGGGGTTCAAGGGCCCGAGAATGAGCCGAACTAAAAGAAAAACACATCGTCGGAGAGTCGGAGATCAGGATTCCTGAACTGGCTCTTGAACATAACTCAGGCCTCCAGCGGCCAGTCGGGACGATTCCGGCATCCCCAGATTCACTCCCCGAAACCTCCGCCAAACTTCGAAACCATTTGGCGGCGAGCGAGGGGAATTAGAAGGTCAAGGCGTTCTCAGAAGGCGGCGGGGCTTCTCAGAAGGCATCCAGCCTTCTGAGAAAGTATTTGTTTTCGGTGGGACACTTCTCAGAAGGCTGGGGGACTTCCGAGCCTTCTGAGAAGGCCGCTCATTCTCACATCCCCCCCTCGCTCGCTGCCGAACCATAAAACAACAGTTTCAATCTCGGAGATCTGGGATCCTCGATCGTCTCCTAGAGCAAGAAAAAAACCGTATAAACATAAACTTTTGGCGCCCCGCGCGGATTTTTCGGATCTCCGCTGGACTCCCCTCCCTGGCGCGTGGAGCGTACCAGGGGCGGTGCTGGAGGCGCCGCCAGAGGAGCTCAGCGCAGGTGGTGGGGGCCCAGCGCGGAGCGCCAAACGTTCATGCTCATAGCGTTTTTTCTCTCGTATTCGATCTCCGCTTCCCCCCGGGGCTCCGCGGAGATCTTCGCAAGAGGCTTGGCGCCCCCGGGCAGCGTGGCCTGGCGCCTGCCGGGCGCTGCGACGCGCAGTGGGGGGGGGAAGAGGGGCACTGCGGGAAAGAGAGATACGAAATGGCGCCAAACCTTGGATGCGCACTCTGGGGACCTCCCCGGAGACACTTGCTCCACTCGTGCGTAGAGGCTGCGTCGAACGTCCGTCGAGTTGAGCCAACCTTGAGTCGAACCTGGGTGGAACCTGAGTCGAACTTGAGTCGAACTTGAACCGAACTGGGGTCGAACCAGAGTCGAACAGATCCGTTAGATGGGCCCCAGGATGGTCCCCCAAACGAGCATCTACCAAGCCCATCGGGAGTCCAAAATCGGTGCATCCGCCGGCCTGGCTTGGTGACGGCCTCCAGTGGCCCGAAGGACGGCCCGAATCGGCCGAGAAAAGCCGGTGAAAGTCCCCCCAAAACTGGCCCAGAAGGCTCCTGGAGAGATCTCTGAAAGGAGGCGGCAGGGCCTTCGAGCAGGCGGAATGAGCGGATTCTGGGGAGAACCCTAGGAGGGGTAGTGAGTGCTCAGAGGCAGGGGCAGATGTAAAACTCGCGCTGGTGAGAGGACTTTCAGAAAACATACCTCGAACACCATGCTGTGGATCTCACACGCCGTACCAGGTGTGGCCGCGGATCGCTTCGTTCATTCCGCCGGCCCACATCTAACAGCCTTCGGCCCATCCCGCCACCGTGGCCTGTCGGGGGGTCCTGTAGGCAGTTCTGAAGCCTTTGGGGAGCTGTGTTGGATCCACTTTTGGGCCTCTTGGGGCCTTGTCGGGGCCCCTTGGAGGCCCCTTGGGGCCGCTTGGGCGCCTCTTGGCGGAGGTCCGTGTTTCCCCTCGTGGGCACCCCTTGGCCGTCGTGGGGCCCTTTTGGGCCTGGCCACCGAGTGGCCACGCGTCGCGAAACTCTGCAAATGCAAAAGAATCACAACCCCGAACTCCCAAACATGCGATGTGTAGATTCATCCAACCTGGGTATCACAAAAAATCCAAACCCGTTACATCAGTCCTGTGATTCATACTGAGCCGATTTTGCTGACGGCCCTGAAGCCCGATCATCATCTCAAACGCCGGGAGGCAGAACATGTACAGAAACATGTTTTACTAGACGCAAGTGTCTCCCTTTCAGGCCGTAACACGGATCTCCTGAGCCCCTTCTGTACGATTCGGGCACCCCCGAACGCTCCTGGCGAGGTTCAGCTGTTGGAAAGCACATTGAGGCCCGAACGCCTCCAAGCATTCCTGCGAGGACACCAAGAATTCTATGTCTAGCGGCCCTTCCCTACGGAGCCCGTGCGGAACAGCATTAGAGCCTGGATGTCATGAACCCCAGCTCTGGGCCCTGCCACCAGAGGAAACCCCCGAAACCCTCGGAGGCCCGCCTCAAAATCGCGCCTGGGACCCCCAGCGGCCCAAACGCGGCCACAAGCACCCCTCTCCTCCTCCTCCTCCTCCTCCTTCTCCTCCTCCCCCTCCTCCTTCTCATCCTCCTTCTCTCTTCCTCCTCCTCCTCCTCCTCCTGCTCCTCCTCCTCCTCTCCTCCTTCTCCTCCTCCCCGATCCCTACTCCTCCTCCTCCTCCTCCTCCTCATCCTCCGACTCCCCCTCCTCCACCTCCACCTGCACCTCCTCTTCCTCCTCCTCCTCCTCCTCCTCCTCCTCCTCTTCCTCCTCCTCCTCCTCCTCCCCTTCTCCTGCGTCACCCACCCCTCCTCCTCCTCCTCCTCCTCCTTCTCCTCCTTCTCTCTCCTCCTCCTCCTCCTCCTCCTGCTTCTCCTCCTCCTCTTCCACCTCCTCCTGCTGATCCTCTGCCTCCTCCTTTTTTGTAGTATCATTATGATTAGCATTATTATTATGATTAGTTTGATTATCACTATTATTAGTGTTAGAATTGCCATTACTACTATTATGAATGTTATGCTTAGTATTATTATTCCTCCTCCTCGTCCTCCTCGTCCTCCTCGTCCTCCTCGTCCTCCTCCTCCTCCTCCTCCTCCTCCTCTCCTCCGCCTCCTCCCCCTTCTCCTTCTTCCCCTCCCATCATCCTCCTTCTCTCATCCTCCTCCCCTTCCTCCTCCTCCTCCTCCTCCTCCTCCTCCACCTCCTCCTCCACCTTCTCCTCGTCCTTCTCGTCTTCCTCGTCCTCCTTGTTCTCCTCCTCCTCCTCCTCCTCCTCCTCCTGCCCTCGGGCCCTGGGACGCCTGCGACTGCTGTGTGCGGGCCGCTGGCGCGCGCGCGCGCTCGGCCCGCGGGGGAGGCCGCCGCCCGCGCCTCAGGTGCGTCACGGGGGATGCGTACCTGGGGGCCGGCGTGGCGAACGTTTTCTTATGCGGCATTTCGGCATTGGGCAGAAGGGGGGGAGGGGGGGTAGGGGGGGGGTCTGGCTTCGGACCTCTGCTGAGTGCGGCTGTTTGCAGCAGTGCGTCATGTGGGGCAGTCGGGCCGGGCGAACGGGGGGGATAGCACAGGGGGGTTTGAGAATCAGCTCACGTAACTGATTTTCCCGACGCCTCCTGGTGCCGGAGGCGGCTATGTATCGAGGAATGGGCCCAGCGGCGGGGCCGAAACCAGCTGCATGCAGCAGATTTCGTAACCCCCCCTTTCGTCCGGCCCGAGGGAGACTCCAACCTGTTCGGGACAGGCGCCAGAAACAGCCAAGATCTACTCGATTAGGGGGGAGAGGGGGGGGGGCGAGGGCCCGCGCCGATTGGCAAAACAAAAAAGAAAGAGAGAGAGAGAGAGAGAGAGAAAACGATCACATGGAAGGCGAGAATGCCTGGCAGGGGATATGTCGACCCCTACTTCGTGGGGCTTTCGAATGGACCAAAAACTTGGGGCCCAACCCTGGGATATACGATGAGGGAGCGCCGGTTCCGGATAGGGTGCGCTCGGATAGCCCCCTTGGTGTGTATCCCAAGGTCTCCCCCTTGTTATGAGCGGCCAAATTTTTCGGGCAGAACTCTGGGATTGGGGGACAGACATCGCCTGCGAGTGCATGCTGCTGTTCAGCTGCTCGGGCTCCAAATCGCCTCCTCATCATCCGCCTCCTCCTCCTCCTCCTCCTCCTCCTCCTCCTCCTCCTCCTGCGGCACTGCGGGCATAGCGGTTTGTCCGCCGCAGCCAGCGCCGCGCCGCCGCGCGCGGCGCGACGCGCGACCTCCCTCCTCGGAGAACCTGGGGAGGGGGCCTCAAACGGCCTCTGGGTCCCAGGGCCACCCGCCACGAAGGAGAGATGCCCTCCTCCTCCTGATCCCTGATTCTCCATGGCCTCGGAAGTCTCCGACTGCCGCCTTTCCCAGATCCTCCTTCGATCCTTCACCGCCTTCGACCCTCGAGCTTCCCGATCCCAGGGTCCTCCTCTAAGACGATACCAGGACGAGAACAACATCGGCTGAGGACCGACCCGAAATCTCTGAGATACGGCGGCTCTGAAAAACGTATCGGGCGCCACGGCCGTCTCGGAGCGTTCCGGCACGCTCTGAAAGCGCCCCCGAACGCTCTGGAACGGATTCATCCTCGTCCTGGCCCCGCACGATCCTCCTCCTCCTTCTCCTTCCCCTCCTCCTCCTCCTCCTCCTCCTCCTCCTCCTCCCCTTCGTCCTTCTCCTCCTCCTCGGCCCTCGATCCCCGCGCCCCGAGCCCGGAACCTCGCACCTCTGGCGCCCGCGCCCGGGCCCGCGGCAGTAAGGGCGCCGAGCCGCGACGACGACCATGACGACGACGGCAGCAGGCGACGGCAAAGGCGGCGAAGATCACGACGAGGGCTACCGCCACGGAGACGGCGACGGCGGCGGCGGCGACGACGACTACGACGGCGACGCCAACGCCGAGGGCTGCTGCCACGGGGACGACGACGACGACGGCGGCGGCGGCGGCGACGACGACGACGCTGGCGACGAGGACGGCGGCGGCGGCGGCGACCTCTCCTGGGACGCGGTCTGGCCAGGATCTCCGGTGGACACGGGAGGGCGGCGAGCCCGGGGACTCCCGAAAAGGATAAAATCCTTCCCAAAACCACGACCCTCGACTGGGCGTTGAGTAATGGAGAGGCCAATCAACTGAGAGGAAGTGCACATCCCGTGCACATGCGGGGTCGGCACAGGTGGTCCCTTTAGGGCCCCTTTCCTGCCCCCCCCGACACGCCCCCCATTTTCGGCGGCGCGCAGCTGTGCTGCTGTGGCCGTAGGCTCTGACAGCCCATGGGCAAATACCTGTCTAGCGAATCTGTAACATGAGACCGTGACCCTCAGGGAAGCAATTCCGCCTTCCCCGGCAGCGCGCTGGGCCAGAACATTGATCAGCGCATCGAAACGTCATGTCGTGTGGCGCCACCCGGCGGAGAGAGCTTGGATGAGAGCGGGAGGGAGGACGGCGAAGGAGGGAGGGAGAGGGGAGGAGACGGCGGCGAGACGGACGACACATCACTCTGGAAAAACGGCGCGGCGCACGCTCAGGCGCCACGCGGTGCCCCCTGAGGGCCCAAGCAGAGGAGACCTCCGGCCAACGCCCGGAGCCCTTGGCTCTCGCGTATCCTGGAGGCCTCGACCCTCGAGCCGCCCCGAAGCAGCGACGGCGGCGACGCCGAAGGCGCGACAGCCCTGGGATGCGGCGTCTTGGCGCTCCTCCGCGCAGGGCGCTCTCGCCAGGCCTTCGGCCGCGGGGCCCCCGGGGAGCGACCATGGGCCGAGAGGTGCCGCAGGAAACAGCGTCGACGGCCGGAGGAGGAGGAGGAGGAGGAGGAGGAGGAGGAGGAGGAGGAGGAGGAGGAGGAGGAGGAGAGAGGAGGAGGAGGGGGAGGAGGAGGAGAGGAGGAGGAGGGAGGAGGAGAGGGGGAGGATGAGGGGGAGACGGATTCGCGTCGTGACGTCGGATCTCTGGCGACGGCGCCGGCGTCGCACCGGGAGGCGCGTCCTCGTCCAGGGTCCAGGATGTTTTCTGCTGGCCCTGAGCCCCCGAGCGGCGGGCCCCAGAGGCCGCCCTCGAGGGAGCGCGCCGGGGCGCAGCGAGAGTCAAGAGGAGGGACGTTCGTGGGGGACTGGCTCAGGAGTGGCAGCGGCGCAGAGGGAGAGTCATGAGGGGACGTTCGCGAGGGACTGGTTCACGGGGGTAACTTACCCCAGAGCTCGGGGATGGGGGAAACATCGAGCTGAAATCGGCGATGCATCGCCATGCAGTGGCCGAGGGGCCCCCGATAATGAATACGCGCGCTCCCCGGACGGAGTGGGCTATCGAGCCCCTGTCGACGAGCAACTGGGGGTTGGTGCAGCTCGCTGGGGCCTATCCCCGCCTCGCACTGCTCCCCGCTTTCGGATCAAGAAACCGCCCACGAGAAACCCAACCCTGAGACCCCAGGGAGTCCGTTGACTTTTTGGTGTGGGAGCGTCACGCTTTCCACAGCAAGACCATCGAGACCCAAGAAGCCCAAGGCACCCTGGAGGCAAAGCAGGGTGTCTCCAGGCATGGGCTTCCACTGCAACGCCGTCCCTGGCACTGCCTCGTCGGAGACCTGGCAGGGCGGCGGCAGCGGCGGTCGCCGACGAGCGGCGGCGGGCGCCACCAGGGGCGGGGGCGGGGGCACTTCCCCGACACCCCGGGGGAGCCTGCGCGCGGGGGCGGGAGCCCGACCGAGCACACGGTTCGCGCGCCGTCCTCGCGCCCACCTCCTTGACGGCGCGCAGAGGGGGTAAGGCTTCGCAGATAGGGAACATAATGCCCAACCTCATAAGAATCACCCCGACACGCGAGGCCGCATCGTAAACGCCAAAGGGCAGGGCTGTTTGGCAAACGCCCGGGGCCGTTTAGTAAACGGCCGTTATCGGGTCTGGGTGGTTGTTCCTCCCTTGACTAGAAAGAGGTGCTTCTAAGAAGCATGCCCCCCTCCCCCGACTCCCCTCTGCGCGCGGCTGGACCTCCTCCTCCGCATCAAGCCTTGGCGCGCCCTTCGTCTCACCATCCTCTCCTCTGTCAGCGCGAGATCTTGATGGGGCGGGGGGCAGGGATGGACAAAGTGGCCCAGGGACACAATAATAAATAAGCACAAATCCAAGAGTACCGATATTTTCCAACTTTCTGGGTTTTCGTCTTCCCCCCCCACACCCCACAGTTTCCCAGATTTGCCGGGGAGGCGAAGCTGAATTGTGCCTGTGTCTTGTTGCTCCCTCCTGGGTGGAGCCCTGGCCAAAAAAAGCGGGGGCTCCCCCGCGGACGAGGCGGACCGACCGAGGGGCGACACGAGGAGGAGCAACATGAGGACGAGAGAGAGAGAGAGGGAAGACGAGCAAAAGGGAGCGGCACGCCCGACGGAGACACATCGCCGGTGGATCGGCGATGGACCCCAAGTGCGGAAAGCGCACGTCCATTGGGCGGGGTGGGCTATCCAGAAGAGGAAAAACGGCATAACCATAGACTTTCGACGGTCCGCGCTGATTTCTTGGATCTGCGCTGGACCCCACTCTCTGGCGCGCGGAGCGCGCCAGGCGCGGCGCCAGAGGTGCTGCCGGGGGGGGGGGCCCAACGAGAATCCAAGGCATCCGCGTGGAGCCCCAAGAATTCATGCTTATGGCAATTTTTCTCCTTCGACTCTCAGGCCCCACATCGGCGATGAACGGGCGATGGGGTGTGGATGCGTACCCTCCTCCTCCTCCTCCTCCTCCTCCTCCTCCTCCTCCTCCTTCTCCTCCTCCTCCTCCTCCCCTCCGAACGCGGCCCCGACGCTGCAGCTCTTCTCGAGGAATCGGCCACCGAGGCCTCCGCCACCTCCGCGGGACCAAAAATGTCCACCTTGCCGGCCCCGCGGCCGGGGACGCGCGGCGTCCGGAGGGCGGAGCCTTTGACGACGGAAGACGTAAAGCTACATTTAGGTCGGGCCTGTCCCCCTACAGGGGGATTTTGGGCGAACCATTAAAACATACCCCTCACAAATACTCAAAAATGCTCAAACATACTCCTCAAAAATCCCAGACTATTGTTTGAGTATTTTTGGAAATTCCTCCTGTAGAGGGACAGGCCCGACTTCAAACAACAAATATATCTGAGGTCAGCACGGACTTTTTGGATCTGCGCTGCTTCCCCTCCCTGGCGCGTGCAGCGCGCCAGGGGCGACGGCAGAGGCGCCGCCAGGGAGTCCCAACGCCCATCCAAAGAATCCGCGCGGTCCTCCGCAAAACACGTTCAAGTCAGGTGTGGACGCATCAGCCAGTCTCCTTCTTCGAGAAGACTGGCCGTCGAGGAGATGTTTTGGCGCCGATTGGATCTGAGGGCTCCCTTCGCCGAGACACCTGGCCCTCCCCTGACGGGACAAGCGCGCTCCACGACTTGCAACGCAGCTACTCGCAGATGGCCTGGATCCGCCGCGGGGCACTCACGATAGCTTCCATCGGAGCAGACATGTGCTTCTCGGTGTTTGCAAGTACCGGGGGACCCCAAGAGGGGGAGGTGCAAATCATGGCCGGCGGCATGTGCGCTGCCCGGGGGGGGGGGGGGCAGGGACGTAATGAACTAAGAAGGGGCGCCATGACACATGGGGAGATATCATGGCCCACGCCATCATGTTCACCCCCCCCCTGGCCATCACCCTTTTTGGAGTCCCGAAACGGTGCGGTGACAGACCGTGCGGTGACCTCCTAACCCCAAGAGACCTCACCGCACGGTCCGTCACCGCAGGGTCTTGGGACCCTGGAGGCCCCTGTCGCCCGAGACGTCCTCGCAGAACGACCCGAGTCCCAAAACCGTGCGGTGACCCCGAATCCCCACCGACTCACCGAACTGTGTGGCCACCGGACAGTATGGGCTCCCCATCTCCTCCTCCTCCCTCCTCACCCTCCTCTTCCTCCTCCTCCTCCTCCTT